>CM060862.1:27821419-28421419 GCA_030737845.1 Acorus calamus | reverse complement strand
CCAGACTTTTAATATTCACAAAAAGATCCATTACCATATGCTCCTTTCCAAAAGGCCTCAAAACATAACTTCTCCAACTCCAAATTTTACACAATTTCACACAATGGTTCTTGAGACCATTATGATATCTAGAAAATTATATAAAAAATATTTCAACTCCATTTAATAATTTTAAAAATTATAAATGAAATTGAACCTATATGGGCCCTATTTCTATGGGCCAACCTATATGCACATTAGGAGAACTTGATTCATATAATAGCTCTATTTATATATTTAAATCAATATATAAATAGTAAAAATTTGCAGGTGTTACACATGTGCTTGATGAACTTCTTTCCAGAGGACATGCATTTTGTAATTGATTGAGGTTTGTTGATATCAAAGTTGAGTATAATCATTTTAACATTACATACAATTCGTTTATTCATGTCTTTAATGAGCTCAATGTCACATTAAATATATTAGTTATCATTATACATATAATGTATATCTATTTGGAGGAAGCATAAACAATATATAACACAAATTTATGTAAAGTCAAACCCAAATCTCAAACCAAATTTTTTTATATTTATTGGTAATTGTGATTTTGTCTTTTTTGATAAATTAGTTCAAGTGAATTGAATATTGTCTTTTTTATATATCATACATTTAGTTAGGAGCTAGGAAAATTATTATTTATAAAAAAAACATGCACATGTTATATTAAATTCTAGTCAAAGATTAAATAATTATGTATATAACAAGACTAATTTATTTATTTTTATAAAAATAAAATGAGAAATTCAGATGCATTAATTACAATATTTTGTATTAGATACCCATATTGTTATATGCTTTAGCCAAAATACTTATATTTTAGCTAAGAAATGATCTTTATAAGTGTTTTCTCTTTTTGAAAAAAAAATAAAATAATTTTAGTCTCTCAACTATCATGCTCGTTTATAACATTGAAAAATGATGACTTAATAAAAAAAAATTGATCGATTTTGTGATCCAAGTAAATGTACACCAACTAATTTTTTTTGCACATCTAACATATCCTATTGCGATTGATTTTAAAGTTATCCCTCTCTAGCTACTTTGTTCTTCACATCTCGTCCTGCACAAACCTCATTTCTCTGTGCCCCGCGCTTACAGGATAACTAAGTTACACCACTATTTCAAACAAGATGTCATCATCACAGTCAAATATTCAATGCATCGTCTAACCCTAAAACTCTGTATCTTCATTGTCCGAGCGAATTGAATATCATCTTTTCATATATCATACATTTAGTTTGGAGTAAAATTATTATTTAAAAAAAGCATGCACATGTTATGTTAAAGTCTAGTCAAAGATAAAATGAGTATTCATATAATAAGACTAATTTATTAGTTTTTATAGAGATAAATAAGAAATTAAGGGGCATTAATTACAGTACCCGATATTATAATACTCTGTATTGTTGAATGCTGTAGCAAAAATTCTTATATTTTAACCAAAAAATTATCCTTAATTATTTAGGTGTCTATTTTAGGATCAAATACAAACAATATCCAGCCCAAATTATATAGTGTGTATATACTTATGATGCAAAAAGTCTATGTTGCATTTGTTTAATACACATATTTTTACCTAAACTATATAACAAGGGGCGGGTCGAGAACTCTATTTTTGGGTGGGCTGAACTAATTTTTTGATACTTCATATTTTTTTTTAATTTGTGTTTTGATAAATGATAGAAAAACAGATCCATTAAAATATTAAGTAAAATGTTCAAAAGTACACAAATTAAAATGAGCTCAAAATAAAAATAAGTTCATCAAAAGATTAAAAATTTCAAATGCACAGATTTAAAATTTTTAATTTTTATTCTTATTGGTTTATTATGAAATTTTGTTTAAATGAGATCTAAGTTACACCTAAAAACAAACCTAAAATAGCGATCCGCGTGTCTACATTAAAACTCAATCCTCACCGTCCATTTTCCCAAAATCGGAAAGACTTCAAAGTTCCGCCCAAACCGATCCTTCTAAACCCTAAATCATTGTCCCGCCCAAACCTGCTCTCTCTCTTCTCCCCCACACACACTAACACCACCCAATGTTAATGATCTAAGCTTTGATGGATGAAGAGAAGAAGATGGAAGTGGAGGCACGAGGGAGTGCATCTGTACCTCCCGATCATCACAATCCTCTTCATTCTCTCCGACGGTCCGACGAGGGAAAAAAAGAAGATGAAGAAAGAACCCCTTGTGACTGAGCTTGATAACATGACGACATTGGCGGGGGAGTGTGACATTCAGGTTCCGATGGAGGTCGTGAAGTGAGTTTCTATTGGATTTCTGTAGTTTATGTTGTTCTTGGTTTGGTTAGGTGTTTATTGTGTGGTGGTTTTTGTTTTTCAGTCTGATCGATGGTGGGAAGAATCTAGACGAGTTATATAATATGTTTGTTCTGATTCATGGAATCCCAAATCCTAACTTAATCGCCAATGAATTACAACTCCAATCAAACACACATTAGATTATCATAATTGGACCTCTAAATATTCCTGATAATATTTTGTTGAAATCTTAAGAGGGTTTACAGGTATTCTTATGTTGAATTTTTACTTGTTGATTTAAAAAGGAAAGAAAATTGTAGAAGAAGAGTTGAGCTGCTTTTTTTGATAGTTTACTGGTTTGCAATTGATATCTTTGTGTCGTCTTATGAAATGTTATCATGATGGGTAAAAACACAACATGGCTAGCAAATTCACATGATTTCTGATAAATCATTTATGTTCCACCTACTTAAATTGAATGAGCGACATTGTTTTGTGATTTAAGGTATGCAAATTATATTTTATTTCTTTGGAATGTCGGATTTGGTAAATCTTGATCATGTTTGTTGTGGAGATGAGCCCTGTTTTCTTCTTCTTTTTCTACATTTTTTTCTTTTTGGTAGTGTATAAGCATGGTCTTCAAAATTTCATTATATTGACTAGCATGGATCTGTAAATTGTCTTCTGTCATGTACAACATATACCCTTCCCTTGGATTTGTGGAGTAATTAATGATATAAAAATGGAATATTTTGTCTTAGCATTTGATTGTGTGTGCTTAGTTGTTTACCTGGAATTTACTACTTTGCAATGGATGTGGCAGAGTATGAGAAAGCACCTTCTAGAAGAACTTGAACAAACATTTTGTGATGAAGTAGAAGCTTATAGAGGTGCATGAGCATCATCTACTGCTGTATGTTTTTTCTTCTGAACTTCTAGCATGAATTTGTTGCACTGTATACCTTTTAAATTCAAAATTGATTTAATTTTGGTACAGGTTTCTATCAGTTTTTTCATAGAGGTGTTTTGTGTTTGTCTAGAAGAGAATTTTGTCAAAACTGTTGCATCTAGGATTAAGGAAAATATATTATATGTAAAATCTTTAAAAAATTATATATGGTTCAAGGATACAACTGGTGCTATAATCATCAGAACTTGGAAGAGACTCATTGAAATCAGATTGTAGAGTGCTCTGTAGTGACTCTCATTGAGAGTAAATATAATATATATGGTTCAAGGATGTTTTACTTAAGAAATGGGTCTCTTTGATTAAAAAAAATGAGGTCAAGAACCTTAATGAGATTTCAGGTTTGTTTGGTTGCAAATCTTGGTGATATGACTGATTCAAATCCAAAAGAGCAATTTAGATTGTGTGTGTGTGTGTCTATGTTACTATGAACCTTTTGCCTTATATTGTCACATTGTTAGAATTAATTTTGAACAAATCAAGCCAATTTTTATGTTGGCTGGTTTTCATGGTTGTAGGAATCCTTTCCTTGTCAACTTTGGTGAGCTTCTCCAATTTAAAGTTCATATTCCGTTTGTTGCTACAGACACGCCAAGAAGCATGTTAAAAAAAACAATGAAAATTTACCATTTCTAATTTGGATGCTTAACTAAGTCAAGTTGGATTCATTTGAAAAATGGACTGACACTTCCATTATAAGATTAATCTGTGCCTTTCTATCACATCATGAATTTAATAAGACAATCAACACTCTCATTCTAGTGATCTATATGTGACAGTTGAGATCACAAATTAGAATTTCAAATCTACACTAAATTCAAGTTGGATTATTTTTGCATGCTTTCCCCTTAATCTTTTTAATTACAGACATTGAAGGTGAGTATGTAGGGAGTCATCCAATTAAGCTGTGAAAAAGCACATCGAAGGAGAGGGCATACCTTGAAGATTTGAAAAAAACTAAAGGTTTTTTCCTTCTTGCTTTTTTTAAATCTATATATTCTCTTTATGATGATTGGCTTTTTTCACATCATGCAGAATTAAAATTCAAAGAATCCAAAGCTGCCAAAGAAGATAATTTTGCACAAGTGATTTTGCCATGTGTGATATCTTTATATATTCATTAACAAGGTATGTATCTTGACTAACTACTAGACCAGTTACTTGACCATCTGCCATTGCCATTCTCTTTGCTTTTTTTTTATCATTGTTAGGTACTACCACAATTCTTACTCTTTTGCAATGGAGGCTAACATCGCTTGTTAAGCAATAATTAGTTAAGGGCGAGTTATTTAAGTAGTCATGTTGTTACTCTCACTGTGTTGTCATCACAAATAGGTAAATACATATGTTGTGCATGCATTCAAAGGCAACCCTACTGTTTATTCTCCAATTATTTGTGCTCAAAAGGATATACTTCTATATGACACTAGACATAAACAGACCCATACCAGTGATCCGAGTTTTTATTGTCTTTTTGGTATGGTTGTAATTTTTTTTGGTAATCTGTTTCCTTTTTAACATTGTTATGTCTTAATGTTATTTAATATTTGTTTTAATAGAAGAAGAAATTATTTGAGCTACAGAGATTTGGATTTGTATCCACTTCAAATCGGGCATTTGATTGAGAGCCTTGTTGCTTTCTTTTTCCAGTGTGCGGGTGAGGGGTACATGATGCCACCTTTATGGCCCTGAAAGCCTTCCCATTGTTATTATGTCACCATCCAAAAGCAGAAAAGAAGTGGTAAAATACTTTTTTATATCAAACACATTTTTTTGTAAGTTATTGTACTCAATTAACGTTTATTTATTTGGTTGTGTCACTTGGACAACTATAGGGGCCGGTGGACGGTGGACTTGTTTAGGGACACCCACTTCAACGAGAGTAAGGGGTGGATTAGCGACGAGGCACCTGCCTTACATGTAAGCACTTGATTCCATTCTTGGATATTAGAAGTTCATGGATTTTAGAACCCAACATGAAATGAAAACAAATAAAAACTTTTTTGTTGGTTGGAATTACTGTGAACTCACACTGGCTTAAGAGAAGAAGCAATTGTTTGATTATATAAACTTATAAAGAGTGATTCACATATAATTTTAAGATGTATAGGTGTGTGCCCATGCTTCACTGTTCAATAACCAATATGTGCCTTGTAGACATACCTGTAGAGTTTCTAGAGAATATGCATTCAATTCTTCGTATAGCATGGAGGAAAGATTTTAGTAATATGTAACTCGTAGAAAATCTTGACTTGTGGCATATTAGGATTTATAAAGACAGTGGAAACCATTAGGATACAAACTAGGATGTGTTGTGTTGTTGGTCCATTGGCTAATAAGTACAATTATTTTTCAAGAAAATACCCCTAATTATGATTTTTTTTTGGGAGAGCTCATTTATTTTATTAAAAACTGGGTCATAAACTGTGTGGTTGCTGAGACAGTGGGACAACTCAAAGACTGACTGGGAATTGTCAAATGGATATTTATATCCATTTTTTGGGGTCAGCTTGTTTAGAATGTGTATTTTCTCTCTGGGTTTTTGTAGAGCAGTTCATATGTAATTTATGGGGTTTCTCGAGGGTAGATTGCACATTGATCCGTGGACATCTGTCAAATCCCAACTGTAGTTTTTCTGCCTAGAGCTCTAAGCTAATGTATTTTGATTAAAACATCCATTTGGTCATGAGAACACTGAACCAGGAACTTTTTTTTCAATGAATTTAAAATGTATAACTATGAATTTGAGCAGGAATAGTATGGTTCCTGCAATCTATGTGTTACAATAATTCTTATTTCTTCCTAATCAACTTGCCAATACAAATCTTATTAATTGGACACTCCTCATAATCAATGATATCCTTTCTGAAGCACCCCCACCCCTTAATGTGTCTAATCCGATCCGATATATATCTCCCCTATTTGATTAATCAATACATCACCTCCTCTGAATGTAGCCATGTAGGGTCCATGTGATTGAGACACATTTGAGCAATTCCCATCTCAACAACTTTATAAAATAGTGGAAGTTAATAGGCCCACAACGATTGCTCGTTGTCAAAGATGCAATGGCTTAAACTAGGGCCCTCTTATTCTGGAAATAGTACTGTAAGGTCCATGTCAAGGTCTACAGTTCATATGCAATGTTTTCTCTAACAACATTGCTAAGTTATGTGTTATTTGAGTTAGAGTAAGTTTATTTGTAGTGGTTTTAAGTTATGTGTTTGTGCTCTTCTGCTCTCTAATGAAGCTGGATTTTCAAAACCTTGCTTCATGTCGTATCACAATCTTCTACTTCACAAATCTTAAAAAGTATATCGTGGGGAACCTCATCTAAACTAATAAAGAAATCTGGACCTAGCTTTTGCCTCGTTTAAATAGGGAGTTGGATGCTCGGCTTCAGCTTGAGAATTTTAAAGAATCACTCTCTCTCTCGCTGATATGGAGGATCCGACACGCACATGTGTGCCTCTAAATAAACTCCTGACATTTGTATTTTCCAAATTTGTTTCACAATTGTTTATAAAAATATCTTCAAAACCAACCCTCTATTGCATAGAAAATGTTTGAATTATACTCTATAGTTAAATCGCTGTTTGTTGTTGATTCATACAACACCATATCCTATCTGATTAACAATGTAGTCGTGTATCTAAAATTGCATTCATTGTGAACACTTTACAAGTCATGTATTGCAACTGTGTTTGTTTCTCTTTTCATATCTGCTTATTTGTTCATCTAATTTTTTATGGTTTCTTCATTCGGTATCATGAATCTTCACTTCCAGGGAGTAGATGATAAATCTTCATCCATGAGTTGTCTCCTTTAGTTCTATTTTCTTTTGAATTATATTATAACAATTTGTAATGTATACAATTAGGTTTAATTAAAAACTTGGATGGTCTATTATTATTATCATAATTAGATATTTATTTAATTCAGTTTATATACTTTAGCTAAAAAAATAAAAATGTTTTTGGAAAATGTGACCTTTCGCTGCGAAATATTTCGCAGGGAAAGGTTTTGTTTTTTTTTAATTAATTTATAACATTTAGCTGCGAAATATTTTCGTAGCGAAAGACCTCTTTTGCTACGATATAATATTTTCACAGCCAAAAGAAACATTTTGCAACGAACATTGTTTCGCAGTTAAAGGTAACTTTATGCTACGAAAATTATTTCGTAGCTAAAAGAATCCTTTCGCAACGGAATCAATTTCGTAGCAAAATGCAATATATTGCTACGCAACACATTTCGTAGCAAAAAGGAAGCTTTTGCTACGAAATAATTTTGTAGCAAATATATTTTTCTACGATAAATAATTCGTAGCAAAATCATACCTTTTGCTACGAAAAATTTTTTTCGTAGCAAAATGTTTTCCCAAACGAGGCTTTTGCAATGATAATTGCAACGAACACATTTCGTCGAGAAAGGGTATTTGCTACGAAAATGAAGGTTTTTGCTACGAAACATTTCGCAGCTGATGCCCAGATTTCTTGTAGTGATAATTTGGTTATTTACATTAAAATTATGATATAAATATCAATAAACAATAAAGATGAAAGAAGCAAATGGTATAATGAGAATTTTAACAAATCAAAATAATGATTTAAAAACCTATACAAAAAAATTGAAGATCCACCATTGGAGTTGAAGAGCCTTCAAAACAGCAAAATCTTCAAAATGAAGACCCCATTGGAATACAGGGGTTTTCAAAAGTATAAAATCTCCAATGGGAGTCTTCAAAATGAAGACCCCCATTGGAGATGCTCTGAATTGTTACAAACAACACTTTATTTGCAGTAGCACATGCAGCATGACATCCACGAGGAGATGCATATATATTTTGTTAGTAGAAATATGTAAATTTTTGTCAGTATATAAAATTTAAATAAAATATATTTTTTATTCTTATAAAGGCATATGATTAGTTACATGAGAAATATGTTTTAAATAAAAATAAAACCATTTAAAAATAACATGTGGGATTGTCCCTAATCTTATCTTAAATTAATACGGCGACAATACGAGCTCGGGTTAATCCACCAGGAACTCCTCAAATTCATAAGGTGGAATTATTCGCTATGAATATATGATCACAATAATTGTGGTGACAATTTTATTTATAGTCCACAATTAGTTAATAGAATCTTAACTAAAAATCTTATAAATATGAAATAAATCATAAACAAAAAGATCCTAATAAAATTTTACAAATCTAAAATAGATAATTACCTGACCAAATATTAAAAAAATATGAAATAATTCCTAAAAAAAATGCAGTTCAAACACTGGTTTCCTAAAAATAATCCAGTGTATTTTTTTAAAAGCAGTGTTTTTAGAGTTTTGAAATGTCTGGAATTTAACTAGGAAAACACGAAATATATATGCAAATGACATTTACAAAAAATATTTTGGATCACATTTAAATCATAGAATCCGCCCAAACATAAGTATCTGTGCCTCCATTAAATTAATCAAATTAATTATGCTTTCCTCTACATGAAGAAGATATGGTCAAAGGCAAGCTCTAATGATCCTTAAATAATCAACATCACATAAACAACTGTTTCCTTTTATCATGAAAGATTTAATATCACAAGGTGAGATGGAGCAGGTGGTGAGGCCGACAGGCGACATGGCTTCAGAGGGAACAAAAGATAAACAACATTAGCAGCATTGGTAAAGTCTCATATTGATTTAACCCATTAAAAATATCACAATTAGCCCTTGATTTGACAAATAATATAATTTTTTCGTTATTGCTTTTCAGGAAATTGCATGTGGAGAGTAATATTTGCTTACAAGACTCTCTTGTGGGGTGCATGTATTCTTACAATTAAGCTCATTAAGGAGAGATAAAGGATGTACTTAGATGATATATATCATAATTAAGCTCTTTTTGTTTGATAGACAAATTATCGTGAGAAAGGTATTTGAACAGCTTTTGAAATTCTACTTTTATAGGATTCATATTTAAATTAAATTCTTTCCAAACGTCTTTTATGGTCTTAAGTAGATTTTGAAGATAGCCACAAAACAAATTTTAGTTAAAAAAAAAAACAGTTTCATGAATCTAACAAAAATATGTGATCTGATTTACATAATTGTTACCCTACATTGCTGCCCTCCTAGGTATGCCTTTATGCCTATTCTTCCTCTTTATAAAGAACTTGGTATCATTGATGTCCTCTTCTTCTTCTTCTTCTTCTTCTTCTTCTTTCTCCTCCTCCTCCTTGCGGAGTACTTAATTTGCCTTTGCTGGAATGCGATTCCTTCGTATTCAAATCTTTCTCGACCTCTTCCTTGGTGCCCTTCCTTGGTCTCCCCCTCTTCTTCTCGTGATGCCTTGCCTTGCTATCCCCGAAGATGTTGATCTCCGGCGAGCATTTTCGCCTTCTCTCTGTTTCTCCCTCCATTGATCTTTAGAGGTGGTCATATATTTTTTAGCTTAATTAATTTTTTTTGTGATGTTAGTATCAATAAATTTGATACAATTAATATTTGAGGAATGTATGGTTGGTGTGGTTGAAATGGAGTAGCTATTGAATTGAATGAAAAACTTACTTTGATTGGAAGTCGAGTAGTTTTTTTTTTTTTTTTTTTTTTTTTTTGGGTGACAGGTTACATTAGTTACTTGTGGTTAAATATTTTTTTAATATAAGTGGACTTGCAAAAAGTTCAGGATCTCATACTTTGTTTTTGGTGAAAATTGGTTTATCAATGAAGATTAAATTTCAATTTGTTGAGAAACCAATCTAGATTTATGTAATTTGTTGGATTATTAATTTTATCTTTTATAAATTTATATACCTGAAATGTACTATTTTAAAAAAAATACAAAATGACTTTAAATTACATGTAAGATTATAAATGAGACCGTGTCTATACATTTTTCCTTATTATGAATGTGGAGGAGGTCAAATAAAACCCAAGGTCGGACAACAAACAAATTGACCCCACAGTAGCCATAACAAAGAATAGTCAATGTCTTGACAGAGGATGTCATAGAGATGAAAATGGGAAATGGTGAAGAAGGATAGAGATGAAATTATAAAAGAGTGATAAATTTTTTAAATGATTATGGTTGAACTCAACCACTAAAATCCTAATCCAAACTCTTTTAAAAATCGGGTTGGAAGATGAGCTTGTGTTAAGATTCAACCCACCTAAGTATTCATATATTTGAAGGAATTTTAGATAAACACACATACATCAACATCTCAGTTTACATCAGTATCACTAATTAATGACTATTATGACAGGTATTAATAATCCAATAAACCCCACATAAGGAGGATGTAGGGGTCCACCATCCCCAAATATCATGCATAAGTCCAAACCGTCCATCTAATCAGATACCACCTTGCAAAATATCATGCATAATAGAAGGACCACATTTGTACATATATCACATCACCTAATACAATATACTACGTCAATATATATCATCTTAGGAAAAACATAAAACGTATTTATTCTGAATATGTGTTTATTTTTTTATACAAATATGTATTTCATTAGTCATGCCATGTGTGTGTTTTTAAAATGTGCGTGATCAGTAAAAATGCACACATTGGGATCCATCTCCACAACCACGCTTTTAACTTGGCCGAGTCATCTTTGACTCGGTGCCTGAACCGTTCGAGTTGGGCACTTTGAAGAGCCGGCAGAGGACTCAAAGGCGGAAGAGGCTCGGCCTCAGGTGGGTCTTTCGGAGTCCCCGGTTTCACTTCCCATTCGAAAGGGACCCCGATGCGATCGGGAAGTCGACGGAGAGTCTCAACGGACAAGCCGAGCCATGAAAATATAGACCGAGTCGGACTCGGTTAGGCCAGAGTTTGTTTGAGCTTCCATTGCATGCATTTTGAGGGGGTCCATTTCATTCATTCACAATTGGAGAGGCCTTTTGAGGGTGTTGAAATATATATAGAGTGAGTTGATTGGGCGGCTTAGGTTACGTGTATAGCAAGTGATTTATTGAGCTTTCCTTGGTTTGGAAGGTCAAGTAAAAATGCTGGATTTTGTTGGGCGGCTGTTGCATGTGAAAGGCTTTCTGAAGTCCCAAGATGGAACATTTTTCTAGTTGAAAAATGTTATATTTAGCCATTTTTACTGTCTTTTGAATTTAAATATAAATTTATTTAATGAAATATATGTTTTTATTTTTTTAATAACATACGATTTTTCAATTTTATAGGGACTAAAGTCTAAAACCGATTTAGCTAAGTTTAGAAGGAGTTATATCTATTTTTCCCTAAAGATTATAGGGCTTCAAAGATGACTTTCAATGAGCACATAGATCCCCAACAAATTAATTCTAAAAAGATGGTCATTTTTATCATCTTGTTCTAGAAAGGTGATTGACATAAATGCAGGCTGCTCTATATAGTATCAAACATATAGACTAATTATTACTATGACAAGGGATTACCATAATGAAACTGTCACACGTGAAATTCGAATCATTTTCTAAAGTTCTAAACTATGTCATCTGTTGTCACATACAACAATTTCACAATAAAGCTAAACCATGGCCTATAGATTATAGAGAAAATTTTCATTTGCATATAGAGAAAATTTTCATTTGCATATCCTAAATAAAGAAATTTTCAAGATACCGAAATGTAGTGTGTCAAATTGTCAATAGCCTTTTTTCTGAAGGAAAAATGTAAATCTCCTCTTTTAAAATCTTCCCCAACAATGAGTGTCGGTAAAGCCAAATTTCAAAACTACGGGCATGACTTGACTATTACAGAATAAATGAACAAATAAAAAAAACCTGCTCCTCAATGATGCCCCTAGCTTCGACAAGTTGAGCTTCAAGCTCAAGCTCCCTTTCACTAGCTTCAGATGTAGCCTCAGTGCCCTTCTGTGCATCTTGAAGTTGAACCATACGCTCCTTTCCATAGAACAGTAAATAGTAATTACAGTAAACAGGAACTCCACAGATAATCATCCATCATGAACTTTGGCTTCGAGAAAAGAGAACATTATAAATACATATTGGGTGCACATGGGAAATTGGGAATTGTATTCACCTTTATTGAAGCCATCTTAGTTCGAAGGCTCTCTTCTATTTGATCCCTGGCCATGTATCGTCCTGTTCGTCTCGAGCGATTTATTATAAGACATCCTGCAACAAAATCAATTTATTATAACGACAGAATATGATATATCGTCTTGTTCGTCTTGAGCGAACAAGACGAAGTCCTAGGTTCAAGTAATCAGAGCAGTAACTTTGTGTAAAAGAATGCTAGAAGTCAGGACCATATCAAGTTTCTCCCATCCCAACACCCTATTATATGCAGGATTGCTCCGGATGTTTTCTTAATGAAAAAATTTTTATTGGGAAAAGGAAGTATGCAATAGCCCTACCGTTTTACCACCTAAAGTTGACTGTGGAGCCACTGTATTAAGTTTTTCATCCACTGCCAAACTTTGCTTGGATAGACCATTAGGAGCATTTAAGAACTCACGCATGTCCTTCTGCGGGAAAAAAGCACTCCAAATTACTGCAGTTATAGGTTGTCCCCTTCAATATTGGCCTAAGTAAGAATAACATATCATATATGAAAATAAGAAACGTCATATAAATACAACATAACTGCATTGCATAAAATCAAGAATAGTATAATTCCCCGGGGAAAAGACTTCTGTGATTGAGACAGCCAGATAACAATCAAGCAATAGAATGGGCACATATACAAGACCAAGCATTGACAAGGAAATAAACTGTTACACATACCCAACACTAATATTCAACATAGAGTAGTGTTTTAGAATTCTGTGTTTTCATTAGATCAGGCACGGAGAAAAACTATTCATGATATTTTCCTCATTTGGAAGGAACATGAACAAAATAAAGGAAGAAGATTAAATGCTTATGAGTTTTAAGTATGGATTTTCTACCTGCATTGAATGCAACAGCACCCGCAGATCAGAATTTTCTGCCATAAGCTCTTGTTTCTTCAACTCATATGCATCAACCTGTTAATGGTTGATAGACTTAAAACAAGAACTAGTCAAATTTATTCTATCAAGCAGTCCTTGGTATTAGTATCTCTTACAATCATTTTGTAAAAATCACTGTCGGCCTTCTTTCCATTCCACGTACCACGTTGCCTTCCTTCTTTCTGATAGTATTTAACATAACACAATTTAGTAAAATGGACATAATTGAAGTACACGAAAAAGAGAGACCAGATTAAAATTATAAATTCATTTATTAAAAAAATAATTGTGGCTGATAAATGCAACAATTTCAAGGTAGTAAGGTACTTGGTAAATGACGTGTTCACACCACAGCATGCATAGTTTTAATGCCTCCCAACAAAAACAATTAAGCTAATAAAGACAAACCAATGCTACCTGAAGTAAATTCATAATCTCCATGCCTGACCTCGATTCCTTCTTATTCTCCATCAGCACTTGGTTCAACCTCTCCTGAAATACCACGCCATGAAATAATCATTGTAGTACATCAGTTTTCCTAGTGAGTATCAAATTGTTTTTAGAAAATGCAGTACCCAAATAATGATCTTGCTCGAAAAATCCATAACAGAAATCAAGGAATGACAGTGAAATCCTACCTGCAACTTTATGTAGTCCTTCTCCTTCTTCTTCATTTCATGTTATCTGTTGAGTGCGCACTTGCTTCCAAGACAAAGACAACACGAGAAACTCAAAATTGTCATTTCCAAATGAAATCCTCAGCCACAACCAACCCCCCCCCCCCCCCCCCCCCCACACTCACACACACATTTTTATGGTGAAAACGAAACAGACATAAAAAAAGATACAACACCTGATTGCCAATAACCATCAGTTGAAATTCATCACACTCTTGCTGCAACTTCTCGATCTGAGCCTTGAACCCCGTCTTTGTTTTTGCTTCCTGATGACAGAAACTCGTACATAACCGTTGAACAATGTGGATATAAAAGAAGCGGCGATTCTATTGAAGAAACGGAAATATATAAAAACAGAACCGAACATTTAGGGTCAACGTGGCCAGCTCCCGATCCTTGGCTGCCAATTGCCCCTCGAGCCTCTCAACCTTAGCTTCTAGTCTCGAAATGTCTGGCAACAATCTATAACACACACACACATTATCAACTTTATCAAAACAAAGCGAACCAAGCAACAAAAGTAACATCGGAAGCAAGACACGCAATTGAACCCACATGGCTGATTTGGTAAGGGGATAAGTGGTGAGATAAAGGGTAACTGTAGGGATAAGTGAGGAGGAGGACAACGTATCTCGTTTGGTGTAAAAAGTAATCGGATAAACTACGAATAATTGTCCTGATTTTGAAATAAAAATGGAGATATTTTGTTCCACCAAAAGGTGAGATTAACATTTATCCTCAGTTTTGTCCTAATTTTGACAAATGTGAATACTGACAAAATTGATGGACTTCTTATCTTCTAAAATTAAGACAACTTATCCTCTAAATCTTAACCCCTTGACCAATTGGCCCATAAAGATCAAAACTTTTCAAAGTTAAAAGAGCCAGAATAAACAAAAAAAAAAACGGCAATTTCTACTCACATCCATAACAACAGGTCATGTTCGTATGTTCAAAACAAATAACAAATAACAAACAAATTAATAATAAAAAATCACGTAAAAAAGCCACCTTGCCTCTGCTCATTTGAAGACTCTGAATTCAATGTCACGCTGCCTCTGCTGCAACAGAGAATATATGCAATTGCAAGCCCTCGCGATCGACACCTTCAAAACATTTAAAAAACATCAGCCCAAATGATCTCTTGATCAAATACTGAGAAGAGACGGGTGATCCCTGAGAGGAGGACACGAATCAGACGGTCAGACGAAGGCGTCGTCCCATCGATCGAACGGCTGGGGATCTGAACTCACTCGATCCCGAACCCGGTCTGCACGGGCGAGCGAATTGTCTCGAAAGCGTCCGTTGCAGACATTTTTTTGTTTTTGAACGGCTTCAATGGGGGGAGAGAGAGAGAGACGATTTTGTTTTTCAAAAGCAGAGTCCCTCGTAGGATCATTGAATCAGACGGTCGGGATTTGTTGATAGGTTACTTTAATAAGTGATTTTTCTTCCGCCATAACAAGTGCCGCCTCTGCAAGCTTGCATAAAAAAAAAAAGTTTTTTTTATTTATTAGGGTTCCAATTGTTCCTCTCATTAGGGTTTCAATCTCATATGCACTACTCCGTTTTTGGATGGCGGAACCTTCCGATGATGCGGGCGTTGTCTTCACTTCCTCCGGTCCCTGTGCCTCTTCCCTCATCAAGGTCCATGCTTTTCAGGAACTTGGTTTTCAAAAGTTTGATTGAATCGTAGTTTTGCGAAGGAGAGATGTTTCAAAATGTTGGTTTTCTTTTGATGTACAGGGAAACCCATCTTTGGTATGTTGAACCTGGAGAGGTTCGGAGTCCATCGCTTTTGAAGGAGTACCTGGAACTGTTGTCCCCATGTGAAAGGGAGGGCGTGTCGAGATTGAATGGGGAGAAGCTTCAGAAGGGCGCGATTTTGGCTCGCGCTTTGGTGCGGACTACCCTTGCTAGATGTAAGAGCCCATCTGCCTTGCTTTTCTTGTGTTCTTGGGTTTTGGATTGGTTTATGTGTGTGTAGTGTGATGTTATGTCATCGTTCTTTGAAATTTTAATTTATTTGTTCAGTAGAATGTGAAAATTTAATTTATTTGAGAGCTTCAGTAGAATGGTATTGTGTGATTGTTCTTTTGTAGTACGAAGTTCTGATTTATAACAATTTTGAAACATTTTTTCATATTAAATTATGGACAGAGAAATCTGACACGGACATGGCAAAGATGCAACGACGAGTGAGTTAAATAATATGTAGATTATTTGAAAAAATGGAGCACACATTCATAACTACGAAAGTTGATATGACTGCAATGATGCGTCGACTATGACCTCCATTAGGATTTTAACATTATTTGTTTTCATGTAAGCATAGACGTGACAATAATTATTAATATTTTAACATAATTTGATTTTAGGTGTCGTGTGTCCATCGGGCGTCTAATGCCTGTCTAAATTTCAGAAATTATCTTTGCATTTCGTGTTGTGTCATGTGTTCGATGTGTGTCAGACAAGGATACAATTTGTTCATTGAAGTGTTTGTGCATCTTGGGTATGTTATAATCCTTTCACGTGTCTTGAACATCTGATTTTCCCTTATGATAATAAATGGATAGACATTGATTTGACGTTATTAGACTGTTTCAAATCATATCTTTGTGAACTGATTGTAGTACATTGGTTGTTAATTAGATCAGATACAAATGAAAAAGTGTGCCCAAGGTCAATGAAGTTCAAGAAAAACAGGTTTGGGAAACCAGAGGTAATCAGTTTAACACAGTACTTGGATTACATAATTTATTTGTTTTATGTTTTCAATGTGATCTCACAATGGCATTTTTGTTTGAATAAAGTACAGATAGAGTGGCAGAATGATGAGGGCTGGGTTCCACCATCGTTGCAGTTCAATGTTTCACACACTTCTTCTTTGATTGCTTGCGGTGTAACTGTGGATGTGCCAGTAATTATCATACTCTTCTTATCTGAATTTGGTTCTAAGTTTATGTCGATTATATTAATTTTCTTTGAAATTGTTTTTTTCCTTGCTTGGATAATTTCACTTCCAACTACAGATTGGCATTGATGTGGAAGAGAAGCAACGGAAGCTGAGGAACAACATCATGTCTTTTGCTCGACGTTATTTTACCCCCTGGGAATTCAACTTTTTTCATGCGATTCAAGACCCTGAGATTCAGCGTCAAGAAGTTATAAAATTATGGACCCTTAAAGTGAGTGATCTTTGAAGTTTAAATGTTTCTTGCGTTTGTTATATGGGGCAGAAATGCCCAAGTAGGGCTTATATATGGCCACCCATCTTCTTTTTTTATTTGGATATACTAACTTATGATAATGGTTATGCACACTCACCAGCATGTATATAATGGCTTTGTTCTGGTTTTGCCAATGGTTTCTATTGTATGTTTACAGCAATTAGATAAACTCTATAAAGCATCTCTTATTATTATTCCTACCTGTGAATAGTTTATTTAGAATGAACTTTTTATTGACTGTGCATTATGCAACCGAAAGCTTACATTATTGTTTTTAATATTGGTTCCGCTAATTTTATGGATCATTTTTTACATATATTTATTTTTTGTTACCTACTTACCTCTGCCAACCTGCCACCTGCCAAGAGATGGCTTGGTAGGTTTTAATAAGGATGTTTGTGCTAGGAAACATGTTTATGCGCCCACAATGTATATCATCTATTCCAATACCTAAAGAAAGCTCTCAAATGAGTGTCAGAGTATGTTAATTGTCAATCCAAATGAGCCATTTTTTAAATGTGTTCTAATGACCCACAGGAGGCATATGTAAAAGCACTGGGGAGGGGATTCTCAGCTGCTCCTTTCAAGGACTTCACCATCCGATTCACAACTAGAGAAGATGAGGTATGTCAGTTGTCACACGTCTGTAATTGTAAAGCAACTATATGTAGGTATAACTTCCAATTGAGATTATCCCCTTTTTTGTCAGGAATCAGAAATAGTTATCGAAGCGCTTCGTGATCCAGAAAACCTCACGACGAATTGGCAATTCACTCTCCTTGAACTGGAAAGTTCTCATTATGCTGCAGTCTGCGTGAAGGATGGTGACAATGAAAACAGACCTCCCGGTGAGTTCGAACTTGCTATTTTCATATATGCTTTGTGTTCTTGAAATAATGCCTTGTGGTTCATTGGTATCTGACTATCTGTTGTATTGCAGGCCGAATAAGTCATCCACTGAAGTTGAAAGTATGGAAGACACTTCCGCTGGTGGAAGATGAACGCGTGTCTGGAACAGATGCAGTTGTTAGCATAAATGGTGTTTCTAAACACCTAAAATTCAGCAGTGAAAGCCACCATTGAAGGATGAAGAACTCACTGCATGCATATATAGGTTCATTATTTCAGATTCAAGGATTTCATTCCTGCCCATGCAGGTGATTTTTTTTTTTTTGGTTTGTCAAACAAGTGAATTTCAAATTATAGCTTTAGTTTTTTATTTAATATAATTCTTGTATTTTCAAGGGATAAGTAACATAATCTTGTATTATTTATGAAATTGTAACGAAAACAATGCTTCTTTGGAACGTGGTAAGATGGGGAATCCTTTTATGTTGGATACATATATTAAAATATCCACAGCTATTGTTAAATATAAGTTTCTAATATCTATTTTTTGAATTTCAAATAGGAATGTTTGTCAAATAATTTATGACATTCTACTGTGATCCAATGTCAACAAGACACATTGACATTGTAGAAGCAGGACAAGTTACAGTTTACCTCCGCATGTTAGAATTAGCCCTTTATCCTTATTTGAGAAACTCCATAAATAATGTTTCTCTATCCCATATTTTTTCATCTATCTGTAAACCCATGGAATAACTTTTTGGTTCTTCTCGAATGCGGAATTCTTTGACACACTCTCAAATGCCCCCCTTAGATTAGAAATGATGCGATTAGAAAATTTAAATATTTAAAACAATAAAAAAAAGTGGTGCAATGATGATTTAAATTAATTAAGATTAAGATAATCTATTCCCATTTCTAAAATTTCAAACCCATGTTCATTTTATCATTTTATCAAAATAAATCACCACTTTTAATAATGTTAAGCAAAAAGGTTTATACTGTATTTAAATTATTATTATTTATTATTATTTTATTTTTTTTAATGGAAGACCTTCTTAATGAAGTGGTTGAGACATATCAAAAAGAGATCGGGTGTTTGATCCCCGAGTTTACCAAACAAAAAAAAAAAAAATTCTTTTTTTAGGAATACTTTGTCAGATTGTGTATGAATCAAGTATTCATATGTACCGTTGGATTAAGGTCCACGGCGTGGTCTCCTGGGGAGTCGATACGTCATATCTCGCACTTGTGGAATAGGCGGGCAACAGAGCGAACGCCGAACCCCTCCGTCTCTCTCTATTCTTCTCTCACTTTCGTCCTCCCAAACCCTCTCTCTCTCTCTCTCTCTCTCGCTCTCTTCATTTTTTGGTTTTTTTGTCCGGACCGGAAAAAATGGCGCGCGAGAGGAAACCGAGCGACTTGACGAAGCCCTCTCCCTCCCCGAGGAAGACCCGGGGCTACTACAAAAGGACCGGAAACACTCCTCCGGCGCCGGCGGAGGATGCTCCTCCGGCCAAGAAACAACCGCGCAAGAGGGCCGCCGCGGCGTCTTCTCCAGCGCCGTCTGAGTCCGTGGTCACGAAGCAACCGCGCGCGGCCAAGAGGAAGGCGGAGTCGGCGGACGGTGATCCCTCGGCGGTGTCCCCTTCAAAGTGGCAACTGCGCAAGCAGACGAACATTGCGGCGGCGGAGGCGGCGTTGGCGGAGGAGGAGGAGATGGTGGCGTCGCCGTCGAAGGTGCCGGCGTCCGGGAGTGCAAGGAAAGGGAAGGGAAAGTCGGCCTCCACCATCCCCGCCGTCGATCCGCCGTCGGACTCTGATAGCAAGACCGTCATCATCGTCGAAGCCTGGTGAGCTTTTATCGTCTCTATGTTTTCTCGGGGTTTTGTCTTTCTGGGGTTGTTCATGCCTTTTTTTCTTGTTTTGTTCTGGTTTTCTTAAAAACATGGGTTTTTAATTTTTCGTATCAAGGAGGAGGAATGCGAGAACTGCATTTTAAAGTATTTCTTAAAAACATTTTGCACCGTCATTTTTTAGGGTTAGGGTATTTCCGAGATTGTTTTCTTCTTCTATTGTATGTCGAGAAAGAAAGTATTTATTTTTAGGAAGAATTATTACATTTAAAGATCTGGGATAATTGTTTTTATTAAATTTTTTTTTAGCAAGCAATGTCAGTCGTTCAAGAGAAGGGCAATGGAAGTGAAGGCTGGTCTTGAGAAGATGGACCCGGGCATTGTCGTGAAGGTGAACCCAGAAAAGGTAGGCTATGGTTTAGTATTTATCAATTGATGGGAGGTGGGACTTCTGAAAGCTTGATAGAAATCTTTGATGGTGCAGTTTAATTGTGTTTTCTGTGGAATTATTGTTTTTGTCTGCTAAAACTTTGTTTCTGACAATGTGTTCGGTTCTAGTAATATCGTTCGCATTTGGTTAATTTTCATCGATGAATGCAAATGGTTTTGCTTGCCTCAGATTAGTTTTGTTGTGGCTATGTTGTACGGTGCACATATTGGATGTCTTTGTGGAAGTGTGGATGAGTTTCCATGAATCATGCCAAATTGGTTTGTGGCAGTGTGGCACCTGTGAAGGTGCTCTGTCTCTTCCGATTAAGTTGATGTGCAAATATGGAGCATTGGACACCAATTTTTAAGAGGAATGCTGGACCTTCGACCAAGCTTTTATAAGTCTTATTTTGACTGAACTAGTTTCTACTGCCATTCTTGTTATTGACTGTTGGTTGGATATGATTCTCCAGTGATGTTCTTGTATCTAAAAAGAACAAGATGCATTGATTCAATTCATTTATGGGTGTTTTCTTGTTGGTATTTGGGAATTGAAAATAGGTAGTGGCTGAGCATGTGCTTCACATGCATTTTTCTTATATTTTGGCTGCTAATCCTTGATACTTCAAATGCATCATAGTATTCCATGATAAAAATTTGAAGGTCAGAGCTCAAGGAAAATGAAGATAACAAAAGTCGGAAAAATGCAGAAAAATTAAGGCATTAGCTGCGATTTGAATGTACTAGTTTGAATATGGATCATATTTATGCTACTTGCACCACCCAATAAGTGGGCAAAGTTGTCTCTTTTGGCAACAGAAATGGATCTCTTTAGATTGCACTGCCAAAATTTAGATTATCGACAAGGAATGTTATGACCATTTATGACTTGAAGAAACACACTGTATATTATTTTATCTTTGCATGCGACAATCATATTGAATTTTGTTTGGTTCAGTTTTTATTTAACCAAAGCCTTTTCAGCCATGACTGATCTGTTCTTGATTTTCAGCCGAGGAAAGGTTGTTTTGAAGTTCGTGAAGAGAATGGTCAGCTGTTTGTCTCTCTTCTGGTAAATATTCTCATCTTTCATGTTCTTGACAAGTTCAAAGGTGAAGCTTATTAACTTGTTTGTCTCTCTGACCATTTGTGAAGAGAATGGTCAGCTGTTTGTCTCTCTTCTGGTAAATATTCTCATCTTTCATGTTCTTGACAAGTTAAAAAGGTGAAGCTTATTCTGGGGATGCAAACATGTATGGTATAAAAAAATTTCTCTTCATCATGATATTTGTTTAAATTTGTCTGAACATAGCAGTGCCTTGTCTTGGTGGGGATGCAACACAGCCTGGTCTGTGTTTCCCTCTCACCACTATCTTTGAGACTGTTTGTATGGAGTAATTTTGTATATTCTCTCATGTACAAGTTATTTGGCTATAGCAATACAATTTACTTAACCTCCAAAAAAATAATTGAAAATGCTTGATTCTTTTGTAACTCTTCTTTTTGGTAGTTATTTTTATGTATTTTCTATATAAAACCTTGTTTGATTTTTTGAAGAGTTAGCCAAATACTGTATTTTAAAATGGGAACATGAAATATATGTTCATGGTTATGGACATGTTGCATTTGGGAATTTTCGTGTACGTAGATCAGGGAAGAAAATTATTTGAGAAATTTTTGTTGTATTTCTCATATTTAGAAAATTTGCCTGTGGAAAAAATTATAGTGGTGTTATAATAACAACATTTTTATTGTTTTAGGCCACTACCCATAGTTATCCTTCTGAGGGGATGAAAGTACTTTTATAAATATCTCCAGTTAAAAGTCATCATTGCACATAAAATTTGATGATTCATTTCATTTGCAGGACATGAAACGGCCCTTTACGCCAATGAAACAGCTCAAACTGGATGAAATCATCTCTGAAATCATCGAGAAGATCAATGGCTGATGGTAACTACCAATGCATTGATGAGACAAAACTAGCTGAACTATTGAAGGTATCTTAGGCCTGTTATCGATCTGTGATTTTTGCCATCACAATTTTCTGCTGCATTTTGCGTGTTTGATGGCTGACATTGCATGGTTTTAGCAGAATTAGCAGCTTTTTTTTTGTTCCTTTTTTGTTGGAGCTGCATTACCATATATGTGCTCGTTCCTGCCTCCGAAGTTTAACAAACACCAACACTGCTCTTTCCAATTCTATGCTTTGGCTTGAAAATTGTGTTGTTATTTTCTAATAGATTCTCACTCTTTGCAGAATTTATTCTTCTGTAGAATGTTGCATGTCCAGATAGGATTTTGTTTAGACAGCACCAAAGGGACAAATAAACTATGTACATGTTTGTTAAAACTTAGAAGTTGTAGATTATAGCTTTTAGCTTAAAATAAGCCATTGTTGTGTGTTTGTTTAAACTTATTGAAACTTATTTAAGCTAAAAACAACTTTAAAAAGTCATAATCTCTAAGCTGGGTAGGGGTGTTTTTCAGATAATAACTTTTAGATTAATGTTTTAAAAAAATGTGTTGGACATTTAATACCCATCACTTTATTTAACAAGGATAATTATTTTCATCTTCTCTAAATATTCCTTTCATCTATTAAAAATTTGAAATAACTCATAAGAGATTTTTTTTTTTGAAACTCAATTCATGTAAGATTAAAACTTTGGATTGTAATTTTTTTATAATAAAATAAAATTTAGATTACAACTAAAATATTTTAGTTGTGTTTTTTTATTAATAGAGATCATGTTTTATGTTTTTGTCTCTCAAGTTCTACTTTTTAAATTAATGTGGAATTCAATACTTCATTAAATTTTTTACATTTTATTTAATGTTAATGGATGATGCATGGGTGAGTTATCATCATTTTATAAGTAAAATCATATTCTTTTATAAAAAAGAAATTAAATTTAACTTATACACGTGGAAGTTGTATTTTTTATAATTACAACGCGAAAGCTATTTTATAGTTTATTCTAACAAACATTCACAATGGTTTATTCTTTGTTTTTCAACAGTTATAACAAACATGTTAACTGTTTATAAAAAAAAGTTATAATCTATAATTTATAAGTTATAATATATAATCTGTAAATTTAAGCTACAACAAATATGACCTATGTACCTAAATATACATGATGATCATGATTGTGTGTTACAACAATATCCCTTTGGTGTCATTCACATAAGACTGATATGAGATGTCATTTATAGTCTATCTGTTTATGAAAAGTTAAGAAATAATCATATAATGATCAAATTTTTTACTACTATATATTTCAAAAGAAAAAAAAGGTCCAGCTAAATAGTTTTTTTATTTTTATTTTTATTTCTTAGGAATATGTGAGTAAGATATGGATCACAATGAGACGGGTTTTATTGGTAACCCAGCTCGAGTTTTAGACTCGAGTTAAATCTGAACCAAATCCTCTCAAATTAGACGTTATTGTTGTATAAATTTTTTTTTTTATAACTACATCTTATTCACTTTTTTATATACTCAATCAAACAATAATTTTTTTTTAATAATTAAAAGTTTTAAATCAGAACAAATATTTATTTATTTTTTATTTATCTATAACGCCACATAGACGGAGGCGTAGGGCGTACCCATTTTATCTATGTGGCTCCTCAGGTAACTCAGGTCCATGCAAAATGGGGTCTCTTATTGTCCACAGATACTGTAAATCTTTAAAAAAAAGAGGTCCATTTCAAAACCCCACATGTTACCCCCCTGAGAAATGGTCAACGCTTCTCCTAAACATAGACCCCAAGAAACATCCCTTCCAACCATATTAACGACCTCCAAATTTGGCGGGACACAACACAACCCAAACCCCAACCCCTCTTTCATATATATCATCCCTTCCCCTTCTCTTCATCTCCCCAAAAACAAACACAAAAGCCATGGATTCAAAATCCTCCCTCCACCTCCTCCTCCTCCTCCTCCTCTCCGCCGCCACCTTCTCCACCGCCTTCAACATCACAAAAATCCTCAACCAATACCCCGACTACTCCATCTTCAACGCCCTCCTCTCCGAAACCGGCGTCGCCGACGCCATCAACCACCGCCAAACCATAACCGTCCTCGCCGTCCCCAACGGCCCCGCCTCCGCCCTCTCCTCCCAACCCCCCGACGTCGCCAAACGCCTCACCTCCCTCCACGTCGTCCTCGACTACTACGACATCGACAAGCTCCGCAACCTCTCCAAGGGCACCACCCTCACCACCCTCTTCCAGACCACCGGCCTCGCCTCCGGCCACCTCGGCTTCCTCAACGTCTCCCACACCAAGAACCCCGACGGCCTCGCCTTCGGCTCTGCTGTCCCCGGCTCCCCCCTCTCCGCCTCTCTCGTCAAGACCATCGCCGCCCAGCCTTACAATGTCTCCGTCCTCGAGGTCAGCGCCGTTATTTTCCCACCCGGGATCGCCGCGGCGCCCGCGCCTATGAAACAGGAGTCGCTCGCCAGGGCAGACGCGCCCGCGCCCGTCGCGCATGCGCCCAAGGCGTCCACGGGAGGTGATGAAGAAGCGCCCGCGCCGGCTGTGGTTGCGCCCAAGGCATCTGCGGAAGCACCGAAGGCGGCGGGGGAGTCTTCGCCGCCTTCTCCGATGGTTGCTTCGGCGCCCGCGCATGGTGATTCTTTGTTTCCGTCGGCGGAGGCGCCGGGGCCCGTCGCGGCGAAAGATGGCTCGTCAGGTTCTCGGGTCGGGTTTGGATTTGCGGGGCTGGTTGGTGTTGTTGGGGTGGCGGTCTTGGCTGCTCTTTAAGTTGGGTTTGGGTGTTAGAATTGATTTGAGAAGTTTTTTTTTTGTTGTTAGTTTGTTTGTTAAGGTGATTCAAGTTTTGTTATTGATTCAAATAAATGACAGAAATTGATACGATGAAATGTAAATGTAGGGTGCCTCTATTTGCACTCCTCAAATTGGGATGCACACCTCTCATAAATGGATATTGTATAAAAAATTCATTTATAATCGGATCCTGTACACACCCCATTATTTAAAAACCCAGTCACGACACTATCCATGTAGATATGTGGTGTTTAGGTCGACAGTTCGTGTGTTATGGGATTCAGAAACTTGAAACCGTAGCATCTGGAATTCTCACGACACTATCATTGTCGATATTTAGTGTTGTTGTCGACAATACGTGTGTCGCGGGGTTCATAAACCTGAACCCGTAGCATCTAAAATATTTGCGAGACTATCAATGTCGACATTTGTTGTGAAGGTCAACAGTTCGTGTGTCGAGGGATTCAGAAACCTGAAACGTAGCATTTAGAATCGTCGCGACACTATCAGTATCGATATTTGATGTTGTTGTCAACAATGCGTGTGTCGCGGAGTTTAGAAACCTGAACCCCTGTATTTGAAATTTTTGCGATACTATCAGTATCGATATTTTGTGTGTATGTTGACAATTCTTGTGTCGCGGGCTTTAGAAACCTGAACCCGTAGCATCTTGAATCGTCGCGACACTATCAATGTCGATATGTGGTGTTTAGGTCGACAATTCGTGTGTCGTGGGATTCAAAAACCAGAAACCGTAGCATCCGGAATCCTTGCGACACTATCATTGTCGATATTTGGTGTTGTTGTCGACAATGCGTGTGTCGCGGGGTTCAAAAACCTGAATCCGTAGCATCTGAAATACTTGCGACACTATCAGTATTGCCATTTGTTGTGAAGGTCGACAGTTCGTGTGTCGAGGGCTTAAGAAACCTGAAACGTAGCAGTTAGAATCGTCGCAACACTATCAGTGTCGATATTTGGTGTTGTCAACAATGCGTGTGTCGCGGAGATCAGAAACCTGAACCCCTGCATTTGGAATCTTCGCAACACAATCAGTATCGATATTTTGTGTGTATGTCGACAATTCTTGTGTCGCGGGCTTCAAGAAACCTAAATCTGTAGCATCTGGAATCGTCGCGACACTATCAGTGTTGATATGTGGTGTTTAGGTCGACAGTTCGTGTGTCGTGGGAATCAAAAACCTGAACCGTAGCATGTGAAATTTGTCAAGTCACTTTGAAGTATTAATCCAAGCATTCACACATTGAGACATTACAACCTGAAGATACAAATATTATAAAATTCAATCACAAAAACAACTTATACACATTGCAACAGCAAAATGTCTAACGTTCTTGCTTTCAAAACAACTTATACATGAAAACCATTGATGATTGACCTACTGTTTCACCATAGGTTGCAAAAAATTCAACTTCACCCTTTTAGAAAAGGTTCATCGAATATTCGTTTATGTATTTATCACCCTCTGACTGCGGCGTGCTCAAACGGGTGACACAGGTTGAGGTGTTGTCGTGGGTAGTGGTGTGTTGTCTTCGCAATAGTCAATAACATTCTGTATGTGCCTTTCGTAAAATGCTCATCATATGTCTCCTCTTGTATGAGTGGATAGAAGTACTGCGCTATCGCGGAACGCTACAATAAAATTTAGTTCACAAAAATTTAGTTCATTATTTACTGGTCCACCAGGAAACATGGACCCTTCTTGCTAGCTTCATCAATCTCTGAGTTCTACTTCCACCTCTACCTCTTCCCTCTGCTCCTCTTGTGTCTCGATTGTAATTTCAACATTTCCAGAACTAAAGCCTACATCTTTGGATCAATTCTTCATGTTGGAAGCGGTAGGTCGAAGGCGTTTTTTAGGGTCCATACTGCATCACTTCCAATGAATCAAGAATTAAAACACACACCATGAATCTCATATACTTATTGGATGAATAAATCATTCTCATTAACCGTATGAAAATCATGCTAACAGAAAACTAACAGAACTGAGCAAGTTGATGGAAGAGGCTGGAATCTATCAAGTATCAACTATATCAACTGGGTCACATCAGAAATTTTCATAAGCATTATATTAAAAAAAATAAACCTATAAATGCAAATAACTAAAACATTCAGAAACATTTTTATAAGCAATAAACTTGTGCCCAATGCTTTTAAAAAAACTTGAATTTCTTGAATAAAAAGGTTTCAAGAATATATATATAATATTATACGCATGAAATAGGAAATTGCAAAAATGCATTCTCATGATAGATATTACATCAGTTTAACATATTAACTGAACCACTCTTCACACAAGTATTATGAATTTTTCTTTTAGAGAGAAAATACAGCAATACATTCTAAGCCCCCGTTTGGATACTGGATAAGCTCCGGATGTAACCCTTAGTGGAAAGTCGATAAAGATATCAGCATCACTGGATAAAGAGAGTCATGAAAATACTTAACATAATAGAATATTCTTAGGTTATTAGAATATTTCAATTTTGAAAATAATTTTCAACCTCAATAAATTTGATCTACTATCATTACTTGTTATTATTTTATGAAAATACATTCAGATTTGTACCCAGGCTTAACACAAAACATTTATTCTTACGATGGACTCCCAACGAGTTTAAAACGCGTCTTGGTGTGTACAACAAAAGCACAAATCTCCTTCCCATTAGGCGGATGTGGGACTAAATACTCATAAATCATGGGCCTCTTACTCTATCCTGGGCCAGGCGTCACAATATAATAGGCCCTCGTGTGGGGTCAACACCCACCATCACTGGACAGGTCTGATACAAATTTAACAGGCTTAAAGAAATTCTTTGCCCCTAATGGGCTCATTTTAAAACGCGTCTTGGTTTAACTCACATATAAGCACAGACTATCTCCTTCCAGGGTGGGACTTCATCAAATCCACATGGTCAGGCATAGATGTTTCTTATAGTTATTCTACACTAAACAAATATGTTTTCATGACAATGTATTCCTATCCTAATCCGTCTTATGCACAAAACAAAAGGGGAAAAGTTTGTTAAACCAAAAAGATTTATGATTGGTATCATATCAAACAATTCCATAGAAAAGTAATTATATTAAATGGAATGGTTAGGAAAAGCAATTCCTCTTTCATTAAAAAGTGATTATAACATTTATTATATTATATTTTAATTTATACATTACAGAATACAAGGTTTTTTTTGTCAAATAAACCTCAAACCAGATTTGCTTCCATATGGTGAAATGATTTCAAATCCATTTATGATTTAAAAAATTTAGTTTCAAAATCAGTCTAGTTCAATTGTTAATTTTAGACAGTTTCCATCTTGTGATGCTTATGCAACCTACATAGTTGCCTCCTCTTCCTATATCTATAATCAGTTAAATGAATTCATATATATTAGATAAACAAAGATAACTAGAAATCTTTGTAAGAGTTTTGAGAGGTTGCAGAAGATCACCAACCAAGCATGTATAATGGTCATGGATAGAAACAATATATTGGGAACAGATGACTGATCTCAGGAAGATATGAAGACACACACAAGAGCATCTCCCTATGGCAAGGTGCTTTGCCTCTACAGAAATATTTATCATCTTATAGTGCCGCATAAGGAGGTTAGTCAAAATAATTCTTTAGCTGATGATTTATAAAATCCTCACCTGGAACTTTATACTCCTAAAGGTTCACCCAGACACGGTGGATATAATGCTTCTATTTTGTTGAGTTCAATCTAGAATACAGCTACACATATTGGACATACCTAGGAGAAAAATGCAATGGAAAAAAACTAATAAAAGAAAATAACATTGTTCCAATCAATACCTTGAATTCTCCAAATTGATAGATGAGACTGATTCTTTTATAACCATGTCATTTTCCTCAATTGTGTGAATTATGATTCCAACTTATAATCACCATATCCTGAGTCTAGTTAAGATACCAAAGCAATAAGTGGAGCATTATCAAAGAGATTAGCAGTTTTGCAATTCATCTGAAGGTCAATTTGAGAATGTCCACACCAACAGTCTTTCCATTTGCCCTAATTAGTATCCATAGAATATCATGCAAGATAATATACAAGCATTAATTTGAGCACAAGATGATCATGATCATCGATAGACATAGAGATCTGTTTACTTGATTTATCTCTATAGTTTTCTTTTACTTATTAAAATTCAAAATAGAGCAATTCAAATGACAGAAATGGATGTGAGAGGAGACAATCAATGATTCTTCATGCATGAATGCTAACAATCCTAGATTTTACAGAGCTAAATCCAAATCATTTGGTAAAATCCGGGTAAATGTTTTATTAGCGCATTTGTATGTATATTTTTTTATTAGAAGAAATTCTCTTATTCAATCTATAGAAAAATTTCAGATAATGATATTTCAATCACACAAAAATCCTATTCACCAAGTCATAAAGAAACACATGGACGCAGCAAAAAAAAAGGCACATTTCATCACCCTCTTCTTCTTCTTCTTTCGCCAAATTTTTCTCTCCCCCAAATCAAACAAAGAAATCTTCCCCTAAAACATGGATTTCTCCACATAAAACCATCAACAACAACTTCGGCTCCGACAATACCTCGAGATCGTCGACGTTGAAGGTATACCCGGAGAGGATGATGACGGCGAACAAGAGAGCGAGAGCGGACGACGAGAGAGCATCCACGGCGAGAGGGGCAAAGATTTAGGGTTTCTTTGTTTTGCTTCAGGGTTTTGCTGTTTCATATCATTTGAAAGGATTGGGTTGGTGGTGTGCATTGAAAATTATGTGCCTCAATTAAATATGGGGGGTTTGTTTAAAGAGTTTCATTGCTTTTGGTTAGGTGTTGAAAAAAAGGGGTGTGCACCCCAATTTGAAGGGGTGCAAATAGAGGCACCTCTGAAATGTATTCTCCACATGGATTCTAATACATTCAGTCATTCATGTAGTATATAAAATCTTTAATCGGGTAAATGTTTTATTAGACAAATATACATTACGGATATAATTTAATTCATTTGTATGTATATTTTTTATATTAGATAAGTATATACATTCCAACAAATTCAAAATGTCTTATTATGCATTAAAAAAAAATTAAAATGTGTTGATACTGTGAGGTAGAGTTGGATTAAAAATAGAGCGTTGTTATAGTCAATTTTTTTACAGTCCAAAATTAAGTTTTATATATTTCATTAAAAATTCAGTGAAGCATATACATCTTGTTAATTTTTTTTACATACTTATTAAAAATTGATTTCATTAAACTCTAAATTGAGCGATATACACTTTTTAAACGAAACATATGGATCATGTTTAATATTTAAAACAAAACAAAGAACATGTGTAACATTTTCCATTAAAATAAGGCTCCGTTCAAAGTCAATTTTACTGTTAATGGGCCAGGCGCAATGTTCAATGAGCCCATTTAGTTTTGGGCTATTATTAGTGCTGCAAGGCACGGTTCTCAAAGCCCACCCGCTGATGAGAATGCACTTTGTTCTGTTTTGTAATCCTGTCTACAGTTTGGAAAGTGGTCTTTTAAGCAGTTTGTATATTGTGACAGTGTGGATATAATATTATGCTATCATAGTATATACTATACTATTAGAGCGTGTGAAAATAAAAAAAAAACATTTTTTAAAGATGTTTTGTATAAATTGTTTTGTAAAACATTATGTATTTCAATGAACGAGTATACATTGTTTTAAAAACAAAACGATAGATAATGAATAAGATTGTACATAGAGTTGAACATATCATTTTTCCCGCTAATACATCTCGCAAAAAAAATCCTCATGCAATATTCTTTCAGTTATTGGATTGACAAAGAATAATTGTAATAGCAGAGTTTCTGTATGATCAAAATATTGCGTATCACTATGAATGGAACAATGATTTAGTTAAGCATTTAGTTCGTTGGGGTGAAGGCGAACAACACCCCCTACTTAGTAAATGGTATGCATTTTTTTGTGCACGAATATTTTCACGCGTAATGACAATCTGTAAATTCTATATTATGTGTGAGGTTACTATTATGATCATGTATGAGAATGTATAAACTCATTTGTCAGTTAAAATTTCTTATACCAATTGAGAGTAAGCTTTGGGCTTTTGAGATGGAGGGTCATGAATTTTATTGCTTATCCCACATAGTTTACGGTATGAAAAATAACAAAAACTTCTCTCTTCTCCCTCATTGGACATAGGCAATATATTTTCTAAATCACATAATCTTGTTTCTTCCGTGTTTTTTTTTCTTCTTTATTTTGATTTATTGTGCTATTTTTTCAATCACTCAAAATAGTCCCCATTATGATACACGACACGAAGAAATAAAATACCTTACCAATTAAACAACAACTCTTTTTTTCACCACCACTCGTCTAGCGAGATGATCGAGATGCACCCTCCACCTCATGGAGGTTTACGGCGTTCGATCCCGACAATTCCTTTCAAGGGAATGTAATAGCCTCTCGTAGGCTCTAGTGTGTATAATGGACCTTGAGTTCTGTTATTGTACCCACTCCTTTTAGGCCTTTTTACAAAAAAGAAAAAAAAACAACAATTCTTTTCATTTTAAATAAGAAACTTACACATTTGTAGTAATAGTAAACATCAAAACTAGCATGACAACAAATATAAATTAAATAAAATTTAAACCTAGAGACGTAATTTATTTGAGACAAGCATAAGAAGTTGAAAAATAAACAAGAAACCTAACTAAGTAGTAGAAGGTTGGGGGGGTGTGTCTTTAAATGATTGTCCAATCTTAAAATGAACCCCAAGCTCAGCTCAACCTGTACTCTGACCTACAATGAAAACTCAACCTATCACCCACCTATTATGCACATGAACTTTGACCAACCACTTACCAAAAATTATTGAGGCACCCAACCCTTCTCATGTGACAAAATCATTTTTAGATGAAAACGCTCTCACTTTAACAGGATACTGTGTTTCCTTTAAAAATTAAGAGAAGAAGAAATGTAAGAAACAACTGATTCTCAGTAACTTAACTGGAAGCAAAAAAAAAAAAATTTGTAGCAAGGCTCACCATGATCGCTGGGACACAAAGCTCACAATCCAACACTCCAACATAAAACATTCTCCATAGTTGGGGTAAACAGGGATTGAAACCTGGTCGTCTAGGAGGATAAGATGCAACTTTTCCTACCTCGCTAACCGAGGGAATGTGCAACTCCACTAGAAGAAATTTTGAATCAGAAGAAAATTCCAATTTAAATTGAGCTCAAACCAAAATGAATTTGACAATATCTAATCACTACTTAATAATTACATGCAAATAATTGACAAGAGTTCCATTCCTCAAAAACACAAAATTAACCAAAGTGATAGATTTCTCTTATGTGCTTTTCAATCATGGTATGGTAGGTAAAAGTCATAATCACATTCACATTCCAATCAATTAACTAATCTCACCAACAAAAAAAAAAAAAAAAATCATAATTTTAAGAACACTAATTCCACCAACCATTCGACAGTTTTCCTGTCAACATTCATTTAGAACAATCGACAGTAAGTCTGTCAACCACCATTTAAAACCTTCGACGGAAACTCTGTCAACCTTCCTTTAAAATCTTCGACAGTTGGTCTGTCGACCTGAGATACATTCAACCATATTCAACATTCAAGTTACATTAAAATATAAGCATATTCACAATCACATTCACATTTCATTCAACATTTACAATATATTCACTCAACTCTTAACACATTAAAAAAAAACATGAACATAATTACAACAAAGGTGAACTCTAAAGGATATTATAATCAGACAATTCAGTTAAATTAAATACTAGACAAATCAAAACTAACATTACTAGAAAAAAAATGAAGTTAGTCATGCACTTCAAAAATCTAACAAAATCATATCTGATTCAAGACCTAAGAGGTTAGTTATACACCTTAAAAAATCTAAAAAAATCATATTCAATAGATAGCCAATTATCATATCATCACATGAATCTATTCAAATTTGTCATTCTTAAACACTAGTAACCCTAAATCCAACTACACGCATTATGCAAATAACAAAGGAAATTGAAATACTCAATGCAACAATCCATTCTTCATTCCATACACAGAATCGCAGCCAAGATTCCATCACAGCTCCAAATCCAAGCAATGCATATGTGATTTGTTCAACGCAAAAGTTTTCTATACAAAAGCCCAATCAATTGACCAACATCAAATGCAAATAACAACAAAGCCAAACAAATTTAAATGGTTTTCTTCGATTGACAAATCGACCGTTGAAGGTTTTAAAAGAATGTTGACAGAGAGTCTATCGAATGGTTAAAACAGTGGTTGACAGAGAGATTGTCGAATGGGTTAAACAGTGGTTGATATGGAGACTGTCGAATGGATTGGTGGGATTAGTGTTGTTTAAACTATGATTTTTTTATTTTTTTTGTTAGTGATATTAGTTAATTGGTCAGCGGAAATAGACGTGCCCGAAATAAAATACCTTACCAATTAAGCAACAATTTTTTTTTTCACCACAACTCGCCTAGCCAGTTGGTTGAGATGCACCCACCCTCCACCTCATGGAGGTTACGAGTTCGATCCCAACAATTCCCTTTTAAGGGATGTAATAGTTTCTCGTAGGCTCTAGTGTGTGCAATGGGTTGGAGCTCTGTTGTTGTACCATTTTGGGCCTTTCTACAAAAAAGAAAAAAAAAAGAGAAAAACAACAACTCTTTTCATTTTAAATAAGAAACTTACACATTTGTAGTAATAGCAAACATCAAAACTAGCATGACACCAAATATAAATTAAATAAAATTTAAACCTAGAGACGTAATTTATTTGAGACAAGCATAAGAAGTTGAAAAAAAATAAACATGAAACCTAACTAAAGTAGTTGAAGGTTGGGAGGGTGCGCGTTGTGTCTTTAACAATCATTTTGTCCAATCTTAAAATGAACCCCAAGCTCAGCTCAACATGTACTCTGACCTACAAAGAAATCTCAACTTATCACCCACCTATTTGCACATGAACTTTGACCAACCACTTATCAAAAATTATTGAGGCAACCAACCCTTCTCATGTGACACAATATCATTTTTTATGAAAGCGCTCTCACTTTAACAGTATTGTGTTTCTTTAAAAATTAAGAGGAGAATAAATGTAAGAAACAATTCTCAGTAACTCTGCTGAAAGCAAAAAAAAAATTCTTTTAGCAAGGCCCACCATGATCGCTGGGCACAAAATTCACAACCCAACACTCCAACAGAAAACATTCTCCATAATTGGGGTACAGGGATTAAAACCTGGTCATTTAGGAGAACAAGATGCAACTTTTCTACCTTGCTAACCGAGGGAATGTGCAACTCCACTGGAAGAAATTTTAGATCAGAAGAAAATTCTAATTTAAATTGAGCTCAAATCAAAATGAATTTGACAAGATCTAATCACTACTTAATAATTACATGCAAATAATTGACAAAAGTTCCATTCTCAAAAACACAAAATTAACCAAAGTGATAGATTTCTCTTATGTACTTTTCAATCATGGTGTAGTGTAGGTAAAAGTTTTGGACCCTCAAAGAGCTCTTGCCATCCCAAACCAAATTCTAATCAAGTACTGATTAAAAGTGGATCTCATATTACTTTTCTTTTGTGCCAATATAACCGCCAGGCTTCATATGGAAAACTGAAGCTGTGGTCTCGCAATAACATTTCAAAAAAAGAAAAGCCTTCGAAAGAAAAGAAATTCAAGTCTTGTTCAGTTATTCAGTTTTTGATAGAAATAGAAACTAAAGCGATTAGTGTAACCATATCACTATATCAGCCCATATTTGGATTGAGAATAGAAGGTGGAATAAATGGGTATAATGTGGAATGAGGGGTTTAAGGCTGTTTGGATGGTTGGAATAAATAAGACTCTTTATGTCGAAATAAACTGGTATAAAGTGGTATATGAATTCTAGTAAACCCCTGGAATTAAGTTATTCCAGGTTATTCCCACCTAATCAATAGTCATCACCTCTTATAAATCAATTGTCACCACCTCTTATAATTAAGTTATTTCAGGTTAAGAATATGTGGACTCACTGTCAAATCAATTGTCATCACCTCTTATAAATCAACTGTCAAATCAACTATTATCATTTTTTCACATTTTATAAATATTTATCAATACTTTATTCACATTTTACATAAATAATAAAAAATTTATTATTACGTTTTTCAACGAAAATAATTTAAAACATAACTATACACAAAATCATTTTATCCTAATTTAATTCTCTATCCAAACGGGGGAACAGTGCGTTTGGTTGCGCGATTGTACACTGCTTTTGCAATCGTGCAACCAAACAAGTTTTAATGTAACAACTTTCTGAAGACATATTTTAGGTAAATATATAGTGCTTAAAAACTGTGATTTTCAAAAGCTAAGGAGGGTAAGTTTCATGTAGAATTAGTTTTAAAACCTAAATTTCTATAGAATTAGTTTTACAATCACGCAACCAAACGCACCCTAAGAAGTAAAATGTTACATGTCTCTTTTCTAGTCCAATTTCTAACATACATATGTTTTGATTTTTTAAATTGTATGCATTAATAAGGTATAAGATATGTTTTTAAAAAAGATAAAAAATATATACTCCAATAAATTATGCAGACTCATTTATAAAACAATGTAAAAAATTTAAAACTAACAAGATACACAAGAGACTAAAATTGAGATTGAAAAAAAAAACATACTTGGAAGAAGAAAAGAAAAGAAAAGAAAAGAAAGAAGAGGCCCACGCTGACCATCTCTATGGTTTGTGAAGCTACCTTTGCTAATTCCAAATGAATGCAACAATTATACTTTGGAAGGTCCCCCCAAAAAACAAGAAAGACAAGTCATGTAGAAGAAAACATGTGACATGGTGAGTTTTCATTCAATACTGGAACAAAATAAAAATAGTGTTAATGAGGTGTGATACAGTGCCGATATCATATCCCCTCTTAATAAGCAATCACCTTATAATAAGCGATATTGAGGGGACCGGGTTAGATTCAACTCATATTGAACAATTTGATGGTTCAACACGATATTGTTCAACGTGATCGTGACTATTTGATCTTATTGAGTCATTATTACTGAGATATTCTGTTCGATTTTAAAATAAAAATTAAGTTCAATTAAATTCTAACATTTCCTTTTTTAAGATTCAAATAAATTTTATATCTCAAAGTGATAAGATCATACAATCACGATCGCGCTGGACCATCAAATTATCCAATATGTGTTAGACTTAACTCGGTCTCGTAATTGAGTTCCATTCAATGAGATAGTGAGAAAATGGTCTATAAAAAAAATTACAATAAAGAAGGAAAATAATATGTGGAGAAAACAAAAGATCACAATTCATAAAGACGTGTGATTTCAAGGGATGATTTTTCACAATTCAAATTCATTTAGTCAGTAATAAAACTGTGATCTCATTTTATCATTTCAATTACTCCATGAAATCACATATATCCCAATGAATAATGATCTTTCTTTTTTCTCTCCACCTGCTCTTCTATATCTCTGAATTCTCTCTCTCTCTATTATATTATATTATATTATATTATATATTATTATTATTATTATATTATATTGTCAAATGTTTTGACGTTGACGCCAAAGACTTTTCTCTGAAGAAATCGTACTCACGGACTCCACGCTGGCTAATTTTCATTCACTCAGACGCTTCATCAAAAAAAAAAAAAACCAAATTCAAACCCCAAATATTTCCACAAGCATCTTATAAAATAAGAAACCATAATAAGAATTTTTTAAAAAATTTTGACTTGGTGTGGCTTGATTTACAAGACAGAGAACAAGGAGTTTCTTTTCCGATCTCGGAATGTCTTTTTTTTGGAAATTGTTTGAACCCCATGTGAAGTTTTTGATATTGTTAAAATCCCCTTGTATAATTATAATTACCTGTATAATGATATAATTAAAATAATTTTTTTTTACGGACACTTCTAAAACGATGTTATAAGTTCGAATGGGGTGAGAGGAGAAGAGACGTACAAATAAAGAAAGGAAAAACAAAGTCGCATAGACGACTATGTAGATGAGACTGCGACAATCACCTCTCCTCCGGGCTCACGCTACTCCACGATGAGTATGCAGTTTGCATCCAATTGATCATCCAAAAATTGTTATCCATTTGAACATTAATTTTAAAATGTTAGGGTCAGTCTCATAGACAGTCCTAATGTGTTTTACATTTTTAAATAATAAACATTGTCTAATGAAATATATATTTTGATAATAAATACATATCATTCAATTTTAAATTAAATAAACTTATTTTTAACTAGTGTAAAAAAAATGATGGACTTATCCAACAAGGTATATGGGTTTATATTTTGGATTGTAAATAAGACCGTGTGTAACAGTGCTTTCGAACATTATATATTCCGCAAAGATGTTTATGAACCAATAAAATACTCAAAGTAGTCTTACAAAAAAAAAAAAAACAAAAAAAAAATCAAATAGAATCAATGAAATATGATATTACTCCTCCATCTGTATCCAACCCCTTATAAGAGATTGAATTTTCATTTCTGGATTAATTTTAATCATTATTGAATTAAGAAAAATGCATAACAGGATGTGTAAGGATTTGCTAAAAATTTAGGCATTCACGTTTGAAAAATGTTTTTTTCAAGATTCTTAATCATGTTTGAATTTTTAAATCCTTTCTCTAGTATTTTCTGTAAAAATAATTCAGGAATTGAAAAACTATAAAAATAATATCTTTTAAAAATTGGGTTTAAAACTCGAGATTTAAAAAATCTCAACATTTTCAATAGCACAGTTTAACATAGCGTTAAAGTTATGATTATAAATGAGGTGGAATGACTCCCAATAATTCCAAAATTGCTAGGGATAACTTTTGACTTAAAAATAAAAAATAAAGTATAACACTCAATAGAGAAATTATAAAGGAATGCTACGGTGAAAAGGTGATTTAATTTGGCTCCGGTGAGATTTTAAATGACTTCCCAAACTAAAATTGATTATAATTAGCATAAGTATTTTTTTTCTTTTGGTTATATATATATATAATGTAATCAGAATATTTCATTGGAGCACTGGTCCAGAATTAGAATTAGTTTTGTTAAATAAAGTCCTACAAAATCTTTATAAAAAAAACAATATATATAATGTGACTATGTGAGCCCATTTATTGGTATGATTTTGTATGGTTTGGATGCCAACTTTGTCCACTACTCATACCTTCTTTATTAAAGAGGAAAAAAAATTAGTCAGAAAAGGCTAAATTATTCCAGTTGTCACACCATCTACATCATATTAATTCCCTGAACCAATAGAATATTTAGAGACATTAATTGAGGGAAAATCACAAACATAAAGATATTTCTTTTTTTTCTTTTGCATCATGTCTACGTCAATTTTTCTTTTTCTAAATCTCGTGAAGTTGATTGATTTTCATGAATAAAAAATAGAATAAATCTATTTTATGGGATCTAGTTTATGTATTTTTTTTTTTTGGAAGGATAAATCTTATACTAATTTTTTTTAATCCTATGTTTGATTTATCCTCAAATCAAACTGGGCTTCCAAGATAAAGGAAACTTCTGTTTGGAACAAGATAAAAAACTATTTTAATAATTTTTCATAAGGGCTTAGGATAAGGAAAAAATTGGATTAAATCATTTGTTATCCATAAAAAAAGGGGATAAAGCATGAACAATTGTCCACATTTTGAGATAAAAAATAAGGATAATTTGTTCTGGTAAAAGGTGAAACAAACTTTGTCATAATTTTTATCCCTATTTTATAAAATTGGGATAACATTTATGACTACTCTTCAAAAAAAAAAAATGATGTGTTCCACTAAATAACATTAATGTCCAATCAATAGGAATGATAAATTTGGTACTTAAAAAAAAATTAAAATTATCCATATTTGATTCAAATACAAGATTAAGAATAAAACACAAAAAATGAGGATAATAAAAAACATTAACAAATGCAAATCTGAATAAAAATAATGAATTTTTTATCCTCATAAATTATGTTAACTTATCTTAAAAATTATTCATTTATCAAATTAAACCTAAAAATCCATCGGAAATTGCTTATCCAAAAAATAATTTTATAACAATCGGTTTTACCATTGATTTCAGATAAACCTATATCAGTCACACGTTACCATACGAAAATGTTAAACCTTGACAAATATCTTCATTGATTCTAATCAAAATCATTAAACTCAATTTCATTGGACCAAATCATCATCACAATAAATGTGTTTTTAATGAACTGTCTCACTATCCCATACCTTACTTTTCCACAATACGAGATAGTGACATTTTATTGAGTTTTTTTTTTAATGTTTTTTTGTTGTCCGAGCATCCAAACAGCTTATCCACGGAGTCTGCGATAAAACAGTCGTTTTGTCGTGGCTGATGAGACCCCAAGATCCCCGCAACATACTTTGGACGCTTTTGCATGTCCCTTCGGTAGATTTATGACACGTGTCAATACAGGCTTTCTCCTAGTATCTACTTACTCTCACCCCTCGGTGACCACACACGCCCGATAAACCGCGGGCTCTTAAATTACCCACCCAACCCTCTTAATAACAAATGACCATCGTGTCCAAAACACCAAATCAACGGTTCACATACGAGTCTCCAGTGTACCTCAAATAATCGAAGCAATTTCTGATCATTTTCATTCGTCCGATCAAGATCTGACGGGTAGTGTATATGGTGGTGGAGGGTCTAACCAGAGTCCTAACCAGGGTCGGTCAGAGTTGACCGGTCGAGTTTTTGGTGGGGTTTGTTGGTCCCCCGCACAAATAAATACCCCTCCTCGTCTCGTCTCTCACGTTTTCAGTCTCTCCTCCGGAAGAAACAGAGACTCCGGAAACATCGAAATTCGATCGTTCGATCGATTGATTCTAGGGTTTCGACGGGAGGCCGAGCGCGATCGAAACGCCTACGATGCATTTGAGCTCCATGAAGATCTCGCCTCTGGAGCTGATGACGGCGATCTTGAATCAGGGATCGTCGGTGGAGGTCGTGGGCGTGGAGAATCGGGAGCTGGTGATGGTGGTTCTGACGACTTTGATCGCGGTCTTCGTCGGATGCGTCATCCTCTTCGTGTGGCGGAGGTCCTCGGGGCAGAGGCAGAGCAAGGTTGTTGAGGCTCCGAGGCCTCTCGTGGTGAAGGAGCCGGAGGAGGCGGAGGTTGAGGACGGGAAGAAGAAGGTCACCATCTTCTTTGGGACGCAGACCGGCACGGCTGAGGGTTTTGCGAAGGTTTGGATTCGTTCGGAGGAGCTCTGTTGGTGAATTTATTAGTTTATGTTTTGCTCTTTAGATCTGATGGATTTGGTTTTTTTGGTTCAGTCGCTCGGAGAGGAGGCCAGAGCTCGGTATGAGAAGGCTGTCTTCAAAACCGTTGATTTGGTGAGTTGAATCTGAATTGTAAGATCGTGATTGTTAGATTGGTGTTCGTTGTAGTAGCCGAGTTTGATTTTGTGAAAATTTTTATAAATCACTTTAGGATGATTTTGCGGCTGATGATGATGAATACGAGGAGAAGATGAAGAAGGAATCCATCACATTTTTCATGCTTGCTACGTGAGTTTGTACTGATGTGCGTTATTTTAATTTTTTTTGTCTTATTTCTTTGTATTTAATTGTTTATTTTTTATTCAATTGTATAGATATGGAGATGGTGAGCCAACTGATAATGCAGCAAGGTTTTATAGATGGTTTACGGAGGTAACGAATCACCCTTATAAAATTTAATGGTTTTAGTTCATCATTTATTACTGGTGTTATTGGATGAACATTTCTACTACGGATGGATTGTTACAGGATAAGGAGAAGGGTGACTGGCTACAAAACCTTCAGTATGGTGTATTTGGTCTTGGCAACCGGCAATATGAGCATTTTAACAAGGTTTGGAAGGATTACTAATTACATTTCAGGATTTGTTTTTGACTGATAACTTTTAATTTCTTATTGATGTATTTTACGATGTGTTTTTGGACAACAGATAGCAAAGATTGTAGATGAGGGTCTCGCTGAACAGGGTATGTTTTTTTTCAATGCCTGATTGCTTTGTTTTCTGGAATTTGAAATGCATTGCGCATGGATTAAGGTGTAAATCTTCAGTTTAATTTTGCATTTTGATTATGCTGAATCTGTTAATGGTTTCTTATTGTTCAACAATGCATGTGATTGCAGTTTGTGGATGCATGTTTACTTGTACATGATTTTTATTTTAATACGCTAGCAAATTTTGCCTTTTATTGTCTTAGGTGGGTCTCTTCAGTTCTTATACGTGGTTGACTTTTTACTAATGCCTGTGCATATTGAAATATGATCAGAACTGCTTACATATCCAGTAGCTACTTGAAATGTACATTATGCAAGTTGGACAATGATTTCTTTCATGGATAGCTATTTTCAATTTCTGTACATGTCCAATATTGAGTGCGCCTTTTAGAGCACTAAAATTGTACGATATTGAGGTACTGGGATCATCAATCTTGGCCTTATGTGTTGTATCAGTCTCACACATTAATTAGCCCTTTGTAATCATTGTTATGATTATTACTATTGTAAGAATATGGTAAGGGCATCTTTGAGGTACTTTTTGTTTGTGTTAAAATGGATGCATTGATATAAATGAAGTAACATACACTTAGGTTGCGAACAGTAATTATGCCAACCAGGGCATGTGTCATTGCCATAGGCATTACTGTCTTTGATTTCTTGGTAATTGAAATTTTGAGCTGTATGCATCTTAGGGTACATGAGTTTCTTGGTATCACATTTCATACATGTTTCAAATTCTGCCCTTTCCCTTTATTATAGGTGCCAAACGTCTTGTTCCGGTGGGTCTTGGAGATGATGATCAGTGCATCGAGGATGATTTTACAGCATGGTATGCTGAGATTTAGCTTTTCCTTTTATTATGTCGTGAAATACGTAAAGGAGCATTGTGTTGATTTTCCCCCATCATATAGGATTAAAATGACCATGATATTCTCATGATCTCCACTGTCTTGTTTTTGGGTTTCTTTATGCAGGCGAGAGCTGGTGTGGCCTGAGCTGGATAAGTTGCTTCGGGATGAAACAGATTCAACATCTGTTTCTACACCTTATACTGCTGCTGTTCCTGAATATCGGGTTGTATTCATTGACCCTGTGCATGCATCAGATCAGGATAAGACATGGAATCTTGCCAATGGCCATGCTTTTCATGATATTCAACATCCATGCAGGTAAGACTTAATGATCTGGTGTCATTTTGAAGCTTGCTATCAATGCATTCTTCTCCTCGAAACTGAGATACTGTACTTTATTGATAAGATCAAATGTTGCTGTGAGGAGGGAGCTTCACACCACTGCTTCTGATCGTTCTTGTATCCATCTGGAATTTGATATATCTGGAACTGGGCTCATGTAAGTTCCTTCATTCTGGTTCAGGGATTTTTTTTCTATAATTGATTCGGGCGATGATGTTGCCATGAATTCTGTATTTATCTCATAGAGAATTAGCGTGTTTCCAAGTGAGGATGGTTAGAATTCTTTCTGAGTAGTTTTTCTGTTTTCCAGTATGACCCTGTATTAGATATATCAGTGAAGTTGATATCATGATTAATTTTTCTTGTGATATGGATCAGGAACAATTTATCCTAAAAAATGTTGCTCATGTAAATAAAACAGTTAACTTTTTTCTTAGTAGTATATAGTACTCGGAGCATTAGGTGAATAATTTGATGCTCTTGCAACGCTGAAGAATGAAATTTGGATTGTGACTGTCAAGTGATTTATTTCAATTTTTAAAATTTTTTGGAATTTATCTTTGTTAGAATAAAGGAAAGGGAATTCTTGTTATTGTATTTGAGGAGCTAAAACCTCTATTTATAGATACACAAAGGAAACCCTAAAATACTAGAAAAGGAAATTAGAAAAACTAGAAAATTAATGATATCCTAATAATGATAATAAAGAGTCAATATTCTCATAATAATGACTTTTTAACACCCCCTCTCAAACTCTGAATGATAGAACCATTAGAGTTTGCACAAAAATAACAAATACCTTAAAAAATCGAAGAAAACTCGATTTTGTGAATTGATAGTTGTCATCTGTCTTTGAAATCCATCACTTCGCTCCCGCTCTTCTTGAGTCAGTCGGAGTCGCTCCCGCTCGTTGAGTCAGTCGGAATCGCTCCCACTCGTTGAGTCAGTCGGAGTCGCTCCCGCTCTTTGAGTCAGTCGGAGTCGCTCCCGCTCGTTGAGTCAGTCGGAGTTGTTGATCCACTAGATCAGATGACACGCGTATGAGATCTAGAGGTGTACCGAGGGCTTGTGGAGGCACGAGTAGAGGCTGTGAACATGGAGACACTTGGAGGTGCGCGCAGAGGGCGCGACAGACTAGCGCGGACAGGCAGCGGAGACGGTGCGCATTGATGGCTCTTGGAGGACGAGGATGACGTGTCGCTACCCGCGGACCTGAAGAAGGAGTCGGATGATGTGCTCCCACGTAACGTGGCCTGACATTCTTTGCATCAAATCACATGCAAAAGTACGATTTTTTTTTCTCATCTAACACCTTGAACAAGAAGACGGGTGTTAATGCACGGTCAGACAGGAGGTCCGTGACTAGTGTCCCCGGTGTGGTTCGGCAGCAGCAGCGGCTTGGCACGGCGATATCTTTGCGACGGCTGCAGTGTCGCTCAGCAGCGACGATCAACGGTGATGACGCTCGACACTGCATTGCATCGAGGCTCGCGGCATTGAGGATCAAGACAGTCAAAGTCGAGATGACGAAACAAACAAAACAATGAAAGAAAGATATGGATACCAAGAGTCCTCCCCCACTCCGATTGAAGATTCCTCAATCGGAGCGGGGAAGAAGAAAATAAAATATTTGTGGATCTAGAATTTTTGGGGTGGCTCTGATACCATGTTAGAATAAAGGAAATAAAATTCTTGTTATTGTATTTGAGAAGCTAAAACCTCTATTTATAGATACACAAAGGAAACCCTAAAATACTAGAAAATGAAATTAGGAAAACTAGGAAACTAATGATATCTTAATAATGATAATAAAGAGTCAATATTCTCATAATATTGACTCTTTAACAATCTTCTGCTTAGATCTCTCTGCTTGTAAATGCCACACTTTGCCATTATGCATTGAATAAGTAGTGTACATATCCTATAAATTCTTGCCTGGATGGACTCCTCTTCCTAATAATAAATCCTGATTAATTGTTGGTATCTTGCCACATGGAGTCTGATATTGTGCCAATTGAGGAATTTAATATGGAAGATGGTATCTGTAAATCCTCTTGTTTTCTGCATTTTTCATGGTTTGCATTGTAATATCATGTGCTTGTGATAGTTGGATTGGTTGTATACACATGTAAATCAAGCCTGATAATTTTTGTTATTGTAACATGGATTCTTCTTTTAAGTCGTCATCATATCAAATTTCAGTGTCTGACAGTATAACATGGACGAACCCATGTGTTTCCGATATTTATACAATAGAATTATTTTTCAAATCCAATTCTTTTACAGATGCAAGTTGCAACAAAGAGCTACATAATTTTTCAAATCCAATTCTTTTACCCAACAACTTCTCAATGAGAGTTTCATGTCCCATTCATCTTCCACACTTTGTATCTGCCCCAATAGATATGTACAAATCTATTTTTATCTTAATTGCTACCTTGTTTTTATTTAGGTATGAAACAGGTGACCATGTTGGTGTGTATTCAGAGAATTTTGTTGAAATCGTGGAAGAGGCGGAAAAGCTATTAGGTTACCCAGCGGATACTCTCTTCTCCATCCACACTGACAAAGAGGATGGAACACCACTTAGTGGAAGTTCTTTGCCACCCCCATTCCCATCTCCCTGCACTCTAAGGATAGCTCTTGCACGATATGCTGATCTGTTGAATTCCCCTAAGAAGGTATATTTTTAAAAGAAGTCTGAATATAGCATCTTAAACAGTTTTTATCTTTCTTTTCTTTTCAGCTTTTTTAGCTATGTAATCATTAAGGAAGTATTTCATTTTGTGTATTCATGTGTATTTTGAAGGCTGCTCTGGTTGCTTTAGCTGCTCATGCGTCTGATTCAAGTGAAGCTGATAGGCTAAGATTTCTTGCATCTCCTGCTGGAAAGGTTTGAAATAGATCCTTTTTAGTCTCTACTTCCATTTATATCATTTTTCTTCACATTGCTGAATTTGAACTTTGACTGCAGGATGAATATTCCCAGTGGGTTGTCGCAAGTCAGAGGAGCCTTCTAGAGGTCATGGCTGAGTTTCCTTCAGCAAAACCTCCCCTTGGAGTTTTCTTTGCAGCAATTGCTCCCCGCCTGCAGCCTAGATACTACTCAATTTCATCCTCTCCAAGGTGAGTATTTTATATTCAAATGTCTATTGCTATTAATATTTTTCTTGTTTAGGATTCTTATGACTTGTATCTTTTCTTACCCAGGATGGCACCATCAAGAATTCATGTCACATGTGCATTGGTCCATGGACCAACCCCTACTGGAAGGATTCACAAGGGAGTTTGCTCAACCTGGATGAAGGTACTTTTTTTTCATTGCTGTGAATGGTCTGTAGAGAAAAACTTGATTGGTTTCTGGTAATACCTGCAAGGATTTCTGCTGTGAAGTTTTAATACACTTTAAGAACTCTTGTCATTAGAGTTGACGTATAGGATTTTGTCCAGCCATGAAGTTGCCTCTGCTTATTGATGTAATCCTAAAGAATTGTTAACTCTTACCCTTAAAAAGAGGTTTTTTTTTTTTTTTTTTTTTTTAAATTCCTATAACAGGAACATCATGTCTAGAACAACTGTAGTGCATAACTGCTACATCATGTTCCACACACTCATTTTAAATGTTGATGGCTCTCAGAATACTCATGCATTGGTGAAACTATGCATATGTATGGGTAATAAATTTGTTTGTCTTGCTGTCTATAGAGAGCCCATTCTCACCTATTCCCATTTTTACAACCCTGCAAAAAATTGGATGTGTGCGCTTTGTGTATGAAATTGTGTTTAGAGGTTGAGTTTCCCATGCCAAGCACCCTGCCTGCCTCTAAAAGTGTAAATCCACATTGATTGATTTTGAAATTCATGATCTTCAGAATTCTGTGACTTTGGAGGAAAGCAGTGATTGTAGCTGGGCGCCCATCTTTGTAAGGCAATCAAATTTCAGACTGCCTAAAGACACTTCCTTGCCCATTATCATGATAGGCCCTGGAACAGGATTGGCACCCTTTAGGGGTTTCTTGCAGGTATATTGCATATGTCCTCTATTTTTTTTCTATTTATTTTGTGCTGATCATCAAAGAGACAAAAGTCAATATATTGGATTTGACATTTTCCAGGAAAGGTTAGCATTGAGAGAAGATGGAGTTGAACTTGGTCATTCCATCCTTTTCTTTGGATGCAGGAACCGTAAAATGGTAATATACAATTCTTGTAAGAATAAGATTTGCGAAAGTTGCCCCATCATTCCTAAACATTGTTCGTTGTGGACCCCCTGCAGGACTTCATATATGAGGACGAGTTGAACAACTTTGTCGAAAGAGGGGCAATTTCCGAGCTTATTGTTGCTTTCTCACGCGAGGGACCATCAAAGGAATACGTGCAGCACAAGATGGTGGAGAAGGTAATATAGACGCCCTCCTAGTTACTGTTTCTTAGTTTAATCTATAGCTCCACTCATTTTTTCTTCTTCTTTACAGGCCTCTGACATCTGGAGTGCAATTTCCCAAGGCGGATACATATACGTTTGTGGTGATGCAAAAGGCATGGCCAGGGATGTCCATCGCGTGCTCCACACAATAGTGCAAGAACAGGTACTTTATAAGAAATATGTCTGCTGCATTTTCCCCGTTTTTGAAGTATTTTTTTTTTCAGATTGGTGATAAACTTCTGTGTTGATATTCTGTTTCAGGGCTCAATGGACAGTTCTCAGGCCGAAAGCATGGTGAAGAACTTGCAAATGGAGGGGAGGTACCTGCGCGATGTCTGGTAATTTTTCTTGACACATTTTTTCTTGGGGATAGCTTGGGGCACTCCATTGTGCCCCTACACAACATTCATGTCTCCTGAGGAAGGTCATAAATGTTCTTCTCATCAATTCTTATCGATCAAGTCAAATTCTTTTTTTTCTTTTTCTTTTTTATAAATCCTCTGACAAGGGTTTTGTTCTTTTAATACATATTACTATTTATTAGGAAGATTGTGCAATAGAATAAGATTATTGGTTAGTTCTTAGTGGATATGAGACCCAGTTACTTTGGACTTGGAAAATCTGATATTTTTACTTGTAAGGGCTTGCCATGTGGAATTGTGTATACATAGAATGTTTGACATTTTCATGCCTGGATTTTTTTAGAACCAATGTGTATATATCTGTCCGATTTTTTTCTTCTATATTGAATGATATTTTTCAACATGTATAAACTTCATTGGAGAATGTATTTCATTTTTTTTCAACATGTATATACTTTAGTTTCTTTTTATTATAAAGATTTGTGAAGTATATACACTCACTCGTATCACTATTAGATGCAAGGGGACATGTGGTTTTATATCCATGATGTTTCATTCTTTTGTATTGTTTTAGCATTCGATCTATTTGTAGTGTGATTTTTGGCATTCAGTTGGAAATCATATAACTCCTGTTGGTTGGGGTTTGGTTAGGAATGAACCCTAGGGTGTTCATCCCCACCCTAGTCATAATCACATTAGGTCAGTTTGGCGTTTGACATTTATTCTTATTCTCTTTCTAAAAATAATTGCATTTGTAATTCTTGATTCTTGTGTTTATTCTTAAAAATCTCAGACATTTTTTTTCACAGAATTTACTAGAACTAGATTTTTAGAAAGAAGTAATTTTCTTTTTGGACTAGAGTTAATCCTAGGTTTACTTGGAAAAGTACATTTGCAGATGAGAGGAGGCTTGTATAGATTTATATAGATTTCATTCCTGTGTTCTCCTTGTTATTCCAGTTCATGAACTAAATGGTGCATGAATAGATAGACTAGTGGTGATGCCTGAATTGTTATGCTCAGTGATGCTGACAAATTGGAGTAGACTACTGTATTGTACGCGCGGACGCGTGTATTATTAAACAGATTTTAATATTGAAAAACTTTAATGAATATTAAATTCAAATAAAACTAAAATTCTATAATAGTTAGACATGAATATTTCTTCATGAAAGATATTTGATAACTAAAATGAATTGTATATAATTATATTACACATAAAATACATCGAAAGATCATTCGATGAGAATAAACACAATTTACATAGGCCGTGTAAATTTGCTATGTTCATCAGCTGTATTGTTATATTTGTTTTTTTAACAAATGGAGTGCATAAATAAAGCCCCGCAAACTTTTTATTATTGTTGAACTAATTAAACTTGATAATTAATTAAATTTGAGATCACATGAATTAGTTGAACTTGTTAACATTTTTTTTTATCTTTGTAATATTTTTTTCCCACCACTCCTTGAGATAAGCTTTTTTGTGTGGAACCATAGATATTTTGTCAAAATTCTACAACAATGCGAACCTCAATATTTAATAACTAATATTTAATAATATTTATAATACTAATAATTAATAAACTGATTTAAATCTTTTTTTTTTTGGAAGTCGGAATCCTGAAGAATTCTCTTCTTTTTTTTTGGGGGGGGGGGGGGGGGGGGTCAAGATCCACCTGTTGCGTAAAATCAAAGGATTTATGAAAATTTATGAGATAGTTTTCTGATCATCAATATGATGTACCAGATGTGAATGTATATGGTTGTAAATATGAAAATAAAAATTAAAAATGCAGTAGAGATTTACCATCAATAACTTTATAGGCTCAATTAGATGTGATTCTATTTTTAATTTTAGTATTTATTAAATAAGATTAAAATATTTATTTTATAATTTTATAGGTATATTAATGGTCTAAAAAAACATTGAATGCAATTTTATGAGATTTGAAGTTTTGAAAGGTTATATTTTGAGATCAGAGATCTAATTATAAATAAAAAAATCTGAATAAGGGATTTTTTGTAATACAAATAAGGGTCTGATTTGTGAAACTGATAGAATCTGGGAGTCGATATGCACATAGCCCAAAAAGGGACAAAAATAGCTGTTTTTTCTGGGGATCTGACTATAAATATTAGGGACTTGTTTATAACAAATATAAGCGTCTAGTTGTGAAACAGGTAGGATCTGGGGGCCGATTTGTACAAATGCTCATGGTTCGCCATTTTTGTCTGTATTCTTCGCGCTTTATATACAGGGTTCGTATGGATTCGATGCCACGGCTTTTGTGATGTGGAATTTAGAAACTTACAATCCGCGGAACCAAACAACACATGGCGTTTGAAAATCCAAAACTTCCATCTTGCGTTTTATGTATAAAAATCTAAATATTTCTGACACCTCAAAACAACGTTTTTGAGAATCTTATAATAAAACGCAACCAATAAAATAAGTAAATACAAAATTGTCACTCCACAATTCATACATTTACCACCAAAGTCACCCTTTAAATAATCCCAAAATTACCATTCATAAACCTCTGTTATTTTAGTTTATATGACTATAAAATAGGCTCCAAAACGAATTGTGTGTAACAACGATCATTTCTTTAATGGTGTTTAATTAGGTGGAGCATCTTCACTTACCTTAACTAATTTCAAAGTCCTCTTTCATGGACATATGGATGAATAGGGCTGTGTTAGTGGGTTCATGAATAGGGCTGTGTTAGTGGGTTCATGGATAGTCCACCTGATCAGTCCATGTTTGTTAGATGATTGATCATGTTAAATGTTAGGAAAGTCATTCATCCGGTTATTTTGACAATCCAACATGTTTTGAATTTTTTGTGCCTATATATTTGCTTTAATAAAGTACATAAATAAATTTAAATTATTTTTCAATTGAATTAATATATACTCTATTATTGCACCAAAGGCTAAGTGCATCAACATCAACGCCAAAATGACCCACAATTGTGCTTAGGACCCAAAGATATTTCTAATTTCTGTGTTCTCGTACAATTATTGATGTAGGATAGATCATGCAGATAGATCACCAAAAGAGGTCCACTAAATAAATTACAATCAATGATCACGATCTCGTAATCCCTCGAAATTTTACATGGTGAAATATATGAAGGATATCTTCCGGATTACAATACTTATTTTTCAAAAATAATTTGTTTAGACTTTAAAATTAGAGATTTTACTATTTTTAATAATTTTTAGATTTGTGATATTCAATCATAACAGATCGGAATTGATTTCTATCAATTCCTATGATCATTTAGGATCCCATAGAATCCGAAAAATTAATTTTTGAATTTTACTCTTTTTAGTCATTTTTTTAATTTTATGTTATTAGTATAAATATCAAACTTGTAATATAGGTTTTTACCCACAAATCAATAATATTTTGAATTTTCTCTCATTCGAGGCTTTCTTTCTTGTGGATTCAAGGAGCTTATGAGATCTCAACGTTGGTTGGATCTTTTTATCCATTTTTCACTACGTTAATTATTGTGAAATATTGGGAAATATGATTATAAAATTTTTATTGTTTGATTGATAATGAATAAGTTGTGGATACAAAATGAAGAATATGTGAAAAAGATTATAAAAAGTAAATATTTGATTTGACACGTGGTATCTATGATTTAATAGAGGTGGTGATAGGTGATTTGACACGTGGATTTATTTTATACCAGTTAAATAGATTGGGTGTAATAACACAATTTCAAGGGGGAGCTGGAATACCAATACCCACTTATTCACACCTATTATGACATAGTATACCCTTTGATTCCCTACAAATAATAATTTTTTAGCCTTATTATCCTCTATTCCTCTCTATTCTTTACGTCCAAACAGGGGCTAAGAGATTATTCTCCAACCCCCGTTGGACAAATATGTTTATCTTCAACTTTTGGGGTCCCCTTTCAGTTGATAATGAAATGAAATATTGATAGGTATTCACTACGACACTACCTCAAAATATGGCGTCATCATAGTTGTCATCACCACAAATAATAACGTGATAATGCTTTGCTAAAATGAAATTTAGAAAATGTGTATGCCCACACAAAATGGTGTTTGTGGTGGGTTTGTTCTATTGATACCCATTTGAATGGATAATGTTCCTGGGGTTAGGTACAAGAAGATAACACAAAAAGTATTATTTTGTTCTCATTGGTTCTCTCTCCATTGGATTGTCCTCACCTCTCCTTTGCGTCTCACGCAATTGATTCAACATGCTTGTGCGAATCGGTGGCCTGCAACATGACCAACAGAATTCAATTATACATAGAATTGTTGGATTCATGTCCTGCATTCCAATGTCATTATATCAGGAAAGAATTATAACAGAAGAGAAGAGGCCTGTTATACCCTTATCTAGATTTGGGGGAGGGAGAGGTTTGATCCCTTGGTCTTGAGAGCTCCCTTGTCTGATTTTCTTCGTGTATGTGTCATGTCATGTATAATGTCAGTCATGAAATTTTTTGTGTTACGTAGAGGGACATGTTAATAATACATCTGAGCTATATATACTCTTTTATAAGTAATTTTTTTTACATTATTAAAAAAAATTCATAATTTTGTGAGGAAGAATAAGTATGTAATGTACCTTTCCCCCTAAAATCTGTATAGACTATATATATGTATAATTTATTTTGTCCCTCGAACATAACCAACTTTTCATCAAACAATGTAAAATCAGATAGTGTGTGTTAATTTTCTTATTCTTTTCGATCTTTATTCACAGTTATTTATATCTTGTTAAGTCTTCATTAAATTACAATCTCACAACTTTAACACATGAGATTGTGACAATTTTTCTCACAAATTCTCTCATTGGAGAGATACTCTTCTATGTTCTATCCAAGCTGACCAACCACAACGTGAATGAAAAAGATCTTTCTATTAGGAATATATATATAAAAAAAAAGGTAAGTGAAGATATGCCATGCATGGGCCATGATTCAGTGACAGATTGAGTCCATTTTATAAAAAACATGAGGGGTTACATGTGTCGCACGTGGACTCGGCGCGGGACGGACTTCGGTCGTCCAACGATTGCTAGGCAGCTCACGTGGAGTGACAGTGTTTCATATATATTATTATTATAATATATATGGACCATCAGCCATGCAAGTTGGAACATCATGAGAGGTGAGAGGTTTATATTCTTGGGTTTTTGTATTTGCTGTTCAAAAAGAGAAAATGATGCGCGCGACAACATCAACAGCACGACATTAAAAAATTTGGAGTGTCTTGTTAGTCGTTTTGGTCACAGTGGATGACCACCATATAATTGATTTCAATCGAATCTAATCAATCATGCATACTTGCGTGTCTCTACAGTATTGCATTCTCATACAATCTGGGGTTGTGGAATCTCTTATTTTTTTCTTTTTGGATGCCAAGATTGTGGAATCTTTGGGGGTATAATTTTTTTTCTTTTATGACTATGTGTGTGTGTGTGTGGTTACTAGCATTAGAGAGTCATGAGACATACGAACCTATCTAATTATAATAGATTGTGGATCAATATCTACTAGAATCAGCCTACGAGTAATATTTAACAAATTAAACTATGGATTATAAAGAGTAATATCATTCTATTCCTGTTTGACAGTGTAGGACAGTTTTTTGGATTAAAAAAATTGAATTTCCATGTGGGACCTCATGTTATGAATTGAGATCTCCCATTGTGTGGAAAGAATACTATGTTTTGTAAGTGTATGATTGTATTATAATATTGAATAATGTTATAAACAATCTTGTATGAAGATTCAGTCCCTTTTTTATACTATAGTTTATACAATAAATACATAAAATATAAAATATATACTTTTAATAAATTGTATACTCTAATTTATACAAAAAATAAAATAATATATGTATTATTTAATAAATCATAAATATCGTTAGCGAAAAGGATTGAAAGACTGTTTGTAACTTGTAAGAGTATCCATTTATTTTTATATATGTGATTTATAACGTGTTCATGTGTTATGAACAGAATTTCATGTTGTATAATATATTAGGGGGAAAACTGATATTTTTATTTTATTGTATTTTATTTCATCTTATCTTATTGTACTCTTGTGTGCCATTTAAAAAAAAAAACAAAGTTCCACATCCAAATAAAACAATATCTAAACAAAACAGGTTTGATCTCCATCATATCATGTGAATAAGTTTTTACCCAATTTTTAAGGGTAATTGACAAAAATAGCACTCATAAATCGAATATTAGTAGAAATAGCATTGGGGGTCGAATATTTACAAAAACTAACACTGGTCAACTGACATTTTTTTGAATACTAAAGGCGTTATATATATATAGCGTTTCCTTTGTTTTTACGATTATAAAGGGATGTGTCGTATATATACAGAGCCTCAGCTCTAATATTAAAAATCGGACATTTAGATTCACCAAATATCTATGTTTTATTTATGCATTTGATGGAATTGTACAAAAAATAGTTTGAATTTACCAAAATTCATATAAAAAAGAGTTTGCATTTACCAACATACATTCGTTTTATTTAACAAATTTACAATAAACACAAACTGAAAGTACGAAAATACAATAATCCAAACAATTTTTTTCCAAACTGATTATATTTTTGTGTGTATTTTGGCAAATTCAAACTCTTTTTTCATGTATTTTGGCAAATGATAACTTTTTATTTGTACAATTCCATTCAATGAACAAACAAAACATAGTTACTTGGTAAGTCTTTTTTGTCCAGTTTTTAACATTGGAGGCTCCATATACATACAACGTCTCTCTTTATAATCATAAAAATAAAAGAGGCTCCCTATATATATGGCACATCCAGTGTTAAAAAACTAAGCTTTTTTTTTGCTCAGTTTATGAAGGATGCGCTATATATATACAGCACTTTCTTTTATAATCATAAAAACAAATGAGACGTCGTATATATATGACACCTCCCATAAGTGTTAAAAAAAGAGTTTAACGCTGATCAGTACTACTTTTTACAAATATTCCACCTCCAATGTTATTTCTGTTAATATTCAAATTTTGACTGCTATTTTTTCTAATTACCCAATTTTAATATCATACCGCGTGAAAGATACATTGATGAAACAAATATCATGACTTTTTTTATGAATAAAAGTCATGGTACGTGCAGAATCATATCATGTGAGTGTTAGTATTTTATGACCAAATTACAAAATCTTATATTATCTAATTGAATGGGTTATGAACGTTTCTCACATTACACTCAATATTGTATTATTGGCATGCATGAATTATTAATTATTGCATGAGTTACAATTGAATAATTGACCACCTAATACATTTGAAGGTTTTGCTTTTATGTGCATTCAATTGGATTGATTAATATTGCTGCCTATAAAAAGCCACCATACATCTATTGATAAAATATAGTGTGTAATATTCAATCCCTTCATCACCAACCCGTGAGTATAGAAAATAGAGAAAAATAAAATAGAGCACCCATTCCATACATAAGTACATTTTCAAGGGTTGTGTCAATACATTATTCTAACATCAATTTCTAGCCATTCTTTTTATTCGGGCGTTCTAAAGGATCGTAGTTTGTTTATCATGGTTCTTCCGTAGCTCGCATCCCAGAAAAACAAAACATATTGTGGTCGTATCTCTCAGTGGTAGGAGCCATTCAACCATGTGCGTGATGGGGCCTTATTCACCGAGGACAGAGTGTCTTCACTCGCTTCCACATTTTCGGATACATTTTTCTAATCCCTATCTTATTTTATTTCATGCTTTTATAATATATTTTAGAGTATGCATGATTTAATATATATTTGAGGTTTATATTTTTATGTGATAATTATAAGAATTTGTGTTTAGTCTAATATTTATTTGCAACGCACAACAATGAGTACCCAACCCAGGGCGATGTCACTCAAATCCATAGTTTCAATCCGACATAAAAAGCTCGGATAACAATCATCATCCATAGCTGCACAGACACAGATTTTGAGACACGGTTCAAATATAAAATCTGCATTCACTTATCAACCCATGGTTTTTTATCCAAATAATAGGGTTTTTTGCTTATTTAACCCTAAAAAAATCTCATTTTAGCACCCCCGTTGAATTACTTTTTAAAACAATACCCTTTTAAAATTATGCATGAATGCTAATTTTGAAATGTATTATTATAAGACTTAAAAAATTAATAACCACAAAAATACCCCTAAAAATTCAAAACCCTTTTGAGAGGTATTGTATGATTGCTGGGAAAAAAATTTAAAAAGGTATTCTGACAAAATAGGATTTTTGAGCTGCTAAGATGTCCCCTAGTTTTTGTACCCCTCATCCATGCCACATTATCTTTCAATACCAAAACTACCCTCTCCACTTTATTTTTCCCCCAAAACCTTTGGAATTCCCTCCCAAAACCCTCTCTCCCCCAAATCACAACTCTCTCTCCCCCAAAACCCACCATCATCACCTCTGTTAAGGGTCTGCCAGAAGCAATCGGAGGCGTTCATGTAGTGGGAGAGGCCGAGCAAGATCTTTCCTTTTGTGGTGAATGTCTTTAGATGGTTAGATTCGATCTTCAAAGCTTGATCTCAGCTGTTTTAGATCTCAGCTGCTGCATCTGAAGGTCCTCTGCATCTTCTTCTTCTTCTTCTTCTTCTGATTCTCTCTCACCTCACATAGTCTCATATGAATTTCACTTTTGGGTTCTTCTTGATCTGGTTAATTTGAATATTGGGTTTTGATATTTGTTTGGTTTATCTTTTAATTTAAAATTATTTATTTTAATTTGTTAATCATGTAATTGTTTATAAAAATTATGTAATTGAACATTTATATATCTGTAGATTGATAATACATTTATGTAATTCATTATTACATTTCTATAACGTTGTATATCTTTAGTTTAAATACATAGATGATATTACATTTCTGTTCTGTACATGGTTAGTTTTTGTAGTTTCTGTTGTAATTGTTATACGCAAATGATGAATGATATTACATTTTTATTCTGTAAATGGTTGTTTATGTCATTGGACATCATTTATTAATTTTTTTGTTATGTTAATGATAGTTTATGTTATAATTGGGTATTACATTGGTAGTTATTTTGTTGTACTCATTATATTGGTATACATTCTGTAATTGTTTATAAAATTTCTGTAATTAGGAATTTACATATCTGTAAATTGTAATACATTGTTGTTATTGATCATTATATTTCTGTAAAGTTGTATGTCCTTAGTTTAATTCCATTAGTAGTTTTTGCAATTATTTATGTGATGGTGTAGTTTCTTTAATTTACATATCTGGACCTAAAGTTGTGTGTTTTCATTACGCAATGAGCTTCATTAAATTTAGTTATTTGGATGTTCACCAATTCCCGAGCATTTAGTTGCTTGATTGCATTTTCATTATCACTTTCTTGTGAGTCATTCACTGTGACGCCTGGCCCAGTTCCAAGAGTCCCAAGAGGCCTATGGATTGGGTGAGGGTGAGGGTGTTTAGTCCCACATCGCCTAATGAGAGGAGATAGTCTGTGTTTATATTTGAGCACAGCTCTTACACACCAAGACGCGTTTTAAACCCGTGAGCCTATTAGGGGCAAAGCGGACAATTTCTTGCTGTGTAAGCCTGGGGAGTTACAATTGGTATCAGAGCCTGTCCATTTCGCGATGGTGGGTGTGGGTGGCCCCACACGAGGACGTGTGCCTATAAGGGGGGGTGATTGTGACGCCTGGCCCAGGCCCAAGAGTCCCAAGAGGTCTATGAATTGGGTGAGGGTAAGGGTGTTTAGCCCCACATCGCCTAATGGGAGGAGATAATCTGTGCTTATATTTGAGCACAGCTCTTACACACTAAGACGCGTTTTAAACCCGTGAGCCCATTAGGAGCAAAACGAACAATTTCTTGCTGTGTAAACCTGGGGAGTTACATTCACGTGAATAAGATCAGCTTTAGGTCCAGATGTATTTCCAAAAGATATAACATAAGTTACAAAATAGACGAATAAACACACAAAATAGACATATCAATTTACATAAAACTATGATAAATTATATGATGATAGAAATTACACATATTATGTATGATATCCATCTCTGTCAAAAGCCTTTAATGGCTTCCATAAATAAACTGGTTGACCTTCTCCCTATCCCATTAGAGCTTCCCCTACATAACCCAATCACAGTCAGTCTCTCGTGGGGGCCTCAAATTCGGATCAAACAGAGGACCTTCTCTAGATATATATCTCTGTATTTGGTTTGTAATATCTTGTAAGTGGTTATTCTATCCATGTAATTGATTATTATAAATCTGTAACTATTTATTCACTCAGTGTGTGTGGTATTAGATTTCTGTGTACTAATTTCTTGTATATATCTTGCACAGAGGATGTGGAGATGATTATTTAAATAGTTTTTCAATACCACTTGAACCATCTTTAAATAATATGCCAATCACTATTTATTTTTCTATTCATTGTTTATCCACTTTTTCTAAGTGTATGTTAGTAAATAATGGTTTAGAAGTTCTTTGGGAGAGTATATCTATGGAACTTTTCAAGTGAATATAAACTGTGTATCTTAGTAAAGGATGGTTTAGAAGTTATCTGAGAGAGAAAATCTATTAAACTTTTCAAGTGAATATAAATTATGTATAAGAAGTCATAGTTTTATTTCTGTAGTTGTTCACTTACAGTATTACTTTGTAATTGATTTGTAGGTTTCTGTAGCGGTTTTCTATTTCAGTAATTTATTATTATAAATCTGTAACTATTTATTCTCCCAGAATATATTTTACAGATTGAATAGTAAGATCGGGCAGTGGCAGATCAAGCCAGTCTGCCTGTCCAATCGGTGAACGGCGATGGTTGAAGAACAGTGAGCTGCGATGGTGAGAGATTTGTGTGTGGCGATGGTGGGAGAGAAAGTGGGGGATCAGGTCGAGTGAACATATTTGATGGGAAGACGAGAAGGGAATAACGTTAGGTTGTTTTTGGGGGAGTTTTCGATTTGATTTGGGGTTTTTTTCTTGGTGATTTGGAAGAGAAATGGAAAGGAAAGAGAGCAATGGGAGAGAAGGGTATAAGTGGAAGAAAAATGTGAGGTGGTAGTGGGAGGGGTAAAAAACAAGGGGGTTAAAAGTAGGGGTAAAAAAAATTCTTCCAAGTCAAGGGGTATGAAAAAATAGATGAGCTGGTTGAAAGGTACTTGAACAATTCCCCCATTTATTTATTTTTTATATAATTCGGTAAGCCACTGCCTTAATTTTTTTTTAAAGAAAAACAGTGTCCAAAGAAAGTACTGAATAACCTGACAATTCAAAAAAAAACTGCCCACCACCGCCACCAAAACAGTAATACAGAGCAATCACAATGTCCTTGCAATATCACCGCAACGAATCACGTGCCAGCAAAATATTTAAATGAAAACTAGCTAGGGCCTAGTGACAGACCCACATTACAAGGTTTCAACATTTTCGAACCATGAAGAAACCTTTGAATAAAAAAAAAAAAAAAAAACAGGAGGTACTATAAAGATTTGGTTCACGTGATGACCATGCATGCTGATTCTATCATGTACGAGGGAAAGGCCGAAGGGGGACTTTAATTTTTGAGGACTTTAATTTTTGAAAGGGACATGTGATGAACAACTTTATTTATTTGAATTAGTTTCAGTTACCTCATGAAAAAAAAATAAAAAACTTAGCAGTGTTGATTTGCTTATTATTAATGAATATCTAAATATTTATGTAATAGAGAAAATCATGATGATGCTTATCGTATGATGTAGAAAGTTAAATCTTAATGACTTATTTTTCATATATATATATATATGATTTTTAGTTTTAAATAAAGTAAACTATAAGATTTAGCGATTGATTCTCACTTCTTTATATTTATGTTTTAGTCCCTACATTTAAATGATAATTTAAGAATATATCATTTCCAGAGACTAAAAAACTAACTAAATAATTTAGGAATAGGTCCATCCCAAGGACTAAAAAAGAACATATCATTTAAATGTAGGGACTAAAACCTAAATATAAAGAAGTGAGAGATCAATAGCTAAATCTCATAGTTTATGAGGACTTAAAACTAAAAATCCATATATATATTACAAAGTCTAGCTAACCCCACCTACATGTTATGCATACACACACAAGACTACAAGAGTCATAATAGATGCTTTATCACAGTGTACCGGTCTCTTGGAGATGATATAATATTGTGTGTTATTTTTTTATATTAAATTATATACAAATACCAGATTTATAGAGGTCATATATAAGAAATACCATATATAAGTTGTTAATAATATTAGCTCTATCAACTAAAAATACATTTTAATAAATTTACGGTGGTGATGTTAATGTATACCAATATTTTTCTATTCTCTCCTCATTCAGCTCATTTGTAACTAGTTCTGAGTTATAAATGAACTACTACTTTCAAAAAAAATGTATACCGATATAAGTGTCCTTTATGTCATTTTCATGCTCATTTCAAACACATAGTTATGGATCACAACTTTTTATATGCAAAAAAGAATCTCTCTGCATCTTGCCTTGTGTGGACACAAACATTAATGTTAATTCCCTATCCGATCAAATGCTATTAATTTGCAATGTTAGTTGGAAGAATAATCCTAATGATATGTATTGCTAGTTGGACAAGTGATTCTAAAGAGCATTGATTGATTGTAGATTTTCGTGCTTTCTTTGGTTAAAACACATAGAAAGTCTATAATAATTGTGTGTTCTTGTATTGTGACTAATCATACATGACATCTTTCAATATGTATAATTAAAGTTATCAGCTATAAGAATATCATGACATATTTTCTCCTTGCACACCAATATTTACAAGCTCGCATCAATTATATGTTAGGTTGATTATTGGTTTTTGTGTTAACTTTTTCATTCTAATACATATTTGTGGGAACATAATTAAAGAAATAACTTATAGTTGCTTCTGGAGATTAAATGAAGAAGTCACTTATTATCTGGATCAACTCTAAAATGTCTTTTATGTCCATGTATTCCGATATCAATATCCCTTTATCCTTGAATGTCATTTTCATGCTCACCTCAAACAAATAGTTGTGGAACACCAATTCATTGTGCATGGTGTCATCCAAAGAAATATTTCTGCATCTTTCTTGTGTATAAACCAACACTAATATTAATTACTTCCCTAACCTCGTATGTCTTTTACGTTGTTAGTTGGAAGAATATAATAATCCTAACAACTTGTGATGCCAATTGGGCAATTGGGCAAGTGGTCCCAATGATTGTTAATTAATGGGTGCAGTTACACTTAGTCTTTTTTACAACTCTATATAGATCGTTAGAAATCAAGTGAAACATATGCATAGATAGATAAAGTATATGCATCATTAAAAAAATTGCATTTATTAAAAATGGGTTCATTCAATTCAAAATGGCACGATTTACATTTTTAACAAAACATGCATATACATCGTTAAATGATGTTTCCTATTTATAAATTAAAAATAAAAACATATGGTTTACTATTTTTATATTATGTTTACTATTTATATATATTTTTTAACCGTAAAAATAATTGAGTCTAATATTTTTCTTAATTAATTGAATACAGACTTCCATGTTTCGGTTATACCCCAACTCTTGAAACACACAGAAATATTGGTCTGTAATTCTGTTTTACAGTAGTGAAAATGAGTATATGGCATTTTCCATAATAACTTCCAATATATATTTGATTTCATCAACTGAGAAACTATATGTTGGCATCTTTTCTTCGTGCATACCAATATACCCATTTTAATATCCTGTCATTGAATGTCGTTTTCATGCTCGCATCAAATACATCAAGTAATCTTAATTATCATTAGCAGATTATGGATTTTCTACTTTTCAAGCTCATTGAAACAAACTACAGTTTCTTGTGGAGATTAAACAAGGAATTGTCACCATAATTGTTAATGATATTACCATCAACGGCCCCCTATCCTTAAATGTCATTTTCATACTCGATTCGTCACTTCATTATGCAAAATGTCATCCAAGAGAATATCTATGCATCTTTCTTATGTGTACATGTACACTAACATTATGTTACTTCCCTAGTCTTAAATGTCTACTGTGATGTTATTTGGAAGAATAATCTTAACAACTTGTGAAGCCAGTTGATTAACTACATATTTTTGTGTTTTGGTTATAACCCTACTCTTGAAACACAGAGAAGTAGTCTTCAGCTGTGTGTTCTTGTCCAGAGACTGAATATATATATATATATATATAGCAAGTAACAATTTAAATATATAATTCATTACTTTCATCAACTATGAAAATTTCTTGGCAACTTCATTTCCTCTATTCATACCAATATATTATATTATTCTAATATTGAATGTCATTTTCATGCTCGCATCAACTACTTGATAGGCAAACCTTAGTGATCGTCAATTGATGATTGGCTTGCTGTGCTTTCTTTTGTCACATTCCTATCTCTTGAATTTGTGAAGAAGAAACCTATAATAATTGCTTGTTGAGTTTCATTTGAGAGATCTACTCATCCCAAATATTAATTAGCTCTATCAATTATGAAATTAATTTCTTTATATCTTCCCACCGTATCCATTTCATGTCCTTGAATGTCATTTTCTCATGGAGCACATAATACTTGTAGATCACCACTTCATTATGCAAAAAATCATCCAAAAGAATTTGAAATTCATTTTAACATTTTAAATGTTTTAAAATACGAAAAATTTGAGTCACACAATGTTGCCAATTTTTTAAATCACACATTATATATGATCATCAATTTTAAATTCAGCATGTAATAAAGTATAGGTCGTTTTCCCAAACATCAAAATCAAAATATAAATTGATCAAATTAACTAAAAATACACACCATTGATTTAATAAAATTTAACTATAATGGTGCAACAAACTTAGAATCAAGTGAAATTCAATGTGCAAAGATTTAATGGGGTGTGAATCACCACAAGTCAATCCAACCTAGCTTGATTTAATAATAACATGCGGTATCATATTTTGGGATTAATTTAACATAAATTGCTCGGTCTAATCGGACAATTGAGTGGTATATATGCGAATTTTCCAACTTTGCATTCTTAATTATCAACAATTATATCAAATTAAGGAGCACACTGTCTTGGAATTTGTCACTATATAACAAGTAAATGTTTATATGTTAAGTTAGAGCATCTCCAATGGATAGGTTAATTAACATGTTAGTATCATGTTGTTACATAACATGTAAAAATATTGTTCCAATAGAGATATTAAAATGATGCTAAATGTGAGCCCCACGTGTCAAGTATTATCTTTTAAGCTAATTGTGGCTAGTGTTTTAACTAGTCAAATGTAGGCCCCACCTAATAGTTCTCCTTAAAGAATTTAAAAAAATGCATTTGAGAGGTTAAGTGGATGGAGAGGTGGGGTCCACTATTATTTTGGTTAGTTTATTTAGTTAGTCCATTGGAACAAAATAGGGATGTAGTAAATGAGTATATATAGTTGAGATATAAAATGTAGACATGACACTTTAACATTTTGTTTAGCTAACATATCAATTGGAGATGTTTTTTTACATATGCCAGTATTTTTTCCCCATATATACTACTAACTAACACTTAATAATATATATTAGATCTAGATGACTGGTTGAGATACTTTAAGTATAATTTGTTTAATTTCATTTCTCATTGATTAATAAATTTTAAATTGTGCTCTCACTGCCAATAATAATAGTAACTCAATTTGAAACCTTCTTCATAATTAAAATTGAAAACATTCCATTTCAAGAAGATGCAGGAAGCCATATGTCCAATTCCTTCACCATCAATTCTTAATGGTCACTTAGAAACTGACAAGTGTTGACTGGACTATCTAAGGCCCCTTTTTTATATTATTTCAATTCTTTTGTTCTTTTATATTATAAAACACTTTTTGAAGAAAGTTTTTTATTTTGTTTCATTATTATTATTTTTTCATCAAGTATAAAATTCCAATATATCATCCCACTCAAAAGAAATTAATGTAACAGAAGTCAACTCTATTCATTTTTTTTCCTTTTAAATTATATTAGTTCACAAGAATTAATGAGTGATACAAAAGATCTTCTGGAACCTAGTGAAAAACAATTAATCTGGATGGATTTCAAAATGAAGGAATTTAAACAATCTTAAAATAAAATATTCCCCTACTCCAGCATATATGTATATGATCCAAGATGATTGGGTTCTATGGATCCAAGGGTTAGAAGTCAGTAATAATAAAAGTCAAATTTGTTAACAATAAAGACCTCTTAACAGGGTGGTCGAGACACACCCTCCCCCAAAGAAAGGTTGAGAGTTCAAGTCTAAGTTTATCAAAAAAAAAAAAAAAAACAATACAAGTGAAAAGTAAGATTGGATACTAATATATGGAAACATCAGGAAAGCTCCAACAATAGTGAGGGCCGGACTCAGAGTTTGAGATGGAGCAAAAAAAGGGTTATCAAGATATATACATAGATGAAAGGAGGTAGAGATATAGAAAAACCCACAAAAGTCAACCCTAATTGTTCCCTGTAAAACCTAATCCGTTTGAAAACTTAGATTAAAAAGTAATTTTTGAAATAAAACAGGTTTTTAAGATGATTTTGGACATTGACTTTTATTGGGATGTCTTTTTTTTAATTCATGAATCATGTTTGTTGTTGGTCAGAAACTGTTTTTCAATATATATATGTTTTTGAGGAAGGTAGTCATTAAAAGCAGGTTATATTTGATAGAGTTTACATGTTGGATCCAATTCGAATTGCATTACATGCTGGTATATAAGCTTCAATTGATGGAGACGAACCAAAAGCAAAGTATAAAGTCATCTGCATATGAAACCTTGATGAACTACAATAAAAACAAACTAGGCAATTCATTTATATATATATATACAGACACTCAAACCTTTATATGTGACAATCAAACAAAAGCTCACACAATACAAAACACACACACACACACACAACATGACCCACAGCTACCATAAAACAAACCATGCACACATCAAAAGTACTATCACCCCCAAAACCAGCTGAAATTCAAATCAAATTCACACGTCGCGAACTTCGAACATGTTGCGATTCTTGACGACGATGTCGTACATGTGAACAGACCCGAACCTGTTGAACTCCCTGGGCAGCGATATCAGGTGCACCGACGACCTCTTGTGGAACTGAAGCATGTATGGGTCGTCCAGGTACCTGATGCAATTTTAAAATTATTTTATTTAAATAATTAGTTATAAAAATAATCAAAGTCGAACGGATGTCCTTTTCTATCTCTGTCAAAGAGGTCAATTGAACAAATCCTAGGAGTATCAAAAATAATATAAAAGAAAAACAACTATTTTAAATTTGCATTACTACCTCTCCCAACCGAGCTCCTTTAGCAGCCTCTCCAGCATGTCGTATGACGTCACCACCTTGTTCGTCGGCGTGTGCACCAAGACCTTCCGCCGGGAGGCACCGTCGCCGGACTCCCTTTGGACCACACCGTTGCTCTTGAACACCCACACACCAGACATTATAATGATCAACTTTTCTATCTATCTATCTACCAATGTTTTTAACACACTAGTAAGCAAGCAGTATTGATTGATAGTGGGGTGGTGTTGTTGGAACTTGATACTGTAGTGTTGGATTTAGGGGGGTTTATATATGGGTTTGTTAGTGTGGCTAATGTGGGTCCATGGATTTTAGGCTTTGTGGATGCTACAGTGTTCAAAGAAGATGGGACCCCATGTTGAGAATGGACTTGATGAACGTGTCAATGTGGGGGGTGTTTGAAAGGTTTTTTTTTCTAGAGAGAATCTTATTTGGACCCCCCACCCATAGATTGTGTTTTGGTGGGTCTAAATTACAGCTGTCCGATCTTCATTGGATGGTGCTGATTGTGCCATGTGAGGGCTTGCGACCACTTTGGAGTTGGAGGTCGTGGACATCGCTTCCACGTGTGTGCACGTGGGCGTGTGAAACGTTGGGATGGCAAGACATGGTTTTATTTATTTATTTATTCTTTTTTTTTTAAAAGGCCCAAAAAAACAGTTATTACGAGATATTATGGACAAAAAGGGGTTTGAAAAATAATACATGGATTCTAACAAATATCACATGGTGATTATAGCATTTGTACAAATTTGAGGAGGGAATTATTAGGGTTGGACTTAAATATTGTATTGTAGTATATTTATATATGCTTGAAAATAATTACTAGAAGTTTTTCAGAAAAGCATGACATCAACGCTTGACTTTCAATAAATTGTGGATTTTTCATCAAACATACTCCGTTTGAAAACACAGATTGAAAAGTAGATTTTGGAATAAAACTGCTTTTTAAGATGATTTTAGACCTTGACTTTTTTGGGATGTTTTTTTTTAATTCAGGAAACAATATTTGGAAGGAGTTTAATGTTTGGTAGAAAAAGTTGATCGATTCCGACCAAAAAGCGTTCTTTTTGAGCTTTTAAAAACACGGATTTCGAGAGAGAAATTAAAAGGAATCCAGCTTTTAATTCCGCCGGAATCCGACCCGTTTGGCTGCACGATTTTGAGATTTTAGCTTTTCAAAAAGCAGAATCCGCCCAAACCTCGTTACCAAACAGAGCCTAAAAGTTGTGAGAAATACAAACTTAAGTAGGATTTGAAATTAATTTTCAGAAGGAAAGCGTTAAGGTATAACCCCGCTTATGGCCCACATGGAGTTCCCACACGTTTTAATTTTTTTAAATAATAAAGCTTATTTAATAAGATATATATTCTTTTATAATAAAATACATGGTTATCTCTTTTTTAAAAATCTAAAAAATGTTAAATGAGATATATGTGCTTCATGCATACAAACACGATGTATACTTCATTAAATGAATGTATATGAGATTACAAACAGAACTTTATTGCATATACATATGCACAACACATTATATATGATTTTTTGTAAATGACTTCTTTTTGTATAAAAAAAGTTTGTATTACATTTTTTGAAATAAAAAAAAAATTGAAAGTTACATTTTTTTTTCTATATTTGAATTCGATATCTTGCATTGACTAAGCAAATACCAAATCCCTATCATGTATATTATAACATAAATCTCAAGAACAATGAAACTCCACTAGTGATTAATCAATGGAGCAATATTTCTTGAATACAAAAAGGGCCAATGGAGACCATATAACGGGCACAATTTGCTGATATAGCAACGTTAGTGAAACCGACTTCTTCTTCAAGGCTAGCTGGTCAAGTTCCATTATATTTTCTCTAACCAATTTGATTATTAATTTGGACTTATGTGTATATATATACATATACATACACATGTGTGTGTGTCCATGTCGAGTCATGGAAAGCGTTTTTGTCGGGTGTGGGGTATTAATTCCCTTAAACTTTAATGTAAGATTGAGACCTCACTTAGACCATTAATTGCTCAATTTTTTTTATTTATTGATCTTGGTCAAAAAAAATTTCTTATCAAAAAGAATAAGACTTGAATCTAGAATCCGTTGGTGAAGTGGTTAGGTAACACATAGCAGTTTATCTAATCCACTACCTAGGTTTTTGTATGATTACATCCAACCATCTTGGGGTCTCCCAACTAGTGTTGGACTCCTCATATATATCAATGAAAAAAATACTAGTAAGTAGTCGATCTGTCCCATTTTGTGTACATGCATTTTTTCTTTACTTTTTTCATCATGTTGTTGTAATTACAAGATATCTTGTATTCTAGCAAAAAATTGGTCTTAAAGTCTTGATATTTTGTAAGAGAGCATTTTATAAATAAAAAATTCACCAATCTTCCTTATATATCAGAGTTAAATTATGTTATTAAGAGGTAAGTATAGGATCGAGATTCGAGGCATATACATGGTGAAGAAAAAGAATGAGATTTTGATTGCTTGATACAGTGAATATACAAATTAATTTTGTCAAACCATTTAAACCGTGCGTAGTTTGTATGTTTTGTTATTTCAAACATTAGTTCTATGGTTGCAGAGGTTAACATATATTTTGATTATTTGTTATAATGAATATGCAAATTAATTTTGTCACACCACGTCCGCACAAGATTTTTTGTTATTTATAACAAAGTATAAACATGTATGGGATATGATCTTGCCTTACCTGTGCGAGTGCATGCAAGTAGTGTTTTTATTTGAGAGAGAATCATTGTAATTGAGAGATAGTAGTTTTTCTGTATCTTTTTAATAAGTAGACACATCTTGTTTTCCTTGCTTTTGATATACTCCTCTTAATTAATACAATTGAGACTCATGCCTACTTTTCTATAAAAAATTAAACACAAGAACAAAAACATTCATGCAAAGCCGTCTCCAAAGAATAATAAATATGTGAAGCAAATGAGGGGGGGGGGGGGAGAGTTTGATCAAGCAAATGTACATTTATATTGAGTTTTTCAATGTTTCTATATCATATAATAAATCATTTGAACGTGGATATTGATTTTTTGATCCATTTATAAAAATGTACAAGATTTCTAAAGAGATATATACATTGTTAATATGAGCATATGACGCTATCAATATATATGAGAAAATTGAGACTGCAAATTATTTAAAGTATTATAATTATAATTAATATGAATAATATATATTAAAGTTTAGAGGGGGGGGTGTGGGAACCAAAACCCAAATATACACTTCAATACTTCATATGCATATATGGATATGGCAAACATAAAAGAATTGTGAGAATTTGAGATTAATATGGATATATTTATTGAAATATGGCAAAAAATCTTAAGAAAATTAATTCAAGTATTTTTTTTAACTTTTATTTTTGTTTATATCTCTCAAACTTTTAATATTTCAAAACACTCCTAAATAGTGGTTACATTTTTTATAAGTTCTTCCATCTCCTTTTCTATCGCTTACCTCATAAAATACTTTTTGCAAACAAATTTTTTGTAGAAATTGTGTTTCATAAGACTTGATCCCTTAACCTCTTCACATATAATTATACATTATATATATGTTGTTTACTCGTACATTGTTATTCATCACTTGTAACTTATTATATCAACTCTTACAGTGTTATGCATTCTATATATATATTAAGAGTCAGTTTGTTAACTCTGGTTGAAAAGGAGAATTCATACTTCTTAGAATTCCGATTCACATTAATTCCATAGAATTGAAAATTTTATTTGAAATATCCAGGAATCAAAAGATGAACGGATGATTATTTCTTTAGGTGTTATATGATAGATTTTTATGAATATCGTTATTTAAAATCAATTTTATATGATAAATTAAAAAATGTGATATAGAAATATCATACTCAGTGTAATTATCTTTGAGCCCCTTTAGAGAAAATTCTGATTCTGCCATTGTTGGCATGCCACCTGTTTATTCTCTGCCTACCATTGTTATATCGACACGTAATAGTAAATGAAATACATTAATGATTCATACATAAATCCCTCTCTCTTTCCCTCGACATCTCTGTCTGTTCTATATATGCGATAAGTCTCTAATGCAATGCATTGCTGTCTCTCACTTTTTTTCTTTCTGTGTTAATTTGTTCATCCATTTGGCAAAACACGAAAGCGCACACATCAATGACCTAGATGGATACATGAAGGGAGGATATTTTAGAAGCATGGAGTTTGATGATGATGATGATGTAATATAACTTTATAAAGTCCAAGCAGTACTTGTATAATATAGCTCAGAAAAGTCTAGTTATGTATTATTGGCACATACTATTTTCAAACGTCATCAGTTAGTTTGATAAGTCCAACTTTGAGCATCTCCAATCCACAGAAAAGAAAAAGTTATTTATTTCCTCATATTACAAAAAAAACCACCAAGTTTAATTATAACCACTCCTTAAAAGTTTTTTCTCAAAAAGATGAAGACATGAGCCTCAAATTATCTTCAAATAATGTGAGGACCCACACTCATTTTTTCCATGTCTTTTAAATAATTCAAAGATCACATGACAAAAGAATGATCAAAATGTTCTTTCAACTTTAATAAGTTAAAAGGGTTATTTTTAGCATTTATATTATTTTATTTTGAAGAATGAAAATTTAAAGAGAGTGTTGAAGAACTCATTGAAAACGAGGAAAGAAAAGTGAAAGAGTGGTTGTTTCTCCATTTTGAAACTCTTAAAATAAAAGAATTTCTTTTTCAAAAATCCAATTCTATTTGTAATCATAAAGAAATTTCATCACAAATTGGTGATAATTTAGGGGTAAAAACACCAGAGTCACACGCATGGATTAGCATCTCTCAAGGCCAATTCTACTGCTGTCCTCCATGCCCTCCGGCCGCAGTGCTATTTGTTATATATCATATATTGCTACAAGAGGACATATAACAAGCAATGCATAATAAAACATGATTTTGTTTGTTATTTATTTCATTTTTATTTTTTTGTTCGTATATCAGAAAGAGACACGTAGAGGATATATATATATGTTGTTGTTGTTGTTTGATTTCAGGACGGCCCTGACATTAGTTAATTTAAATGGGAATCTAGGCCAACTTATAAAATCGGATCCTGCATTTACATTAAAAATAATTGAATGTAAAAAAAAATGTTTTCTACAAGATTAAAACAAAAAAGTTTAATAAAAAATGAAGAAAAACAAATTTAAAAAACTTATGTTTCAAAAAAATAAAAAATAAACGAAAAAACAAAAACAAAACAATAAAAAATAAAAGAAAAAATTAGAAATCTAAACCATATTCAAAGTGGAAAACTCTTTTTTTTTCTTATCAGAAAAAGAATAAAAAATTCTTAAATCAAGGGATTTGTTGTTAAAAAAATCATTTATTCATAAATAGATAAATAAATCCTATAAAACAGGAATAAAAAACATGGATAAGATTTTAAAAAAATTAAGTAGATGAATGGATATATTTAAATTTATAAAAAAAATTTATATCAAATATTTAATAAACAAAAAAACATATCCCAAATTTTGGAGCATTTTTTGGAGAGGGGGCCCTAGACAGTTGCCTTGATGGCCTCTATCCAGGGCCGGCTTTGTTTGATTCACCTCGATAAATTGAGGATAGGTGATAAATAAAATATAGATTATATTAACTTTTTAAAATGATAATTATACTTGGTTGTGTGGATTTGACAATATCTGAGAGACAATGTGACATGTATTGGGGTATTTGAGATGATTTTTTAAAAATGATTTGAGTACGTCTAACTCATTAACGTAAGTAAACTATTCCAATCCCCTCCCCCTTTTGAATAATTATTGAAACTTATGTGAGCTAAACTAGATATATATTCATCTACTTTTATTCTTACAAAATAAACATCTTTTAGAGCTATTATATCCGGTCTGATCTGGTAAGCATTATGCTACAATCAAGTCAGGGGTGAGAGTGTTGCATGTAAAGTTTAGGAACTTAATTTTTTTAAAGGCGGAAAAAAAGAGCTTTATGAATATGGCAATAATTCATTATTTTTGATGGGTTTGTAAGCCCCAGTTAGAGCTCAAGTGATGGTGATGGGATCTTCTGAGTTCTTGATACAAGAAACCTTGTGTTGGTCAGTGAAAAACTATTACATAGATGGGACAAAGTGTTTTTGGGTGTGCTTACATTGGTTTTTCTAAACAACATGAAAAATGTCAGCTTTTTATTGAAACTTATTTTTGATCACTTATAGATATGACATTTTTATCGGAACACACAAGATCCCTCTATAGTGATCACATATCTATAGTGATCACACAGAGAATCCAGACTCCCGAGTGAGTGTTCGATGCTCCTGCTAGAGTCTCCAATGGGATCGAAGAAGATGGATGATGGGAAGATGCGCGCACACATAAAATAAGGTCCTAATTATGAGAGGGACATTATCAAGAAATAACAAGAAAGGTCACTGCCAATCCAACCAAGTCTATCCAACACTTATTTAATAAGGAGAATAGTTTGCATGGACCACCATTCAAGAGTATACTATCACTTTCCACATCATAATCTGACAGCAGTGGCTGCTGCTTAGGTGCTTGTAATTGATCAAGTGTTCAAGGGGTAACCTGTTAGCTCAACCAAATTGCCCAGTCAGGCTATTGTGATTCCGTCCCAAGAACTTGAATTGAAATGCAATTCCATTTTTCTCTAGGCTATAACTGATTAGGCCACAATAACACCAGTACTGACTCATATATTCCCACATGACCACATCTGCATTCATCGGCGGCTCTAAGAATATTTATAGATAGGGTCATTTATAGAATTAAATTTCACAAATTTTTTAAAATATTTATACTTATTATAAAATTATTGAAAAAATGGTAAAATTTGTAAAATAAATTTTTTATAAACATAAATGCATAAAAAATTAAACAACTAATCAACTAAAGACTCAAATCAGATCCATGATTATTCAAACGAATGGGTGAAGCCGGATAGGTGAAGGAAAGAAGTGTGTAACATTGAGGGATTTTGTTTAATATTCATGCACGATCATATATGCTGATGAAAATGTTTCAGAATAACATACAAAAATGGTAAAAGAAAAGAAAAATAAGTCAAACCCAAATCCATGACTAGATACTTAAAGTAGACTAGGAAGAGGAGATCGGCGATCAACAACGTCGGTGACCCATGGATAGACGGTAATTGGTGAGTCCAATGACTCATGGAAGACAAGGGTCCCCACGATTTTTTTATAAAGTGGGGTAGAGTTTTAAGTCAATGTGGGATAGAGTTTGATTGTTTTAAAAAATTTGATGGACCCCACTACAACATATGTGTCACCCCAGTCACTCTCACTTCTTTTTAAAGTGGGGTTTTGGGTTAATATGAGGATAATGTTTGATTTTAAAAAAAAATTGGATGGGATCAATTGACCCCATAACCACACATGTGGCGCCCGCCACTGTCTGCATTTATTTTATTTTTTTTCACTCACCATTTTTTTAAGGTATCTGATAATCTTTAGCATCCTACAAGTACTTATGTTAATTATTTGATTTTTTGGGTCCTTTGGTTGACGGTGGCGGCTAACAGAAGAATAAAAAGTGCATTTAATATGTAACAAGGTACATATAATTATATAATAAGGTACACACATGCATATACACATGCATATATGATTATAGTGTACATGGTAGCACTAATAACAGACCTGCTACACAAAATAACATATCTCGTGTGTATGTACATCACCTGAAATTATTACTAAACTTAAAATGGCACGATCATGAGTACGAATGCATCTTTTTTAGAATGAAAATGTTTAAGATAATACAACGTAATTTAATTAAATATTTGTATGTTTTACGTTTCGAAGCTCTTTAGGTCCGTTTGAAACTAATTTTTAATGCTCTAAATTAATTAAAGCAATATATTATGATAAAGGTTATGCTTTTCGACAAAAAGATGTTTTGTTGACTTAGATATATAAAAACCAAAAATTGAAATATAAAATTGAATTTAAAATATACCCCTTTGAAAACAGATTATTTTTTAAAACGCGTAAGAGCATCTTCAAAAGCATTCTCATTATTTCTTTATATTATGGGAAAAAAAAGTCTCTCTATGACATATAGGAAGCAATTCTTCTTTTATTACTCCAAAACTTTTTCATTTTTATCCTATCTTCATTCCAAATGACTAATTTACTCCAAATCATATATATAAATTACAAGATATCCAAATATCAAATGCATAAATGCATATTCTAAAATTTATCAAAGATTGTCTTGGAATAAAAATTATTTAAATAAAAATTATTAATAATAAATAAAAATTAATTAAAAGTAAATTAAAATTTTCAGAAACATAAAAAATAAATAAAATTATTTATAATGAATAAACATTAATTATTAATAATAAATAGAAAAATTTTCACTTAGAAAAATATCCAATATGCATACATAAAGACACAAATGAAAGAAAGGGAAGGGGGCAATATAATTTTTTTTGGATGTAGGGAATGAATTTGGCTCCCCGAGTGTCTTAGAGAAAAATATATTGAGGGAGAGGTGGAGTGTCTTAGAGAAAAAATATATTGAGGGAAAGGTGTGGGAGGCTTTTTGGAGCTGAATTTAAGTGTTTTAACTCCTATACAAAGAAAAGGGCAAAACTATTCCCACTACCCGACTTACTATTTCCCACTACCTAAAATTACGAAAATGCCATTATTTATTTTATTTTTTCGTCTCCCTTTCCCACTACCCAGTTCGACAGCATCCAGTCGAAGTGTTCTTCACTGGGACGACAGAGGTCTGTCGAACTGTATGAATAAGTGTCGACAGAGGTCCAGTCGAAGTGTGTTTCACTAGGACGACAGAGACCCGTCGATCTGTCTGAGCAAGTGTCGACATGGATGTGTCGAATCCTTTAAAACAACAACTTTCTTCTAAGAATCAATCAATTATACAATCATTTAAGTCCTTATGAAAAACAAAAATGTCATTTAAGTCATTTAAGTCTTTTTGAAAATCATTCACATATATATTTATTTAAGTATAAGAAACAAAAATATCAAACAAAGAGTTATTTGAATCAAATAAACAGTAAACATTTCATATAGAAAAAAACATTATTTTCTTTTCTAAACAAGTGGAGTCTTTTATAAACAAACTCCACTTATTTAGAAAAGAAAATAATGTTTTTTTCTATATGAAATGTTTACTGTTTTTTTTGTTCAAATAACTCTTTGTTTGATATTTTTGTTTCTTATACTTAAATAAATATATATGTGAATGATTTTTAAAAAAACTTAAATGATTTAAATGACATTTTTGTTTTTCATAAGGACTTAAATGATTGTATAATTGATTGATTCTTAGAAGAAAGTTGTTGTTTTGAAGGGTTCGACACATCCATGTCGACACTTGCAAACACACTTCGACGGGTCTCTGTCGTCCTAGTGAAACACACTTCGACTTGGCCTCTGTCGACACTTATTCAGACAGTTCGACGGACCTCTGTCGTCCCAGTGAAGAACATTTCGACTGAACGCTGTCGAATTGGGTAGTGGGAAAGGGAGACAAAAAATTAAAAAAATAATGGCATTTTCGTAATTAAAGGTGGTGGGAAAGTTAAGTAGGGTAGTGGGACTAGCACTACCCCAAAGAAAAATGTGGTGTATGGAGGCTGGAGATGCTCTAATATCCTCATCTTATATGTACACAATTCTTTACACCACAGTGCTCATCACAGCAATAAAGCTTATGTTAGACAACTTGGCCCAAGAAAAAAGGATTGCTGTCGTTCAGCCCACTATCAGAAGCCCAACTTGATTTTTTTTTTTTTTTTTTTTTTTTTTTTGTATTTAAGCCCAACTTGATTGTGAAACAAGTAGTTGTGTTTTCTTTTTCTTTTTCTTTCATATTCCCTGATAAGGATTTTAATATAATTATGAAAAAAATTTACTTTTTTTTTTGGTTTAATGGAAAATGTTATACTTAGTCTGCGGCCAATTAAGTTATTATGACTATTTTAATATAAATAAAGATAAAATGATTTTTTTTGTTTAGTTATGTTTTGAATTTTTTTACTAATAATTTTGTTATGTAGATAAAATGTGAATAAAATGTGAACAAGGATTTATAAAAAATGAAAAAATATTAATAGTTGATTGAAATTTTGATTTATAAAAGACAATGACAGCTAATTTGACAATAAAACCACACATTTTTTTGGGTTAAATAAATTTGAAAACTTAATTTCAAATATTGACTGGAATTCATACCACTTTATACAAGTTTCCAAACACCCATTTTCAAACTATATTGAGTATTGATTAATTCCTACTTATTCCAAGCCTATTCTTGGAAACAAACGAGGGCTATATACTTTGAATTTTCTAAGTAAATCCAATGAAATAGTTACTTTAACAAATTGAAATCACACTAAAGTACTTGTATGCATAGATTTTTACATTTTTCGTCACAAAGTATATTCTCTATTAAAGATTTCCCATGCGTTTGCAATAACGACTCCAGTAAGTATCTGAGCATGATGGCGTGCCATAATTATACCTTAATCCCAATTGCCTAATTCCTTCACTGGTTATGCACTACAAAGTCCCTATATTAATTAATAAAAAAAACTCAAAATCCTTCAGTATCATCATATAAATAATGAAAAAACAAACAGAATCCTGTGGGTTAGTTCACATGTGAGACATTGTTTCCAGTTATCTATTTTTGTTACTTGATAATTTTCCTACTTTAATCAACAAGCCCGAGAAGCTTATGCAATGGCTACATGTAAATATGCAATCTGTATCCGAAACATGTGGACCTGAATTTTCAACCATGTTCCTAACATGATACATGTTTTCATGAAACATGCATGTTTTTGTTTCATGCAAGAAATACACAATTCATTAGAATATGTACTTTGTTTTTATTTATTTATTTTTATGAAATTGCATGAATCTTGCATAAAATACACATAAATGTAAAAGGACCCACATATAAAACCGTGCCTAACATTGCCCTTTTCCAATTCATATCCCTACAGATATTAGTCATTGCATATAATATAAACTCCCATTGTCATAAATGGTATAACCTCCCAATTTCATGAATTAAATCCCAGTATTACACTTGTTAGGCAGTTCAAAATGAAAAAATAGAGTTAAACCTAGAAATCCATTTCGTGGGGTCCTTACACACCCATCTTATTGTCCCCAGTGCAACCAGTTCCCCTTGCATGTAAATGTTTGGGGCTCAACCAAGTAATTTATAAGCTCTCTTTCAGAGCAGATGAACACAAATATAAAAAATGCATGGCAGTAATATTAATAAAGGGATTGTTGGTCAGCTAGAATGTCAATTGCCAAGGAATTGTCAGTTTCTGAGTCCAAGCTTACGGCAAAGCTGCTGATGCATTGCCAGAAGCAAGGACTGCTGTAATAAAATCCAATTCGCACATACCTTTAAAATGGGGGCAATCCCCAGTGGCTTGGCTGGAAGTCCATTAAGGTGCTTAAAACCTGGTCAGCACCTTTATGTAATTCAATGTCCAATCTTGGATCTGGGACCATCACTACATTCCTGCATATAAGATGTCACGGAACAATTAAATATCTCCAAAGAATCTAGTAGGAGAATAAAAATCAAGGTTCAGTGATCCTTTTTCAATACCATATTTTGAAGAAGTGAAATCTAAGGTGAATTGCATCAGATGGTTCATGAAAGGTGAGGATGACCCTTGAGTGCATTAGGTTTTGCCTATCATTTGTGTCTATAGGTTTGAAGTGACCATCAGAAATGGTGCTGAATAGTGGAAAACCAAAACTTTAAGAATATTTGCGTAAATTAACCAGTAAGATAACCATAACAAGTATCAATGATGCATAATATACACCATTCTTGAAGCACAAAGTAGGCAAGTTTAAGGGCATTAGTTTAGCACATAAGCAGTCCAGATCATCCCAGCAATCCAAGACATGGATCGTTGAGAAGATTAGATCTTAAAGAAATATTTCACTCAGAAGTCATATTTTGAGAGAGAGGAAAAAAGAATGGAATGTATACTGGATGTTTTATTTTATCATTATTTTTTATTCGTTATGTTATTTTATTTTTTTAAGAAAGATAGGAGCAATCTTATAAATAAAGATGCCCCCAAACAAAGGAGATGAGGGATCTAAACATAGAACTAAAGAAAGAAAGTGTAAGGAAGAAAAAAAATCAGCATTTGAAATGGGGAACCCCATTCCACAACAAATCCCTGGAGCATCCCATTCCAAACCAAAGATTGCCCATAACAGTTGAAGGGGGGTCCATTCGTAATGTTTTATTTGCATTAACCATGCACTTAGGTTGTGGGTGCATTAAAAAGGTGAAATGCAGTTTCATGCTAAATTAACAAGTATTGGAAAGGAAGATCATCTATTTTTTGCCATTTAAGCAAAAATAATCTTAAATTAAATCAATATCATGTGAAGGGCGTATAGATCCTAGGGTTTGGGTGACTTGTAGCAAATTTATTTTGTAGTGGGCAAAAATATCAACGAGCGTTTCCACATAATATACACACAATATTAAATACAAGCTCATCACACATCACAATTGTTTATCTTAACATCGAGAAATTCCATTCTGTAGAAATTTTGAGACTATGAAAGTATGACACAATCTATCTGCATTTTCTAAGAAAAAAAATGCTGAGATGAATAAAAAAAACATGCAGGAAAAAGTTTGTGTGATTATCTATTGGATTTCTACAGAAAACAAACAGGCATTTTCTGATGGATTACTTACATTTCAGCATTCTTTGCTGCAGCAACTCCTGCTGGTGCATCTTCAAATACTAAAACCTTATTAGGATCCATTGGACTTCCCTACAGCACCAATAATACATCATAATTTTGATATAAGATTAGATTTTTAATGTTATGAGGAGAGACAAAAGGTATGAACTATGGACAGGAACCATCGGACAACAAGTTATGTCATTACCTCAAATCTTTTGGCCGCTATAATAAATATATCTGGAGATGGCTTTCCTTTCTTAAGTTCTGGATCATCTCCCATGACCACATGATGCATCAGAGAGAATATATTGCCATGATTCTGTGTTTTTAATTCAAAATGCCTTCGAAGAGATCTGCAGAGTGTGGTCATATAGAATGAAAAGTTTGCAGGAACCACAAAATTATTGCCAACTTGCTACACAAAGTAGTAATATGCAAAGATTGTGTAATGATGTATGTGCCCTGATCAATTGAAAGAAAATTTTATCAAATATTACCCGGTTGCGACACACATGGGTACTCCATTTGCATGAAGATGAGTGATCAAACGTTGGACTCCTATATAAAAACATGCAATGGATTTGATTAAATTAATGTAACTGTAACTAGATGTTCACATCTGGAAAGATTGGAAATCAATGTCATCTGAGAATGATGCAAAGAGTAGTGAATGTGCAGTCACAAATACCATGAATCGACAATGAAAGAACTATCAATGACAACGGACAATATCCCAAACAGTCAAACACACATTTTCTCAGCATAAACAGCACTTATCTGGATGGCATGACCTCCCACAGACAGAACCAAACACAATCTGAATTATGGGTATGAGTCACCCGTTCAGTACTTTTCCACCCGCCCACAGCAAATAACAATTCAGTGCACTGTTCTTTGGCTTTTTTAATGAGTCTGTATTCACCTATTCATCCCAATCTTTTTTTAGAAAATGGTTTGGAACTCTCGTTCAAAGAAGTACCAAAGACCCTCAAACAGTGGAGACAAAGAGAAGGAAAACAAAAATTTTAACACAACAAAGCAATACAACAAAACATAGACCTTCCTCAAAGGCCCCAAAGAAAAAAACAAAAGGAATTTACAATGAGTCTCATCCCCCAAAAGATACTTGAAAACCATATCCAACCCATTAAAGACTTTTACCCAAGCTCGAAGGTTTTGCAAAATGGAAGACAAATATATTCAATGTACACCACCTTTCCATTGAACATCTGATCATTATGTGGTATCCAAATGCCCCAAAAAAACATATGGGGAATGAAGGCATGAAACTTCTCTTTAAGGCCTCTATCACCCCTTTCCTCCTTCTATGCAACCACTCCCACATATCTATTAAGCTGTTGAAATCAAATCGCTTACCCACCATACCCTTGTAGCATAATGACAATTATAAGAAGGATGCTCCTTAGTCTCCTCCTCCACACCACAAGTATCAAATAGAGTGCTCCCATTGTTTGATTACACATTTTCAACAGCTATGGCACAAAACCTACCTACCTTTTCTGAAAAATATAATGAAAATCACGTCGCCAAATTTAATCCAGGACTGGGGAAAACAATGTAATTGGCTTTAAAAAAAACAATTATGTGCTCAATAACGCGCAGGTAATATCAGCAATCAACAAAAGAAAAAAAATCTTATCCATCTTATGAGAAAGTTATATAGTCAATTCTCCACAGAAGAATTCCATTCCTCTTCATCGAATCAATCTAGCCAAAGTGATTCTCCGATTTGGCAATGTTGAAACTAAATGTTCTCGTTGGGCTTCCACATCAAAGACGCAGACATCAAACAAAGAAGTTATCAAGAACAGAAAGTCTACAAACTCTTATTCCCCCAAATCAAGGTCTCCAAAGAATGACCAAAAATACCTGGCATGAGCTGGCTAGTGGGGAAGAGCTTATGGAGGGTCTCCTCCCTCTCCACCAGGAACCTCTCCGGCGAGAGGACCTCGGATATCCCCATCTCGTCGACGAAGATCCTTGCCGACTCGATCGCCTTCTTCCCCATCATCTTCGCCTTCAGCGAGAATGTGAACACCTTCCCCGGCGCGTACTTCGCCAGGATCTCCTCCTGCACTATCGTGTAGAACTTCTCCGTGTCTGCAGGCGAAACACCGTTTTCGTCGATTCAACCAAACCCATAGCGAAACCCTAGCTGAGAGTGTGTGTGTATGAGAGAGAGAGAGAGAGATTACCGAGGAGGAGACCATCCATGTCGAAAATGACGTGCGTGATGGGGCCTCTGGAGAGATCATCCGCCATTGTTGTGGAGATTCGAAGCCGTCTCTCTCTCTTCCGCCTCCGCTGCCAGTCTATAATTCGCGGTTCCTCCGACTTGACGGGAAAGCGAGTGCACGAACGGTTGGAGAGAGTCCCCCGTTCATTTCATTATTTTACTACTAGCCCGTTCGGTAAATAGGCTCCACTAGAATTAAAAAAAAAAAATTCATACGCGTGAAAAAATAGGTTGAAATCTTAAATTTCTTCAAGAATCCTAATTTACATCACTATTATATCATTTATAAATTAACTAAATTAGTATTTATATTTATTCTAAAATAAATGGCGGCCTCTATTTTTTTACCCACCTCCTCTCTTTTTTTTTATAAGAGTTCATAATATTCAATTAATTTAGAAATATTATTATTATTATTATGTATTTAATTATATAATTGATTGTTTTATTTATTTATATTCATTAAATATTTATAAATAAATTACTCTTTTTTAATCAATGTGATATGGATAAGAAATAAATTCCATGTATAATAGTAACGCTATTTTAGACATTTGAACCAAATTTTTTGCAAAAATCTACGTGTGAATTAAACACTGAAAAATGATTCTTTATAGAAATTCACTGGTGAATCAAATAGTCTGATGGAATCTAGATTCCTGATAAAATGATTTCTGATAAAGTAAATTCATAAAAAAATGGGTGAATTGCTCAAATGACCCTTGACCAAGGATCTTTTTTTTTTTGCCCCTCGACTTTGTTTTATTTTTAATTTACCAATTAAATCTGAGCCTTTTTTTTTATCCCTGACTTTTCATAATACCCGAACTATCATTTATAGCCAGAGTTATAGAAATATAATGGAATACATACATAAATTATACACATAGTTACATATATTTAATCGTTATCTACAAAAAAAAATTAAAGTAAAAGATGTTTAAGCACAAAATAATCGTGTATACATTCTTAGTGTCATTACATTATTATCTATAAGTCCATTCAACGTACACGAAATTGTTGTATATACAATCATAAAGTTTTGTTAAAATAAATACATCAATTGTTTCAATTACGGCATTTTCTTCACACTTTAATGATCAGTTGTTGTCTCCCCCTTAATTCTCTTTATGTCTTCTTGTGTGAAATGAAACACATTGAAAGACTATCAAACTAGATATTCAATGTACTCCATAATGAAGAACGGGCTTTCCAAGCTACATCAATAATACAATAATCAGTCAAACACCTAAATAAAATTTCATTTAGCAATATGAACAAAATTAGTAATAGCATAAATCCAAACTAAAAATTTATTAACAATTGTAATATTTTAGTAAAATTACTTCTTGATTCATGTATTTAACAATTACAGAAATTAACATTTGCATAACAACTATAACAAAAATTAACAATGTAATTCCCAGTGACATAATCTATCATTTACATAATAGAAATGTAATATTATCTATTATTCTTATAACAATTGCAACAAAAATTATAAAAACTATAATTTACATAACATATATGTAATATCATATATGGAACTAAACTAAGTACATATAAATTACATAAATGTAAGGCTAATTAATAGATGTGGGATAGTTTAGGTATAAAAAATAAAGTGGCACAGGTTAGGGGTAAAAAAAAATAGGATCAGATTTCAAGGATAAATAAAAAATAAAATAAAATCGAGGGACAGAAAAAAAAAATTAGACCACTGGTCATGGGGCATTTGAGCAATTCAAAAAATAATGATACGAATCAAACGAAGACCTAATGTTTTTTCGGCCCCCAAATTATACCGTCCATCACAAGTCCCATGAAATGATATTTGTACAATACCCTACATGATAATATTCCTTTTTAGGTAACCGACACCCTCAAATCGAAAAGACGTTAGTTTTTCATTTTTTCCTTTTTTTTAATATTGTCGAATTGGATAGTGTATTCTTATTTTTTATTCCACCATTTTTAATCTATTACATGTGAAAATATGAAACAGGGGATTGAAATTTTTATTCGAAGGATTATCATCCATTGTTTATGTGTCCGATCAATTTGAGCGATTTTATGACGTTTTTGTATTTTTCAGCATTATGTATTTGTTTTAAATATATAATGGAAATTTTAATTAAAATTAAGTTATTTCATTTTTTTAGATTTGATGGTTGTTGGCCCAAATGGGTCTAATTTAATTTATAATTATGATAATTATAAATTGATCTTGAAATATTTATTTTATATTTTTCTGGAGATGTTTATAGTGTTAAGAAACTTTAGTTGAAATTTAATGAAATTCAGAGTTTGAAAAATTAGATTTTAGGATTTTGTGTCAAGTTATTAGGCCCAGGTGTCAAGTTATTAGGCCCAGGGATATAATTACGCATCCAAAATATCTTTTGATAGCCTTTAGGGATCTGTCTATAAATCAGATAGGGATCTATCTATAAATATGATAGGGACCTAGTTGTAAACATGAAAAGCTTGATGGGTCATTATGTAATTTTGGTAAAACCCCATAGAAATATCGCGTTTTGGGTTAGGGTATTCATCTAAATTTCATAAGGCATGAATGGTGGTGATGACCTAACCCTACTCGTCAAGTAGCACAAGGTGAGAAATCATTCTCTATTGATTTTTGTTGTTTAGTGTTTCAATTTATTTTTGGTTAGGAGAAGATCGTGTCAATCGATTGTTTGATGAAAAAGGTTGATGGATTAGGATTAGGGTTTGATTGATTTTAAGTAAATGATCATTTGATTAGATTTCAATGGATCTAGAAAGATTTCTTAAGATCAAATTAGATTTACTGGTTTTAGGGATTTAAGAGTTATTTTTGGGTTGATTATATACCTGGACATTAAATCGTGTTTTTGACCTTGAATGGATCATTTCTGGGGAAAATGTATTTCAAAAACAGAAACAGATTTTGAAAAGTTATTTCCAGTCATTAATCTTCCAATTCAGAGTTACGGGTAGAAAGTTATGATTTTTCAAAAAAGATTATACAGTTTCTTAGAATTCAAATATTTAGTTTCGTGACCAAGTTTGATAAATTTTAGAAATTTAAGGGATCCCAAATGGATGTTTAATGAGTATAATTTGATTTATGTGTTTTGATGATTTTATTGATCTTGGTGACTCAAATTGGATCTTAAATTGATAATAGTGTGATCAATGAATATTAATTAGATATTATTGTTATTTGAATGTAAAATTGGTTGAGTTAAGTTATTTGGATCATTGTAGTTGTAGTGGAACCTTATTGGATTTATCTAAATATTTATTCTTATTCGAGGATTGATCGATTATGTGGACTATATGAAATAAATGGATACCAATTATCAAATCATTTTGAATATATAAATATTTTAATATTTATTGAGAGTTGGGATTTTTGTTAGGCCTTTGAGGTGAGTTGCGAACTGTAGGTCTATTAGGTATAGGCTTTTGGGGTTATTGGGCTAATTGTAAGTTGTTTGAGTCATGATTGAACGGTTTCTGATTTATTATTGCATAATAAATGCTTAATAGATAATCTAGCATAATAAATTATGCAATAATAAATCAGAAATCATTCAATCATTACCCAAACAACTGACAACCAACTTACAACAACAATAGACTCAATAAGCCCTAAAGCTCATACCTAATAGACATACAAATCCGCAACTCGTTTCGAAGGCCTAACAAAATCCCAACTCCAAATTAATATTAAAATATTCATATACTCAAAATGATCCGATAATCAGTATCCATTTAATTCATAAGGCTCACATAATCGATCAATACTCGAATAAATATTTAGCCAAATCCAATAACTCCACTACAACTTCAATGATCCAAATAACTCTATCCAATCAATGTACATCCAAATAACAATAATATTCAATTAGTATTCATTGATCACACTAAACCAAATTATCGATTTAAAATCCAATTTGAGTCACCAAGATCAATAAAATCATCAAAACCCACAAATCAAACTATACTCATTAAACATCGATTTTGGATCACTTTAATCTCTAAAATTCATCAAACTTGATTATGAAGCCAAATATTAAATTCAAAGAAACTGCACAGAAATTTTTGAAAATTCATAACTTTTTACCTGTAACTCCGAATTTGACGATTCATTATTCGTTGCAAAGATCTTTTCAAAAACTATTTGTGTGTATAAAATACATTTTTCCAATAAACGATCCCTTCAAGGTCAAAAACACGATTTAATATCCAAGTATATAATCAACCCGAAAATGACTCTTTAATCCTAAAACCAATAAATCTAATTTGATCTTAAAAAATCCTTCGAGTTCCATTGAAATCTAATCAAACAATCATCAAATTAAAATCGATCAATCATAACCCTAATCCATCAACCTTATTCCCCAAACAATCAATTGACATAATCATCACCTAACCAAAAATAAATATAGAATGATTTCTCACCTTGTGATACTCACTGGGGTTAGGTCATCATAATGCTTTATGAGATTTGTATGAAAACTCTAACCCAAAACCTTCTATTTAAAAGGGTTTTACCAAATTACATAACGGTCCTTTAAGTATTCAAGGTTTACAAATAGGTCCCTATCAGATTTATAAATAGATCTCTATCCAATTTACAAACAGACCCTTGAAGGCTATTAAAAAGTATTCTGAATTCGCAACCAGATCCCTAGGACCAATAACTTGACACAATCTTAAAAATCTAATTTTTCGAACTCCGAATCTCACCAAATTTCAATCAAGGTATTTTGAAACCATAAAGGTCTCTCAAGAAATATAAAATAAATATTTCAACATTAATTCATAATTATAAATCAAATTGGACCCATTTGGGCCTACCACCAAAACTAAAAAATGAAAAAACTTAATTTCAATTAAAATTTACATTATATATTTAAAACAAATATATAATGCTGAAAAATACGAAACGTTACAAGGTAGGGCTGCAACTTGGGTCGGGTTGAACCCGATTTTTATATGGGTTGGGTTGATCAAATCGGGTTCGGGTTCGGGTTCGGGTTCGGGTTGACCAATTCGGGTTGACTCACAAATCGGGTTGGGTTCGGGTTGGCCTCCGACCCAACCCGAACCCGTAAATTAATAGTTAAAAAAATATCATGGCCGTTTATTTTGTAACTTCTAATATGGGTAGTCCAAATTTTAGGTAAACCTAGCTAATCTTATGGGTTGGGTGGGGTTGATTTATTTAATTTACACATCATGTTAGAAATTCGGGTTGGGTCGAGTTGGTTCAATTCGGGTTGAAAATCGGGTTGGGGTCGGGTTGGTCCAATTCGGGTTAAGTCGGGTTGGGTCGGGTTGGTTTATTTAATTTCGGGTTGGGTTCGGGTTGGTCCAATTCGGGTTGAAAATCGGGTTGGGTCGGGTTAGGGTTGGGTAGTTTGAAATTCGGGTTGGGTTCGGGTTGGGGTCAACCCGAACCCAACCCGCCCGAGTTGCAGCCCTATTACAAGGTGACGTCGTCAAGGTGACTTGTCTAGGTGACACAATTTCCAAAGCAAAATCTTTATAGCTAGGTGCCATGAAATACAGGTATGCGTGTCTGATGCATTCATATACATCGTATAGTTTTGATAAGATTTTTATGAGACTATGCATCTTGATAATGAGGCTTCTATTGAGTTATATTGGTATATCATCTTATTGTATTTGCAAATCAATAATGATTGACAAACCCCATTATATAGGCCACATCTAAGCACCATGAGGTGGCATAGGTGGTATTACCGATAATACCCTCTTAAGCTATCTGCTATTTCAAAAAATCATTCCGACTGGCATACTCATCTTTGGTGACCGGCATCAATACCTATGGATTCCTCTCGCCGCCCTATATCATATGAGAGGTGGTTATGCTATCTTTCGAGCCCTACTCTAGCCTCCGCCTCCTTGGACCTCCACATGCACCTTTTTTTTAAAAAAATTCAGATACATTAGAAATGTATCTGAAAAACCAATTGCATTATGTTATGGGATTTTTTTATTCATGTTTTTGTAATTTTATGTAATGTTATTTACTGAATAATTATTTTGTTATGTTAATTATATAATTATAAGTTATATTTTTGCTCCATTTATGTGGTTGTTGATTTTTTTCATTTTTTATGTCTTTTCCCTAGTAATCTAATTTCATTTTCTAAAAAACTAAGATACATTTTCTGAAAAATTAAGATACATTTGAATTTTAACTTACCACCCAGAAATGAGCCATGTTTCATCATTTTTTTTTATTTAAGTGAATGATTAATTTGTTATGTTTGCTATATAAGTTTCAGCTGCATGTTTAAATTTTAAAAACTTAGTTGCATTGAAAATTCAGTTATAATTAAATTCTAGATCTAGTTACATTTTATGAAATCTACATATTTACAGTCACATTATATGAAATTTAGATATATTGTTCCACATACATTATTCCAGATACAGTTATATTATACGAATCTATACACTATTACATATGAAATTCAGAAACATGTTTCAGATCTAATTACATTATATGAAATTCAGACATATTGTTCGAGATATAGTTACATTATACAAATCTACATACTATTACATATGAAATTCAGATACATGTTTCAGATCCAGTTACATTATATGAAATTCAGATACATATTTAAATTTGAAAACTCGGTTGTTTTGAAAAAGATATATTGTTTCAAATCTAGTTACATTATATGAAATTCAAATACATGTTTAATTTTGAAAACTCATTTGCATTAACAATTGATATAAGAGCTTCCGCCTCTAAAAACTTTTTTTTTTTTTCTCCTTTCTCCCCCTCCTTCCCATCCTTGGAAAGTGGAAACATTGCTTCCACTGCTGCAAAGACACCATAGCCGACCGCTGACGTTGACGAGTGTCGTCGAGCCGTTCTCCCCAAAATCTGTCTCAAGGAGCTTTTGAGAAGAAAAAAACAAAAACTGAAGAAGATCTGCCAACCTGATTGATTAAAAGAAAAAAAAATTCATCCACCACACGATTAATCATCCATGCGTGTGATTGATTGAATAAATAAATAAATCATGCCCGCGCCCGTCATCCACCGCTGCCGTCAGCCTCCATCCGCAATTGTCAGCCGTTCGGTGTTTTCGTTCGTTTTTTTATACAGATTAAATAAGAAAGGTATTTAAGTATTTTGTCTTTTCGAAGTATTTTGAAAGTCAAACAATCAATCAATCAAAACATGACACCTAATAGGGCTTATAAATGGGGCTTAAAACTTAGGGCCCATGTAGCAGTACTCTTTGCAAATTGTTTCTTACGATATTTTATTAAGTCATTATTTTGAGATATACTGTATTATTGGGACCTAAAGGTCATATCATTGAGCGTGTGGTTGTTCACCTCTCATTTTCCCAACCTTTCAGATTTAAAAACTTAGATTGGTGGATCTCGTGTAACTGCGAATGAGATCGTGGGTGCGAGAACATTAAACTTGCTTAGTCGAAGGGCTTGATAAATTTTATTTGGCATATAGTTGGTCCATCTTCCCAATAATCATGTTTATGTCAAGTTGTATATCTTTTTATGTATAAGTTATATCGAGACACATTAGGAGTATTGTTGAAATTTTAGATGTTTTAGTATCTTTAAGGACTGAAGTTTATTTTAGTATTATTTTATTATATCTCTGGATTAAAGGAAAAATATAGAACTCTGAAATTCGAGGAATTGAGTTAACGCAACTGGATTTCACACTTTAAAACGGGGCCGTGGATTCGGGGCACTACAGATTTGATTATCAATGTCTATCGATTCAAGTTTGTACTATTTATCTTTATGTTTATTCGCTGAGTTAATCATTACACCGATTTACATTATATTTTTTTGTTGAATTTGGTGTTTTAAAAATTCAGTTATATTTTCAAATGTAACTGAATCTTATATGCATTATACTCTCTGTTTTCAGTGTGATTTTGAACAGTATTTTTTTTTAAAGTCAATTACATTTATTTGATTTATTTTTTTGAAAGTGTTTCTGAACATTATATGCATTATATTTTTATTTATTTTTTGTCTTATCTTAATATTATATGCATTGTACTCTCAGTTTTTAGTATGATTTTGAACAGTATTTGTTTGTTGTTTTTAAAGTCAGTTACATTTGTTAGATTTATGTTTTTAGAAATGTATCTAAACATTATATGCGTTATATTTTTAAAAAAATTATGCATTTATGTAGTTTATATTTTTCATTAAATTTTTAAAATTTAATTAAATTTTCAAATGAATCTGAATTTTATATGAATTATACTATCTGTTTTTAGTGTGATTTTGAATAGCATTGATTTGTTTTTTTAAAAATATATCTAAACAATATATGAATTATATTTTTAGAATTTTTGTGTGTCTTTATGTAGCTTATATTTTTCATTAAAAAGCAGTTACGTTCTAAATTCATTTGAACTTTATATGCATTATACTTTCTGTTTTATTTGTGAATTTAAACAATGTATGTTTTTCTTAAAATTCTGCTACATTTTAAATGTATCTGATCTTTATGCTGAATAAATTTTGTTTGCGCTTTTAAAAGTTAGATACATTTTGAAATATTTTTGAATTAAAAAAAAAAAGATAGCTATAGAATTAAGAGGAGGACTCCGTCAAATCACCTCTGTTATGAGCATGAAAACGGTTCCTTAAGCTGAAAAGTGGACTATTCGTACATTCACTTGATCGCTTCATGATACTTAATTGACTGGTTAAGATTGATCCTAAAAGAGTGGACCCTACAACACACACGCCTTACACAAAACATCTAGAAGGAGAAACAAAAGGCCAAGAGAAAGCCATATCATTATCAACCGTTCCACTTCAAAGTCCAAAAACCCACATTAATTTCTCCACCACCTCTTCCTCGAATTCAACCAAACCATCTCCTTCCCTTCCCTTCTCTTCCCGCACACAGCACACATACATCAACTCCCAAAATTCCAACCACAACAACCCAAAGAAACAAAGAAAACACATGGCGGCGACACTGGACCACGACCACAACACCACCACCACCACCCTCTTTGAATTCGACAGTGACTCGACTTCAGAGATGTGCGCCGCCGAGGATGTCTTCCTCCGCGGGAGGCTCCTCCCTTATAGACCCCCTCAGACGACCGAAGAAGAGCAACCCAAGCCGACCACCCATCACGGAAAAACAGAGTCTTTCGATGAATCCAATCGAGGGAGCGCGAAAGGCCGGTTTTTGAAGGGTGGGTCGTCATCGTCGTCGTTGGAGTACCGGAAGCTGCGGAGAGCGAGGAGCGAGAGGCCACCACCGCCGGCATCGGCGGCGAAGCCGAACTGGTATTGGATTGTTTTCGGGTCGGTGAAGTTGCCGGGGGAGATGGAGATGAGGGACATCCGTAGCCGACAGAGGCGGAGACAGCCGCCTCCGCCGCCGCCGTTGTCGTTAGAGGGGAGGAAGACGGCGTCGGGGAAGAGCGGGAGCGGTTGGAGGCTATTGAAGTCGCTTAGTTGTAAGGGACATGATGACATTTCCAACGCCGTGATTGTGTAATAATTTTTTTTTTTTCATTGTAATGATTTTACAAAAAAGATAGTTAAAAAAATAAGTTTGGACGACTCAGAAGATATTATTCTTTGAGTCAAAACTTGTTGTACTACCTGAATAGCGAAATTGAGTTATTCTAGATAGATAACTATGTCAGTATAGATAATAAATCTATATGAATAAGAGATTTTCCATTTGGTTGTGTGTTTTTTTATTCTTATTAGAAAACGTAAAAATAAATGTTGAATTTTTTGGTTAATAAAGAATAAAATATCAATAAAATGTAAAAAAGTTGATTTGACATGTGGGTCATTTGATGTATAAGAAGTGTTGATAGATGATTTGATATGATAAGATGTAAAAAGTTGATTTGACATGTGAACCCATGAAAATAGATAAAGTGAGTATAGCTTATTCTAATGGTTATTTAAAATTGTTATACTCTCTTATACTCGTTTAAACTGGCTTAGTAATACCAAGTTATACCTTGCAAACAAACAACCATTTTCCCTATCCATTCTTATACCACCCTTATACTACCCTTATACTCGCTTATTCCGTTTCCCAAACGGGGGCTAAGATTCTTATAATCTGTTTGACTCTAAGTTTGAGAAATTTTAATTTTTCAAACACAGAATCTACGTAAACTCATATTCAAATGGACCCTAAATAAAATGTGACAAATCAAACTCGTTCTCAAACAGTAAATTGCTTTTGGAATTTTGTCTAACAATTTATGAGTGGTGTAGACAAAAAAAAAAGTATCTAATTTTCACAAAATCTAACAGAATAGGACCCCTGAGGAAAGAATAAATTTCTTTTGAAACCACAATTACCTAACCAACTCTAATGGCTTGATTGGGTAGAGGAATAACACGGGGACCGGATCCAGTCACGACAGGATCCGGTCAATTCAGTCAGTACCGAACTAGACAACGTGCAAATCGAACTGCACCACATATAATCGAACTGCACAACCAATTGTTGGGTATATATTTTACTCTCCTATTTGATACTGATAATACTTAAGAATTCATATTTTCTTCAATAGCTGATTGAATCCAATAAGATAATGAAATATATACTCAGCAATTGGTTGTGCAGTTTGATTTACACATTGTTCAGTTCGATACTGACTGAACTGACTGAATCCGGTGTTGACTAGATCCGGTCTCAATAACAAGCTGGAATATTGGTAAATAAACTCAAAACAGACAGTTTGTTTGCACAGAATATAAGTATATAACAATATAACTATACCATAATAGCTATGAATAAATTGACATCAATATATCAACCTTTTCATGAAATTAAATTATTTTGCTCAATTTATTTCACTGGTATAAAGTGACTCACTGTCAAATTATTTATCTCACCCCTTATAAATGAAAGAAAACCATGTCAAATCATTTTTCACATTTTACAAATCTATACTAAAATACTATTTATAAAAAATAATTTATCTCACTAGAAGGTTATTTTTTTGTAACTTTAAGATTATTATTTTTAAGGGTATGATTAGCTTAGAAGTGAAGGGAAGGTTGGGCGGGGAGGCGTCTCTATCTTTTTATTTAATACTATAAATTGTGACATGATATTACAGTTGCTCCATCTATTTTTAGTTCCCTTTACTATGTCATTCTTTCTTTTCCGGTGATACCAACAGTGGTTCTTTTATTATTTACTTTTTTTGTGTGATTAGGTGTAGCTCACCTCACTGAACTTGTCAACCTTGCTTGTTTTATGAATAAACATAAGACTGGGATAATTGTAAAGACGCTATAATCAATAGGTAAATTAGAGCACACCCAGGATTTGGGAATAACTTTTTTTATTAGGTAATGTTTGGTATTGTGAAATAACTTCTCTTCAAGAGAGAAATAACATCCTTACGCATCCAAGGTGAAAAAAGCTCAAACTATCAGTAGAAAAGCTAAAAGAATTCAATCAATTACATAGCTATATAAATTGCGATCTTCAATTTATCGGCCTCTAAAGTAGTTAAAAAAACTGAGAGTTGTGCAAGTTGTCTCTGCCAACTCAACTGAATACTACAAAGCATAAAAAAATTAGAAGAACGTTGATACACTCAATACATTTTACAGCCTATTTTTCAATCTTCTATGGAATGATAGCATAGCATATCCTGTGTTATAATAATATATCGGATTCTATCATAGTGCATAGACTTCTTCATTTTTTTAAAGTGAAAAAAAATACACTATCATATCTTAATATATACTTTATTTCATATAACAGCATGCACTTCAATAGAAAGTAATTAAAAAAAACAGTATAGACTGCAATTGGGGCTGAACATATCTTTTTCCAAAAAATTAACTAGCCCATTTAAACAAGAGCAGACAAACCATTCCCTATAAATTAAACAAATTCCCTAGAAATTAAAGAAGGGAAATGAAAATTCCATTAAGATTGAGAGAAACCATATTCAAAAACAGAATAAAAATAGCGATATGAACAACAATTAGATAAGAACTAACTTACAGCAGTTTTTTATAACACCATGTGCTCTTCATACACGAACAACAACGATTAGAACCTAGCAATGGAGATGCACATTACTATCAGAATTTAAAATATGAAAACACTATGATCTAAAGTCAGACCAAACATCCAATGATTCTCAAGTGTTATCAAAGAAGTACACTGCACGCACAATGATACAAACAGATTTTAACAATACACAAAACAAGTGTGAAAACATTATAGGAAAACCAAAACTGAAAACCTGATAATATGGTAATGACAAATTTGAAGAATGTGCAACTGCTTCAACATCTAGAGGGATGTGCATAGTTTCACATGCATGTTTGCATTAACATTTTAAAGTAAACATCGAATCCAAAGTTTTCTCCCCATGATATTATACAACATGTGAGATGGAGATTACTTGTTGGTCTAGTACTGTAAAACATTTGATTTCTCAATATCTTCCACAATTTTTTTTCTCATGGTCAATTGGAGATGTCAATTGAATGTATCAATACAAGTGGATTGGAAAATCATTAGCAAGAAACCTCTCTTTCACTTTAAACCATATGCCAATATCCATTCACCAGTTGTTACATTTTATGAACTTCATTTCATAAATCTCAAAGAATAGAGATACCATTCTAAGTGATTTATTGGCAAGTCAGAACACAAAATGCTCTCTTTCAACTTATAACATGCACAATATGACTTCGATAATTACTTCGATTTTAATCCAACATACAAAATGTATATTCATATTCTTACTCTAACGCATGCAAAATACGTCACTCATAACTCTACTGCTTCTGGCTGATCTTTCTATCAACTATACAATACACCTCAAGAAATAGGCTAATTGGAGTGGGTGGTTGTCATATTACTGAGCATGTCAACAACTACTGCAAGGTGCCATCATCAACTTGCGGCTCATTTGATAAAAAACTTAAAATTGTTTGAATAGGTCAAGGAGCTCCAATCCAAGAAGGATCCAAACTCCCAAGTTAAAACACTTTCAATTTTCATAAAAGGAAATTCAGATTATACGGAAACAATTATGCTCCAAAAGTTTCTTATCACACCAACAGTGGATGTGATAAAATTTGCCATATGTAGATTGACATAATGCCTAAGCTCTAAATTGGTTAAAGGACAGGCACCACAAAAAAACACTAATGAAACCACCCTGCTTTGAAACAATGTAATACTGAGCATCATTTTAATCTAATCAGATCAGAAATATCACATCCATTATGGATTTAGAAAGCTATACCTATTAACCCAAAAGATGCCTAAACAGATTTTATGCCGGAGCATACTGAAAACATATTATCCCTTTCTAACATCAAGCAAAACAAAGAGATTTAAGCCCATCAACATTGTAACACTATAAGTACTTACAATGACATTTCATACATCAAAATGTTCTATCACATGATAAGCACAAGAATGCACCAAACCCACAAGAAATCTTTTAACCTGGAAGACTATTCCATATATTTTTTTCTAATTATTATCTCCAAGGAAGAGCACTCCAAATAGAGAGCTGCTAAAACCTAGTCAAGCTAATCCTGCTTCAAAAGAGAAAATCAAAGTTCAATTCACTTTTGAACTCCGAATGGAAAACTACCTCCTATTCACTTTAGACTAATCAAGAAAAATCCTAAAATGCTATCACATAACTGCATATTTCATCCTCTGAATCAAAAGCATCCTATGTATAGCCAAGTCATCTACATGCAAACTTTTCCATTTTACACATGATCAATATCAAACAATCCAAACATTAATCATATTACATATCTGAGACTCAAATTGAGAAAGGAAAGAAATGCAGCTCGCAAAGACTTCCCAAAGTTATTCAATTCTAAGAAACGCCATTAGTTCATAACAGCTTTAATACAAGAGGAAACCAAAGCTCAAATAAATGTTACAAACACTTCATAACTCCCAGGGATACAACAGGAAATCAACAAATACAAAACAAAAAGATAGAACAAAAGAATCTGACTGTACCTGTTCAAGTGCACGTATAAATCCCGTCTGTGGGAGGGGATGCCGGGGCCATTCATCGGTTGCAACGAGAGGGCAAAGCACGCCATTCCGTCTTGGATCTAGGGCTTCAATTTTCAATCGATCAGGGATCTAGGGTTTCCAAGGTGTTTCGTTGAGTGAGAGTTTTTGCGCTTCAATGTTCGAAACAACAGAGGGATTAATCATTTCGTTTTTAACAATAAAACGTGTAATATTCACGTACACGTGGATACTCTTATCGCCGTTCAAATAACAACAAGCCACAACAGAAACCAATCATGTTTGAATCCTAACCGTCAAAAAGAAAAATAAAATAAAAGTTACGATTTTCATTTCATCAAATTCCGAGGTCGAAGTCTAAAAACATAAATTACAGACACGAAAACCACAAAACGGATATATCGATCGATCGAACTGCTTCATCGTTCCTCAACCGCCGAAGCCGTAAGAGTGCGTCCCTGGCGTTTGAGGGCGTAGACGACGTCCATGGCGGTGACGGTCTTCCGCCTCGCGTGCTCGGTGTAAGTGACGGCGTCGCGGATGACGTTTTCGAGGAATATCTTGAGGACTCCGCGCGTCTCTTCGTAGATGAGGCCGCTGATGCGCTTGACTCCGCCTCGGCGGGCGAGGCGGCGGATGGCGGGCTTGGTGATGCCCTGGATGTTGTCCCTCAACACCTTACGGTGCCTCTTCGCGCCTCCCTTTCCCAAACCCTTCCCTCCTTTGCCTCTCCCCGACATCTTTCGATTGAAATTTTGGATGAACTGATTTTTGTTTTTTTTGTTTGTTGGACTGTGTTTTTTGAGAGGGGGCTTTGGGGGTCCTTTTATAGGTTGATCGGAGGAGCTGCGTCGATCGTTGGACTTAAACGCGATCCGCGTGTTTGTTTATTAGATAATCTGGACCGTTGATTTTGACGCTCGCCTCTGGTTGGAGGGAGGTCGAGTTCCCGGATCGTGATTATAGGAGAACGTGGGGATTCCATCCACGGAAAAAGCCCTTGTAGTTGTCCATATTTACAAAGCGTGCCATCACATTTTTCTGTTATTGTAATTATTCTTAAATATTTCAAATAAATTTATCATTTTATTGAATATGTTAAAACCGGATTTCAGATTATGTGAAAATACAATGCCACTGGAGGCTTGACCTCTGCAAGAGGAGGAGGATATGTGGCCCTGGGGGATACAATGCCTTTCTCTAAATTTGGGTCGTGATTGAATTAACCTCCAATTAGATCCAACTTGTTTAGACATGTCCTGGCTAATTTCATGTTTGAAAAGCGAAAAATTTACAAACATGAATACAAACACTTATAATACCGTTGCATTTCAGTTCCTTACCTCACTTTTTTCAACGTAAAAAAAATCTAATTGAAAAACTATAAAAATAATGTTTTTAAAAACTGAGTTTGAAATGTGAGATTTTAGAAATCTTTGATTTTCAATCATGCATCCAAACAAGGCTAAAGAATAGCAGGGATAGCAAAGCAAGGCATCATCATATGCACAATTAAACAAAGTGTTGAAATGATATAACTTGATTGGGATTTTCTTATGCAAGTCCCAAAGAAGTTATACAAACAACTTGTGGTTGACAGTAAAATTTTAAAGAAAAATGTTGAAAGCCTTTATCCCAAAGATGCTCAGCACCAGCCAAGCTCTATAAATCTTCAGGAATCATGGGGCCTGTAAAAGAAGCAAAAGATCAGCAATACAATCTTGCTTCTTGAAAACTAGAGAAAATGGAACACAAAAATATATCTCACGCTTTTCAAGGGGCAAAAAAATAATTTAAGTGGCCTTTATCGTCCAAACTCCAAAATTTCTAGGATTTTTAAGGTGTTTTTGTGCATGCAAGAAACTGACAAAAAACAAGAAACATAAATAAAAATTGTCCTTGTCCACTCAAAGAACTGGTGTTTATTTGTGTACATGAGAAAGATTGTGAGGGAAAATGAAAAAAAATACTCGATAATTGAAAAATATTTTTCCATCATTTTTCATTTACCCTGATTCTCCACTATCCATGGGTTTTCATCCAAAATTGCACACAATTACACCTTATAAAAAAAAGTATGAAATTCTGGACATGTCATACGGAGTTTGTGTTCAATGAGATTGGAAAGGTACCTCTAGGAGTGCAAGAAGCAGCATAAAGCAAACGCCGCCTTCAACTCGAATAAATCACAAATGGTACTGCATGAATGTCACATGAGAACTCATTAGGATACTCTGCAATTAAATAAATTTTTCAGCACCTTTAGAAAAATCTAAGTTTAAACTTTGCATAGTTTTCTTAGTAAAAACTTTGCAGAAAAATCAGTTAGTAAAAACTGCCCCTCATTCACATGCTTTGATAAGCAACTTAATTTAAAACAAGCATGATGAAACGTGATCATCAACATATCAAAGGCTATTATGTATGCCTTTGTTTTAACATTAGATTTGAAGAGATGCCTTATCTATATTCCATTAAAGACCCCATAAAACTTTTGCCTGCCATCTCTCACCATGCGGTACCATAACATGAGAATACAACAATACTGTAAGTTGTCACTCATCAGCAAACTAAATGAACATGCACCACATACATGCAAGCACCAAAGTTTTATCTCTATAACATAAAGTTATGGGAAGAAAAAGATCGCTACAAAGAACATCAGACAAACCAATCCATCAGAAAATGTCAGGTACAGTTAGAAGGACTAAATTACATCAATCCATATGTAAGGAACCCCAGCATAAACTGAGAATGTAACCTTATTAGAACTATAAAATAATAATCCATCTTGTTTTCAGAGATGGATTCCTTGTAATTTCAAAAATGGATGACGATGTCTATGCAACAATTTTGTGGAATAGTTTCACAACTCCGAGAAAAGGAAAAAAAACTAGAAGGAATGCCTTCATTATAAGGTCTAAATAATTTTTAGCAAGGACATGCTTTCCAATACATTAAATCAAGATCAAACATGCATGATAACTCATGTAAAACGGTTAATTAGTAGCTCAATAATATGTAATTATGACTTTTTATAATTTTATTCTAACAAATGATGACACAGTTGACAAAACTAAGTAGGTTAATGGCCAGAAATATGGAAACAAATACAAACACACTTTTCAGATCAATTGACTGGATGCAAAGAGAAAACAAGTTTAGGTTCAATCCTAAAAATATCAAAATTGGTTTCTCTTATCACAGAATAAGTCAAAAGATGTTTAATCCACTCAAGTGTAAAAGTGGTTGATCTAACAATGGCAAGATATCTGCAGATAAATTCAGACTAGATCTTTCAGTTTATGCTTCATTTTTACAAATATAATTAATGATACCATCTTACCAACTAAGAAAATGGTTAGCACAAGCAAGAACGTGATTCGCAGAGAACGGCTATATTGCGTATATATTGAGCCCTGTAGCTGACGTTGATATCCACCAACCCGTCCAAGAAGTTGTCTCGGAATCAAGTCTTCCTTGTAGTTACCAAGACAACTCCCACTCCTTTCATTCATGCCCTGTACAACACATAAAATAACATCAAATCATAAATGAAAAGGAGGATATTGAATCGATAAAAAATGAAAGACAAAATGGCCCGTCCAGTGGCATCTCTGGAGGATTAATCTGTGCAAAAGTGAAACCCACCTGAGTGAACCGACTTGGTCCCCTAGAACCATGGTGACTCGGGTCCCCTCCAACCTTCTCCTTCGGAAAGCTGTTTCTTAACCACTTTGTCTTCATCGCCAATTCGACGCTTCTCAAAAACCCAAGATGTCTAGAAACATAAGCAGATGTCTCTGTACTAGCCTCTAAGGCTTTTTTCCCCACATCCTCATCCGGGATTGCAATCCTCCAAGCACCCATATCCGGTGAACTCCATGTCCTCTTTTGACCATTCAGTTGCACACCACGACCATTTGACGTATCTTTCACTTGAAGAACTTCTTTTGCTAGTGACTTGAAAGGAAACTCAGCATCGTCATCACCATTTCTTGGAGTTTCTTTAAGACACTTAACTGAGTCTAAACGACTACTCTCTTGGGATGAACCACTACGCTTAGAAGAAACTGAGCTGACATATGAGTCTTTTGTACTCGAAGATGGTTGTGAAGTTCCCGAAAGAAATGCTTCCAATTCACTACTTTCTTCATCGTCTAACTGCACCCACCGAAGGGGTTGCTTTCCATCCTCAATTAATGAATCCTGGATCACTTTCTCAATATGAGAAACCTGGTTTTCTATAACCGCAACAAATTGTCTACGCCTAGCAATGGCATTATCCTCCATAACATTCCGACAACTCAAACTGATAGCCCTATCAAACTCTTCCAACTGCTCATCCACCCACCAACATTGAAGAAATACATTGGATCATTGAATTAATTCATGAGGAACCAATACCTAACAATAGAACTTATAAGGCCAAACACAATCTGAAGAAGAAAATTATAATACCTGCCATTTTGCGGTGCCTAACGCAGTTTGTAGCTCTTTCAACAGCTCATCCATGTGATCCGAATCAAACCCATCGCTATGGCCACGAAGCCACATCCGATACACGGATTCCATTCTTATTTTGAGGACATCAAAAGAAACCAATTTTTGAGAAACCAATTTCCATCACCAACCAAAAAACTGGATTTTGAACAAATCAAACGCTATACACCGAATTTCGAACAACTAGACATTAAGAAATGAATTTTTAACAAATCACTGGATATAAAAAACTGGATTTTGAATAAATCATTCGATATACAGGTCCATATTGTTTGTGACACCCAAAAATTAAAAAAATCGATTACAAATTCCATCACCAACGAAAAAACCCGAATCTTGAACAAATCAATCGTAAGAACGAAAACCCAAAGAAGCAAAAACAACAATTTAATTAAAAAGCATAAATGGATTGCGAGAGATGGAGAATAAAAACATACAAATCGGCGGATTCCTGAACTTCCTCTGCCGCGGAGAAGAACGAATCCTTCTGCCACTGATCGAAACTGTTCGCAACCGCCGCCATAGCCATCCACGGAACACCTGTCACGGAATCCGATGCGAAGAGAATCTACCGATCACCTGCGCTTCTTCTCTTCAGAGGGTCGAAGAACAACAGACCCAACAAATTGAAGAATCAATTGAGCGAGAGAGAGACGATTGAGAAGCGCTTCCTCTCTCTCTCTCTCTCTGTTTATTTGGTCCCGCGAAACACTCGTTTATTGGGACACGCGAACCACCAAGATTTGCACTGTTATTTAACGGGGGCTTTTTATGTTTTAAGACATCAATATTTCCTATTTAAGAATTAATCCCTCTGACACTTGTTTTGGAGTTTCCAATAATAAGTATGAGTATGCCAATTTAGGTAAAATAATATAAAGTGAAGGAATTTAAATTAAAAAGTGCTAAAAAGGAAATTGTTTTATTTTTCATCCGCTTTTTCTGATTTTTTTTTGTTGTTGTTAAAAAGTCATTATGATTAATTATTCAGATATTTAATATTATTTCTAGATTTTTTTTTTGTTTATTTTTTATTTTTAGGTTTTTTTTTTAGGTTTCACTATTTGTATCTATGAATAGAATCTCATCTACTAATAGAAAAAAAAATAATCTAACATGCTTTAGCCCTTTCACTTAAAAAATTCAAAATCTACAATATTTTTTATTTAATATAACAAAATAAAGTTATTACTCTCTCATTTTCAATGTTATGGGAAACTAAATTAAACTTAACTGTATTCTTTCAATAAAACAAAGAGAAAAAAATAAAGAAAAAAATTTGTACTTATTTTTTTAACATAAATGTTAGATTCTTGAATGATCTCTTACTTTGATTTCATTTTCATCTCTCAAAAATGCATCCTATACGGGTTTTGATTACTTAACTGATTTCATTTTTTGTTAAATATAAATATATAAAAATCGAAGTGTTGCATGTTGAGTGAAAAAATTAAATTAAATGTCTCTAGTTCTATAAGAATAAATTTTTTCTGTGCTCATGTTTGACCCATACTCCTATATTTGAGTGGTTATATAGATTTGATTTATATTTTCTACTAAACATAAATCGCCCCTAATTCGAAAACACAACTTTATTTACATCTAGATCAATTTGTGGGTGTAAAATAAATTTGAAAGGACTCGTTTTTAAATAAAAAACATGTGAGTGACCCAAGACTAAAATTCCAATTTATTTATTATCTTGCGGATAACATTAAACGAAATCCCAAACAGGCAAAACAATGGCAGGAATCAAATCCCTTTTTCAGAATTTGCCCCCCTATATTCATAATTAATATGAACCAGTTGGGTGACACATCACATCCCCTCAATAATAAAAACTATATAATAGGGGCATTGAATATGTTATTATTTAGGTCTCCACATGTTTTTTGATGTGGTTCTGGTCACCAAACAGAGAGAACCTTAGAAGCAGAGGTTGGTTTGTATTTGGTGTTTCTATACATTATGGGGTCAACAGCCACAAGTCTTTTTTTTTCTTTTTTTTTACTTTTTTTATTGGGAAGTCAAAATTGAACAATATGAATAAACCAAGCAGTCACTCAAGCAAAATGGCTGGTCTAGAAGAAATTCGATAGTGGTAGGTCCATAATAAACTCCCACATGTGGGTGTTTGACATCACAGGCTTGATTCATGCATTTCAGTTCTCTCTCTCTTTCCTAGCATGGGATCTATTTCTTATTTATTGAGAAATAAAATTGATAATTATATTGACAAAAGTTTCTTAAGAAAAAGGATTATCAAAATATTTTAAATAGTTTAGCCACTCGATACTTATTAGTGGTAGAAGTGTAGATGATATTAAATTAAGGGAAATGATCAAAAAAATCTCAGAGTTATAAATACTCAAATCAATTATCTTTTAAAATTATACCTAAAAAAATCTCATTTCACAGTTTTGAAAATACAAAAGACTAATATGTCCTTATATAATTAAATATTTAAATCCTTCTTTATTCTACACTAAAAACCTATTTTTCTTGCAAAACAACAATATCTCTATACATGATGAAAATCAATCTTCTTAAAGGTTTTGTTATTATATATTACACTATGTGTTTCTTATATATATCTTACGTGATACTGTTTATCATTTTTCATTGTGTATAATCATAATATGTAATTTATATATGTGTTGTGTCCCAATACAGCAAATAATATTTTAATATTCTAAATCTTTATTCACATTTTTTATTTTTTTGACTATTTACTTATGACGTCATTAGTACATATCCATTTTTTTAAAGAATCATTAACATTTAATGAAGTTCATCATAAAAAAAACTTAAATTATATTGATACATATTTCACAAAATCCACCTAGTCACAAATAATTTAGAATAAAAAAAATTGTTCTACATGAAAATGTGTGAAATACATTAACAAAATTAAGAGGGTGAAATATTTTAACAAAGTTAAGAGGTATAAAATGTATTAAGGATCTAATTGCATTAAGGGTAGATTAATTTTTTTTGTTTCCAAAATCGTAAAAAGAGACTTTTTAAAGTATAATTTTAAAAAGTGACTGATTTGAATATTTCTAACTTTTATGAGACTTTTTTAGCCATTTCCCCCTGAATTAATAATCACGCATCTATTTAATTTGCATGGATTATTACATTCTTTGATGATTTATAAAACTGACCTTAACACTCTTTCTTATACTAATTATATGGCCTAATTTTTTTCATGTAAAATCATGGGATTCTTTTTCATATTTATTAAATTGAGAACATTAATTGCAAAATTTAAATTCTCATTGATGTTGTGTCCATGACGCAATTAATTAAGGTGATTGACAACATTAATCAAAATGTGATTTTTTCACTCATACACTAATGATCAAAATTACATATTATCCTAAAATTTTTAATCATCTCCCTATATTATCATATTTATCATAGATCATTTACGAGAATGTACACTAAACCATAATTAAGGGAACCATAACAGTAAACCTGAGGTAACTGTAGTCTACTGTGTTTCAAAAAAAAACAGAGGTGAATTTTGACTCAATCTATAACATTAAATATATTATTATTAATTATTAAATATTAGTTAAAACGTTGTTCTTTTTCTGTTGCCTGTCGGTTAGGATAACAATTAAAGATTAAAATTCACCCACCACACGAGTTGAGCCACATTTTGTGCTTTGACGGACATGATATGCGAATAATTAGGTTTAAACATAAATTATTTTGATGGACATTACGTGCTTTGATGGACATGATATGTAAATGATTAGGTTTAATTGTTTAAACATAGATTATTTTGACTATCAATAAAGTGGCATAAAATGAAAGCAGATCTTCAATAGATTTATTAATGTTTTTTTTTTTTTTTTTGGGGGGGGGGGGACCCGATCAATGATGGTTGTGCGATATTAAATGATCCCCAATATATAGAATATAGTATTTATGATTAGCATGTTATGTTAATTTGTTGTCTTTAACAATGTAGTATGAATGCACTAAATTTTAAACAACTATAAATCTTGATCTTTTTGTTGAAATATCTTACATTATGTATCAATTTAGAATAATGTGAATGACAATTCGTTGTGATATTTTTCATTGACAATTTATACATGTTTTGATTTTTAAGAAATTGTAAACGTCATATTTTTATGATTCACGGATCTATTGAATGAAAAATAAAAATGTGTTAACATAATATATACTCTGCTACATGACTATATAGATTGGTCGTGAAACTATCCTTTGTGAAATTTGTTTAATATTGGTCATCAATTTTAAGGTAAGTCAATGACTCAATGAACCCATCACATATTCACATTGGACGTGGAGCTAAAAATTTGTTGTGAGTATTTCAAAATTTCATTCAATTTTAAGTAGGGCTGCAACTTGAGACAGGTTGAACCCAAATCTGATGGGTTGAACTTGATTTTTACATGGGTTGGGTTGGCCAAATCGGGTTCAGGTTTGACCAATTCGGGTTGACTCACAAATCGGGTTGGGTTCGGGTTGGCATCACTCACAACCCGACTCAATCCGAACCCGTAAACGAATAGTTTAAAAAAAATCATGGTCATTCATTCTGTAGCTTCTAATATGGGTAGTCCAAATTTTAGGTAAACCTAGCTAATCTTACGTGTTGGATCGGGTTGATTTATTTAATTTGTACGTCATGTTAGAAATTCGGATTTAATCGAGTTGGTCCAATTTGGATTGAAAATCGAATTGAGGTCGGGTTAGTCCAATTTGGATTGGGTCAGATTGGTTTATTTAATTACGGATTGAGTTCGGATTGGTCCAATTCGAATTAAAAATCGGATTTGATCAGATTAAGGTTGAGTAGTTTAAAATTTAGGTTGAGAATTCGGGTTGAGATCGGATTGACCCCAACCCGAACCCAACCCGCTGAGTTGCAGCCTTAATTTTAACATGAAAAGTCATATCTTTTGTGAAATGTGTCAGTGGTCATCAATTCCAAGGTAAGTCAATGACTCGATCAACCCATCACATATTCGCACTGGACGTGGTGCTAAAGATTTGTTGTAAGTATTTCAAAATTTTATTCAATTTTAACATCAAAATTCAACTTTTTAGATAATAATATTTATTTAGATTCTTTTTTAATTAGTGTTTTTTTTATAAAAAAAATTGTTAGGTGAATTTCGTTAGTCAGTATCGATGTTAATATTTTCTCGCTTTTAAAAAAATCCATAATTATATTATTAGAAGTTCTCATCGCTACAGTGTCAAAAATGAGTGTCACTATTCTTCTATTACTTATCAACTTTTTATCTCCCTCCAGAGAGTGCATCTCGACCACTCCACTGGGGAGGATCTGTTGCAAATTACTTATCAACCGTTGTATTAAAAAAAAAATCTTATTAATGCACATATCCTAAAAAAAAAGTGTCACATAAATTATTTTAGAGTTTGTAACTATCATAGGAATGAATAATTATATTACTGGAATAAATCAATTTTTATTTAATTATGCTTGTTGATCATGAAAAAAATAATATATTGTTTCCAATAAGTTTTAAGTTTTAAAAAATGGAAAAGTAATATTTTCATTTTTTTGTAAAAAGTAAAACCATATATTTTTTATAAAAAATATTGTTCCAACAGCTCTTAAGTTAAAACCATATATATATATAGAGATGCTTAAAATTTTGTTTAGATATATATTTGAGTAATAAGATATATTTTGTTAGTTTTATTTATAATCCACACATATTTTTCTAGTTAATGCTATGGAATTTGACTTAAAAAATCGTGTAATTCAAATGAGTAAACATAGGTTATTTTGTTAAAACATCATTACATTGATTCATTTGCGATCTTCTCTACAGTCCAATATACATTAATCCTTGCATGCTATCGCATTCACATATAACTCTTTATGCAAGATATTTATTTTGTTAAATTTTTTAAAATTTGTTATAAATAAATAGTATATATTTTATTTATTGTAAAAATATAAAATTTATTACATGGGTTATATTATAATGTATTTATTTTTAAAAAATGAATTCGGCGACTTATACAAAACCTAATATTGCAATTCAAAATTAATTAATTAAATCTTTTAATTAACGGGAAAAAAATTACAGCCTGGCTGATTCTGATGGACGGTCCCGATTTACACACACAAATCTCAGAATAATCGTCACAACTCACAACGGCTCTATTTTTTTTCACTGTTGCAATTTAGGATCCAATCAACTCTATATAAACCCTAAATACGAGAGAATTAGTTTCCATTGTAAGTCTCGTACATCTCATACGAGTCCACCGTTCGCGACCGACATCATCGATGCGTCTGCATTCCGAGGTCTTCCTCCTCCGATGTTTGTCACATGGAGTTCTCTTTGTTTTTCTGATTTAATCTGTTTTTGCAGTTGTTGATTTTGAGAATTCGTGGGCTTCGTTGCATAGAGGGATTGAGGTTGGTAACGATCACAAATGAGAAATTTTGAGGTTTGATTTGCTGATTTTTTAATTTGATTTTGGGATTTCAGATCTAGGTTTCGTTCGGGTCTTTTTTATTCTACTGCTAATTTTTCCTTATTTGGGGTGTTTTGAGGTTAATTATCTTGGTTTTTTTAATTTGATCATGGGATTTCTTTTGGTTCCTCATTTAGGTCTTGTTTTTAGGTTAGATTTCCTCCTTGAGCTAGCAAGTTTGTGACATTATTTTGCGCTTGAGTTTGTTAGCTTGTTTGGTTTCATCTTATATTGAAAGCGGTTGTTATGATCCAAGTTAATGGTGTTTCTTAGAATTGAATAACTTTGGGATTTCTGTTTCGAGCTGCATTTCTTTCCTTTCTCAATTTGAGTCTCTGGTGATATGTAGTATGAATAATTTTTGGATTGTTTGAGATATGGTTCGTGTAAAAAATGGAAAAATTTGCATGTAGATGACTTGGCTATACAATGGGATGCTTTTGATTCAGAGGATCACACATGCAGATATGTGATAGCATTTTAGGATTTATGATTGGTTAGTCTAATTTTGTTGGGTGACTTTGGTTGGGTGTTTTTTGGTGTACTCTTCATTCATGGTGAGACAAACTTTTTGTAGGTCCGCATAAGGATGGTCTTTGATTGTTTAGACTCATTAAAAAGTTGATTTTTTTTCTTTAAGGAAACCTTATCATTATGTTATTAAAAGACGCGTAGCAAAATCCATTTATTTTTACTTGCGTGTCGAATTGTGGTGTCCATGGTAATATCAAATGATTTATTTTTGGCATGTGATCAATTCTCTTCCATGTGTTTATGGATGATAAGCTGAGATTCCTTTTTTATGATTTCTCTGTCCTGGTGTACTTCTGATGGAGGACCTTTTTTATATGGTACTGGCTACTGCTGTGGAAATTTTGTACTGAACTCATGAAGAAATTCATGTGTTGACCTCTTTTGTTGAGTTTATGATCTCATGTTCCCTTATTCCCCGGATTTCTTTTTATTGGAAGAAAAGATAGGAGCAATCACTTTAATAAGTGTTTCCCCTCGAACAAGAAAGGAGATGAGGAATCTCCATTAAGATTAAAGAAGCAAAAGATCAAATAAAAGGAAGATCAAGAAATGACTCCAAAAAAGAAAAGAAGCCTAAGTGTCCCAAAAATGTTATGCACTTTCCAATTTGGTCCCATAATACTGTTCACTTCTATAAGAGTTGTGATCTATACAAGAAGCGAAACCATTACTGCCCAAGTCTTCTCAATGTAAGTTTTTTTTTCCTTGAAAAATGCAATCGTTCCAAAACCAAATGTTCCAACAAACTGCTTGAGGAATGAACCATTGGAATTTTGCTTTGTGACATCAATTCCCTTTCTTCTTTTCTGGAGCCATTTCTACATTTTTCAAATTTTTGAAATCATATGATCTGATTGACAATCCCTTTCTAACTTGTTCCCGACTGATACCGTTCTTTGTTCTTCTCTTGGTTTTTGCTGGGTGAAGTTTTATATCTCGATGACCATCTCCCTGCTTTCATTTAGAAGGTAATTTTCCATTTTGAGTTCAAAACTGATGATTTTCTGTTTTGAAGCTGGATCAGGTTGACTAGGTTTTAGCAGTTTTCCATTTGGAGAGCTCTCCCCCAGGGAGAATAATTAAAAAAAATGAAAAAGTCTTCCAGGTTAAAAGATTTCTTGTGGCTCTGGTGCATTCTTGTCCTTATCATGCAATAGAACATTAGATGTATGAAGTATCAATTTAAGTGCATATAGTGTTGATGGGTTTAAATTAAATCTCTTTGTTTTGCTTTGATGTTAGAAAAGGGTAATATTTTTTCAGTATGGTCATGTGTAAATTTTGTTCATACCTTTCTACCAACTACGCACGCTTGTTTATGAGGACCAAGAAATGGGGATTGTGTGTGTGAGTGTGAGTGCGTGATTAATGATGAACCAAATTTAGGCATCTTTTGGGTTAATAGGTATAGCTTTCTAAATACACACGCTTGTTTATGAGGACCAAGAAATGGGGATTGTGTGTGTGAGTGTGAGTGCGTGATTAATGATGAACCAAATTTAGGCATCTTTTGGGTTAATAGGTATAGCTTTTTAAATTCATAATGGATGTGGTATTCCTGATTAGATTAAAATGATGCTCAGTATTACATTGTTCAAAAGTAGGGTAGTTCCTTCAGTGTTTTTTCGTGGTGCTCTGTTCTCTGTCCAATTTTGAGCATTGGTATTATGTCACCTACATATGGAAAATTTTGTGTGATAAGAAACTTTTAGGAGCATAATTGTTTTAGTATAATCTGAATAGCCATCTACTTTCCTCCTCTAGTCCAGCTCTGGGGATGACGGGTGTGAATTTTGTCTGTTATATTCAAAGTTATTTATTTTTCCAAATCATCTCCTTTGGATTTAAGATAGCATTGTTCCTCCATCTCTCATTTTAACTAGCATTGATTTCTAAGTAGCTTTTAGGTCTCTCGCATTGATTGGTGACCTAAGGAAAACTTGGTAGAAACTAGACCAACCTTATACCTCGTTAACCATCGGGCACTTGCAAAATAAATGCATTGTGGGTCTGTCTCCACTTCCCCTCTCCCACAAAGCACACAAGACATGGGCTCTCCATGTGCCCATCTCTCCTGGTTCTCCCTCATAAGGATCCTATTCTGGTACATAAGCCACGTAAAAACTTGGATCTTTTGAGGAACCTGCTTCTTCATTTCCCCCCGTGTCCCCCTATCATCCCTCAACTACATTTCAAGTGATTTAAAACTTTATTTTTATAGCTTATCACCTTTGATTTCTAAATTACATTGTTTTTCTCTTCATTCTAAAGTAGCTTTCAGGTCTGTGGCTTGAATCCTAAAGGTGGCGACTTTGGGTGGGAATCATACTATAACCATTAACTTTCCTCCTTGAGTACGCTGCTCGGGATGATGGTTGTGGATCATGTTTGTTTGTTACATTCCAAGTTATTTAAAACTTTAATTTTATAGCCGGATCCTTTTGATTTAAAATAGCATTGATTTCTCCGTTTCTCAATCCATCATTGATTTTTAAAGCAACTTTTAGGTTTGTGGCTTGATTTCTAAATGTAATGACATTTTGAAGGAAAAACTTTGTGGGAACCAGACTATATAGCCTTATATTTTCCTCATTGAGTACGCGGTTGAGAATGAGAGTCATGGATCGCATTTGTTTGCTACATTTCAAGTGATTTAAAACTTTGTTTTTCATAGCTCATCACCTTTGATTTCCAAATAGCATTCTTTTTCTCTCCATTTGTTATTTTAAATAACATTATTTTCTAAAGCAGCTTTCAGGTCTATGGCTTGAATCCTGGAGGTGGCGACTTATGGTAGGAAAACTTGGTGGAAACCCGACTGTAGCCATCAGCTTTCCTCCTTGAGTGCGCTGCTCGGGATTTCGGTTGTGGATCGTGTTTGTCTTTTGTTACATCCCAAGATATTTAAAACTTTAATTTTGTAGCTATCCCATTTGATTTCAAAATAGCATTGTTTTCTCCTTCATTTCTCAATCTAAGGCTCCGTTTGGCAGCACGATTGGGTCGGATTCCGCTTTTTGAAAAGCTAAAATCCCAAAATCGTGCTGCCAAACGGGTCGGATTCCGGCGGAATCAAAAGCTGGATTCCTTTTAATTTCTCTCTCGAAATCCGTGTTTTTAAAAGCTCAAAAAGAACGCTTTTTGGTCGGAGTCGATTTTTTGAATTGAAAAGCAACTTTTTCTACCAAACATTAAACTCCTTCCAAATATTGATTCCTGAATTAAAAAAAAGCATCCCAAAAAAGTCAAGGTCTAAAATCATCTTAAAAAGCAGCTTTATTCTAAAATCTACTTTTCAATCTGTGTTTCCAAACGGAGCCTAAATATCATTAATTTTTTAAGTAGCTTTTAGGTTCGTGGCTTGATTCCTAAATGTAATGACATGTGGAAGGAAAAACTTTGTGGGAACTAGACTATATAGCCTTATATTTTCCTCATTGAGTACGCGGTTGAGAATGAGAGTCATGGATCGCATTTGTTTGCTACATTTCAAGTGATTTAAAATTAAATAACATTATTTTCTAAAGCAGCTTTCAGGTCTATGGCTTGAATCCTGGAGGTGGCCGCGACTTATGGTAGGAAAACTTGGTGGAAACCCGACTGTAGCCATCAGCTTTCCTCCTTGAGTGCGCCGCTCGGGATTTCGGTTGTGGATCGTGTTTGTCTTTTGTTACATCCCAAGATATTTAAAACTTTAATTTTGTAGCTATCCCATTTGATTTCAAAATAGCATTGTTTTCTCCTTCAATTCTCAATCTAATATCATTAATATTTTAAGTAGCTTTTAGGTTCGTGGCTTGATTCCTAAATGTAATGACATGTGGAAGGAAAAACTTTGTGGGAACCAGACTATAGCCTTATATTTTCCTCACACGGTTGAGGATGAGAGCCATGGATCGCATTTGTCTGCTACATTTCAAGTGATTTAAAACTTTATTTTTCATAGCGCATCACCTTAGATTTCTAAATAGAATTGTTTTTCTCTTCATTTGTTATTTTAAATAATATTAATTTCTATAGCAGCTTTTAGGTCTGTGGCTTGAATCCTGGAGGTGGCGACTTAGGGCAGGAAAACTTGGTGGAAACTAAAGTATAGACATCAACTTTCCTCCTTGAGTGCGCCGCTCGGGATGATGGTTGTGGATCGTGTTTGTCTGTTACATTCCAAGTTATTTAAAACTTTAATTTTATAGCTATCCCCCTTGATTTCAAAATAGCATTGTTTTCTCCTTCGTTTCTCAATCTAAATTTCATTGATTTTTAAAGCAGCTTTTAGGTTTGTGGCTTGATTTCTAAATGTAATGACATGGGGAAGGAAAATTTTGTGGGAAGCAAACTATGGCCTTATATTTTCCTCATTGATTACGCGGTTGAGGATGAGAGCCATGGATCGCATCTGTTTTCTACCTTTGATTTCTAAATAGCATTGTTTTTCTCTTCATTTGTTATTTTAAATAATTTTAATTTCCAAAGTGGCTTTCAGGTCTGTGGCTTGAATCTTGTAGGTGGTCACTTAGGGTAGGAAAACTTGGTAGAAATCAGATTATGGCCATCAACTTTCCTCCTTAAGTGCGCTGCTCGGGATGATGGTTGTGGATCATGTTTTTCTGTTACATTCTAGATTATTTAAAACTTCAATTTTGTAGCTCAATCTTCTTTTATTTCAAAATAGCATTGTTTTTTCCTTCATTTTTCAATTTATATATCATTAATTTCTAAAGTAGATTTTAGTTCTGTGACTTGAATCCTTAATGTATTGAGACGGGGAAGGAAAACTTTGTGGGAACCAGACTATAGCCTTATATTTTCCTCATTGAGTACGCGGTCGTGGATGACAGTCATGAATCGTAGTTGTCTGCTACATTCCTTGTCATTTAAAGTGGTCTTAATTTCTAATTTGTAAAGCAGCTTTCAGTTTGTGGCTTGAATCTCTTATGTGACAACCTAGGAAGGGAGCACTTGGTGAAAATCATACTATTTCCTTCTTAAATGTGCCACAATCTATTACCTTCGTTTTCTCTTTTATTTCGCAATCTAAATAGCATTGATTTTTTAAAGAAGCTTTTAGGTTAAGCCAAATCTTCATCAACCAATAAAGATTGATTCACCATGTACAATGCAATGTTCCACCAACATTGATATATTACCTTTTTGAAAGTCATGCATGTGTTAACAGGTTCTGGGATAGTCTAAGCAATGAGAGCTGGTCATCTATTTGATATCTAACAAATGATCATCTATTTGAAATCTAACAATATTTTTTTCCAATGATTGGTCTTGTATCCATGATAAACAGAAGCACCTTGCATCCCTTAAAAATTTTAAGTCAGTCATCGGTGCCTTGTGTTTTTGTGCTTATATTTTTGCTTGTAGTCTAAATGCAAGTCTGAATTTTAAGTTAGTCATCGATGCTTTGCTTGCTTTACGTGCTTTTTTGCTTATATTTTTTGCTTGCAGTCTGAATGCAAGTCTGAATTTTAAGTTAGTCATCGATGCTTTGCTTGCCTTATGTGTTTTTTTGCTTATATTTTTTGCTTGCAGTCTGAATGCAAGTCAAGATAGTCATCGATACTTTGCTTGCCTTACGTGTTTTTTTGCTTATATTTTTTGCTTGTGTCTGAATGCAAGTCAAGTTAGTCATTGATGCTTTGCTTGCCTTACTTGCAGTCTGAATGCAGGTATGATTTTTTGCTTATATTTTTTGCTTCTTGCTTATAATTTTTGCTTAATTTTAAGTTAGTCATCGATGCCTTGTGTGTTTTTGCTTATAGTTTTGCTTCCTGTCTGAATGCCTTGTGTTTTTTTGCTCTCCAACATTGATAGCATTTTGCTTCCGTCGGTAATGGTTAAGGGGCTATGTTTGGCTATGGTGTGTGGTGGTGGTGGTGGGGAGTGGTGGGAGTGGTGGTGGTGTGGAGGGGGGATGCAATGGTGTTGGCAGGGATGGAGGGGCAGCGGTGGTGGTGGTTGGTTGTTGTATGGGTGATGGAGGGGGTGTGATTTTTTGCTTTGGGGAAGAAGATGAAAGGTAAAATTGTCATTTGAAGGGGTGTGTTTGCGGGTTTAATTTTATAATGTTTTTGAAATCTGGGTTAATATAACGGAATATTTCATCTTTGTTAACAGATTTTTAACTGGGGGGCTTATTTTGATTTACTTTTGTGTTAGGGGGTTATATGGAATTCATAAAAATATGATGTTTTGTGGATATGGGATAGTTTGTATGGGGTTACATGGATTTTTTTTCCAATAGGAAAATGTTAGGAATAGTCTCGTGGATAGTCTTACAAATAGTCCTCACATGTTTTAACTTTTTTAAAATAATATATATCGTCTAATGAGATATATATTTTAATGAAAAGTGTATATCGCTCAGTTTTGAATTCAATAAACTCATTTTTAGCTAATGTTTAAAAAATTATCGAGGTATATGAGACTATCCATGGGACTGTCCTCGGGATTGTGTGTAACTATATATATATGTGGAAAAATCCATATAACCCCCTATAATCTTCATATATCCATATAACCCCTTGTAATTTTAAAAAAAATTCATATAACTCCCTATAATCTGGAAAAAATATTTTTAAAAATTCAAAAAAAAATCCTCTTGGCATTTTTGAATTTTTAAAAATATTTTTTTCAAAAACTGTCACATCTATCATATCACACATACATCTCTCATACTTATTTTCAAACATAAATAATTTTTTGTAAGGGTATAGTTGTCATTTAAAAAGTCATAAACTCTTATCCATCTCTTATTTACCATTTATTCTTATTTTATACAAGGTGAATCAAACAACAAAAATATCAATTTTAAGTTTTCCAATGAGAATAATAGAAAATACAACAAAATAAAGATTTAATCTATTAGATGTTAATGCATGTAAATGTTAATTTACTCTATTATTAATGTGTCAAGGTACTGGTTATGAAATCACATGTCATTTATAATTAACAAATTAGGAATAAAAAAAAGGAATAAATAAAAAAAATACTCTATTATTAATAAAAAAAATTATTTTTAAAATTTTTGAATTTTTAGAAATTTTTTTTCCAGATTACATGGGGTAATATGGATTTTTCCCAAAATTACAGGGGGGGATATATGGATATATGAAGATTGCAGGGGGTTATATGGATTTAGACCAGATTACAGGTGGTTATATGGATTTTTTCCAATTTCGCCGTTAACTCGGCTGACGGAAAGCGGACGGAGGGGGTTATATAGATTTTGGATATGATTACAGGGGGTTATATAGATATATGAAGATTGAAGGGGGTTATATGGATTTAGGCAAGATTTTAAGGGGTTATATGGATTTTTCCCATATATATAATTATGTACAATCCTATTTTCGGCCCTAATTCTAGTGTACATGTGTTTTGAATTTTTTTTAAAATAATATATACAGTAAATGTTTTTATAAAAAAATGAAGCATATTCTCTAATAAATTACACTGATGCATTTATAGAAAATATAAAAAAATTCTATCAAAACGTATACTTTAAGTATATGCTCTATTAATAAAAAAAATTAATCAACGCGTAGGAGGCTGGAATTGGAGTTAAAAAAAATAAGCGTGTAACAACACTCAAAATTAAAATAGAGACAAGTTAAAACTGTACCCAATGGGTTGATCAGTGACCAGAGTAGTCTGTGGACTTGGGTCGGAGGGAATGGTCCGATACGATGGACCACCTGGGACCCGACGGGCTCTGCTGGCGGCTCATCGCATGGACTGAATGCCTTCAAAGTTGACCCATCAGTAATTTCATTCGTTTTTTTCATTGGGACATAAAACATTTATTACATATCAAAATCAAAGAAAATATTGCACTATACTTTGGTTACTAGAGACATAAGCTATTAATTCTGACCCTTTTCAAGAATTAAGTTATTTTGAGGTTTTTATGACTATTTTTGTAAGGATAAAATGATTTTTTGTTTGGTTGTATTTTGAATTATTCTCGTTGGAAAAAGTAATAATAAAGTTTTTGTTGTTAGATACAATGTGAATAAGATGTGAGTAAAGATTTATAAAAGATGAAAGAAATTATGATAGTTGAATAGCATGAAATAATTTAATTTCAGAGGTTGGCTGGAATCTATATTCTACTTTATACCTGTTAATTATGGTTTACAAATTCTCATTTATTACAACATTTTAAACTCTCATACTAAGGCTATTCCAACCAATTCTCGCATGTGGTTTATAATTATTCTAGTGGAATTGTGGAATAAAATCATAATAATAATAATGAATGTTTTGTTGTTTAATTAATTATGGATAAATTAGTTTTTATTGTTTAGTTCATTATGGATAAATTATAGATAAAAGATAAATAAAATATGAATTAGTAAATTATAAATAATGAAAAAATGATTTAACATGTGGATTATATGATTTATAAGAGGTGATAGTAGATGGATCTCTCTTACACCAATTAAATAAATTAGACGGAGTAATATAATTATAGGTGGACCTAGATCAATACCAACTTATTCCTACATATTTTAGTTTATCCACTTGTTCTTTGCAAAGAAACATGTTGGCTTATTCACCCTTATCTTTCACCATATTCCCACCTATTTCACTACTCCAAACAGGGGGGTTAGGGTTTTAGAATTATATGGAGCCTCCCAACCCCAAAATTAAGCATTAGATCACCATGAATGGTTTGCTTTGACTGGTTTGTGCATTTAAATAGGTTAAGGGAAGTATATATTTTATGACATGGTTTGAACACCACCAAATTTGGGGAGTAATATACAGTTTACTTTTTTACTTGATAAAGTTGTAATGATTCTACTCTAATAATTCACACGGGTTTTGCTCTATATCTAGATCGTCCATGAATTTGCATTTCATGAATCTTGAGTTCAAATTCTTCCGAGCTTATCTGATACACATGATTTATTGATAATTGTGTGCATCAGGGTTTGTCTTTAATTTTAGAGTAAACTGTCAACAAGAAAAAAATCATTGTATAATAGATCATCTTCCACGTTTTAAATAAGATAAGCAAGTATGGGTGTCAGTGTCACCTCTAATACAATTTTAGCACGTACACAATCAGTGACGGAATCACAAATTTTATTAAAAGAGAAACTTAATGTGACTTATGTAAATATTTTTTATAGTTATATTATTATGTTTTTTATAATTTCAATAGCATATATTAAAAAATAAATATGTATAAAATAAAATAAAGACATTCACATAAAATATATCATTGAATAATTCTAAAAGATAATTATCATATTTTAAAATGATATGTCAAATTTTAAATTGATGATTTTAAAAAAAATGTCAAAAATAAATCTAATGTTTTTTTAGTGGTGGATCGGTTGCTGTTTAGAAATTTTATGTGTAAGTGGGACTTATGACCAATGGATCCTAATTACATACAATTATTTTTCAACCCTAATTTCAGTCCTATATACGTCGATAGAAAATTAACGGTGCGTATACTCATATTAATGAGATATATGATTTGAAAAAAAAATTATATTTTTTTATAGATGCATCCATGCAATTCATTGAAATATATACTTCATTTTTTTAATAAAAATATATATCTTATTAGATGAAGTATATTATTTTTGAAAAAATCAAACATATGTAGACTGAAATTGGGACTAATTAAATATATAAAAGAGATATAAAAGATCAAAATTATCCATGAAAATTTGAATTATTATCTAGTGCATTGGAGAGACCCAAGGATATCATGGTTGCAATTTTTTTTACATCAAACATAGTTTTCGTGGTATTGAATAAAACAAAACTGATAGTTTTCACACCTAGCTCATTTTTAAATATCATATATTTCTTCAGATTAATCTAGCAAAGAGATGAAATTTTGAGGATAATATATCCTAAATTAGGTAATAAAAAATTCGATAATTTTTCCTTGTTCGTATATGTCAAGTCAAGAAAAAATTAATAAATATTATTCTAACATTTAAACGAAATAAAAAAACTTCTATTTTTATTTTAAATTCGAGAATCAGGACAACTATTCATAAATCATTCAAAATTTTCTATAACAAAACGAATAAATTATTCTTTAACCACTTTATTCCTTCGGTTATCCTTTTGCCAAACTGCCCCCTTAAGTATAACAAGTTTTTTTTTTTAAGAAAATGCATATACATTCATACACGTGTGAAGGAATCAAGGAATTCAATTTATGTTTTTGATAAATGCGAATCTGTGACCACCTCCCCCTGCAACAGTGGCAGTCTCTGTCTATGATATGTATGACACATGCGCAGATGCCCTGTCTCTCTCATTAACTCCTTTGTACTCTAAGCCCCTAACATTCTACATTACATTCATTTTATATGCATATATGGATATATTGCTCTTATGTGAATCTGAGTCTGCATGTCCTTGATTGGTATACCAAAAACAGATTATCCACACATTAATTCATGCATGCAAAAGAGAACATATCCAAGAGACAAGGTTCTTAATGCATCCCCCCCTCAACTTTTTAAAGCTCCCGTGAAGTGGCTCATCAGAGACCAAGTGGAGGTTTATGAGCCTTGGATTGTTGGAATTGAACTTTAATTTGCATGTAGTACTGTTAGATTCCCATACAAAAAGGTATGGGTGCAATTGACATTCCCATAACACTTGGCACTCCTCAAGCAGACAGAACAAGTTCTTCCCGTTTTGTTTCCCACGTTTGATACAGACCTTGCAGCGTTTTCAGAAAAGCCAAATCGATTTATATATTCAATCCGCGATGACAAATTTATGATATGCTTGTTTTATTATTTATTTATTTATATATTTTAAATTTTTTTAAGTGAGTAACCTGATTCACAGTTTTACCTCCCATGCATAAATATTAGTCGAACATACTTTTGTCCATAAAATTGTATGTCTAGTATTTTTAAAATTTGGATACACATTTAGTTCAAATTATTTATCTCATTCTTCCTAATGTATAAAGCTAATCCTAATTGACATGTCGCATTCATACCTAGCACATGGTCTTTTACATGTAATTTTGATACTAATTCATGATAAGAATATTATTTTAATTATTTCTGTTTTTATGAATATATATGTACTGCATCAAATAGAACATGATAAAGCTTATTAACGGATTAGATATTTTAATATCTGTATCCTATCATAAATCATTTAAAGAAAATTGACATGTTTAAATATAAACACTAATTTAATTAATCAAGTAATATATCTAATTGTTACAAGAATTAAAAATAAAGATTTCATAATAATTTCATTAAGATTATTATAATTCATGATAATGAATCTTAAAAACCAGATATCCATATATACTCTCAGGTTTTAATCATTTGACCTTTTTCACAAAGATCCGATATATTTATCGATTTAACTAAAGCTCGGTTTCGCTACTTAAATACTGAACATTCACATTTTGCTTACTAGACTTTATGGACCCGTTTGGATAGAGGCATAAGCTATTTTAGGGTTTATACTTATTCAAGGAATTGTTAACTTTATCAATGGAATATAAGATTTTGTATTTGATTGTGTTTTCAGTTATTCTCATTGGGAAACGTAATAATAAAACCTTATTCTGTCTACCCAAACACCCTTTTAATCTTATTCTCTTCGATTTCTCTCATATTCCACTCCTATTCTGTTTGCCAAACAGGCATATATTGTTTTTGATAAACTTTTACCATTCACATATCACACGTAACATCAGCGTCTTTATATATGCCGGCATAAGCCAACAAAGCAACCCATCTTTTCTCGCCCATACGGCCAACGCCTGACCTCCATTCAAAACGGACGGAAAACGACGCGCACGGGCATAAACCAAGTGTGAATGTATATATATATATATGCACTCCAGCAATAACACAATATAGTTTTGATCTCCTGCGATAACATAATATATTATACACTGCATTATCTTAACATAATAATTGTTGGGGGTCACTTTTAAAATACAGACAAAACTATAAAATATATTGAGTGTTATTAACGTTAGTTTCGCACATGTTTTTATTTTTTTTTAAATCATAGACCTTATTCAATGGTATGTAAGTGAAATATATATTCCAATGAATTTAATAAAACAATTTATAGAAAAAATATATATAAAAAATAAAAATGTATATATTTTGTTACAGTGAATAGATAAAGCTAATGAGATATATAAGCAGTGTTGATGCAGCGACATTTGTAGGATTAGATCTCAAAAACTATAGAACAATTAAGAGAACAAAATGCCACACAAAAGAATACAATGTGGTTCAGCAAAGTATGTTTACGTCAACAGAAAAGAGCAAAAAACAATTCATAATAATCGAAGTACAAAAACTCCTAGCATCTCTCTCCTTTACTGTATTCATTTCTTTGGCAACCCTATCCGACAGTCTCTTACATTAAACCTTAACAAAGTAACCCTTATAAAAAAAAATTCAACAATGTTAAAAATATGTGTCCAACCGTATGCTTTCAGGTTAGAATGCTCAGAACGATAAACCCATATTTTTGGTCAGTAAAAATAACGGAGCGTAACAGCACTCTCCCTCCTATGAAAGACCGACACAAAACCAAGGACCACTCGGGCCCCGAAATGCTTTTACCCATAAATGGTGTCGACCACTTCTTCTTCTTCTCACACACACACTCTCTCTACACATGCTCTTCTCCAAAATCTTCTCACAACATGGAATTCACTCCCCAAGACCACCACCTGATCAACCTCGACCTCTCTCTTGAACCCACCACCTCGGACTCCTCTTCCGACCCACCTCGGATCTTCTCGTGCGACTACTGTCAGAGGAAGTTCTACAGCTCGCAAGCCCTCGGCGGTCACCAGAACGCGCACAAGCTGGAGAGGAGCCTCGCCAAGAGGACTACTGCTGCCAACAACAGGGGATTGAGCCACGCCGTCCGACCCCATTCGACCCGGCCCGGCCCGGTCCATCCTTCTCGGCCCGCGGGCTACAACGTGGGCAGGTTCCGGGGGAACGTCGTCGACGTTGGGTTCGTCTATGGGTTGGAGGAGAAGCAGGGCCTCGAGCAGCTTGACCTCTCTCTAAGGCTTTGATGGGTTTATATATATGTTATCTTTTTTTTTTTTTTTTGAATTTTTAAAAGCAAGTGTGGGTTTTTTGTGGATTGTTTGATTTCTTTGGTTTTTGTTTTTGTTTTTGTTTTTTTTTAATTGATATGTATTGTATTGGAAATTTTTTGTTGCAGTAGTGGTTTCGTGTTGTCCAGGGGGGTGGATCCACTTTCTTTGGATAGAGGAGAATGGAAAGGAGGATGATGAGGGTATTTTTGTCATTTTATTTCTTAACTTGTTATTAGGGACCCGGACCCGTCGGGCGGGTCCGGGTCGGGTCGGGGTTCGACTCGACCCGGATGGTTGGCAAAAAAACAAAAAAAAAAAGAAAAGGAAAAGCTCATGTATTTGTTTGCTTTATCATTCTATTTGAAAATTTTTGTAATAAAACATTATTATTAATGAGACTATGTTTGAACATAATCTTATACAATCTAAAAGAAGTAAATAAATTATTAAACAATATCCAAAACATAACCACTAACATAAAAAACATATTAACATAAACAATAAAGATAACTAATTATACAAACATTCAAAACAATATTAACCTAAACAATATTCAAAACAATAAACACTAACATATTAACTAAAATAATAAACATAAATCATACAACAAACTAATTAATTATACAAATTCAAAAGCTAATAAGTTAATTGTTCAAAACAAACCGACGACAATACATTACTAAGTTTATTACATATTAAACAATCAAATTCTTGCAAGTTGCAACATCAACACAACGAAAAAATGTTATGATTATGATTTATGAACTTATGGATACAAACATAAGTTAAGTAAGAAATAAAATTATGTATCAATTAATATTAATAGTCTTATAATATATGAACATATATTAATAAAACAATCGGATCTCGGGTCCAACGGGTCGGGGCAGGGTGGACTCGGACCCGACCCGTTTGTTTGTTCGGGTCCGCCGGGTCGGGTCCAAATCAGGTCGGGTATATTACACGTGTAATCGGGTTCGGGTCGGGTCGGGTCCGGGTCTAGACCCGACCCGTTGACAGGCCTAGTTCCCGTATGATTGGAGAATATGCCCGAAATAAGTGAGAATTAGTAATAGCCTCTAAATAAGCGTTTGGAAGGCTGTAATAAATGAGAATGTGTATATCAGAATTAACGGGTATAAAATGGTATATGGATATCAATTAACCCCTTTAATTAAGTTATTCTATGTTATTTAACAAAAAATAATACGTGGCCCCACTATCAAATTATATAAATCAATCGTCAATCTAGGTTATTAATTAACTCAAAAGAATATGTAAGTCCACTGTCAAATTATGCATATAAATCGATCATTAAATTAACTGTCATCATTTTTTCATATTTTATAAATCATTATCTATACATTATTCATATTTTGTTGAAACAACAAAAACTTTATTATTACATATGTTTTCAAATGAGAATATATACTTCAAAACACAACTAAACAAAAAAAATATTTTATCCTTATTTATATTAGGATAATTATAAACCTAATAACAACTTAATTTTCTATTCAAATGGAACATAAAATTACATGAATAGTGTACAACTGACTCTTATTACATAAAAAAATTATGTGAGTGCCACGCTACTAAAAAATACTGGAAGTCTGTCAGAGACCCAAATCTTATGTGGGTTATGAATTTTTGTTTTTGTCAAATGACAACAATTTAATTTATGCGTGTGTTGTTATTTTGCGTAGATATTTTGTCATAAAAAATACCAGGTGGGCAAATACATATATATTTATTTTTAATTTGTGCATGCCGAGAAATGCTATATTTATATCTCTCTCCCTACACAATTGCAAGTTATGTAGGTATGTATGATGAATGTAACAAATGCTATATATTTTTGCATGCATACTTGAGAGAATTCAGTTAGATTGAAGAATGATGTTCCTTATGGTATGATCATTGACTTTTTTTATAAAAGTGAGAGATAATTGCCGATTTAATTAATACTCAGTTCGTTTAGTGAGATTGTTTAAACAAATAATTTTGTTGGTTGTTGTAATTTATCAGAGCTTATATATATTATAAATAAATTATTTCTCCTATTGGAGCCTAGATCGAGGGCATGTTAATAACTACATGTTAATAGATGAATGTAGGCTAGAGAAAGTACCATTTATGACAAGGAATAACAAATAAATAATACAGTGGGGATCCCTTTTTGTCCTGTAAAGAAGGGACACTCATTGTTTATTGTTGGCAACTTATGTTGTGCGTGACAATCAAATATAAGGCTAAACACAAATTCTTATAATTATCACATCAAGAATATAAACCTCGATTATATATTAAATCATGCATACTCTAAAATATATCGTAAAACACGAAATAAAAGAGTAAGAGATTAGAAAAGTGTATCCGGAAATGTGAAAGCGAGTGAAAACACTCTGTCCTCGGTGAATAAGGCCCCCTCACGCACAGGGTTGAATGACTCCTACCACTGAGAGATACGACCACAATAGGTTTTGTTCTTCTGGGGTGCGAGCTACGGAAGAACCACGGTGAACAGACTGCGATCCTTTCAGACGCCCGGATCAAAGAGAATAGCTAGAAATTGAAGATAGAAAAATTGTACTAACACAACCCTTGGACAATATATTTATGCATGGAATGGTGCTTCTGTTGATCTTGTTGATCATCCCTCTCTATCTTTTTTCAAAGGATGCATGAGACCTTTATATAGATAGCAATATTAATCAACCCAATTAAATGATACATGCAACAAATGAATATTCAGTTACACCATTTCATTCAACGCATGCAATTATGAATATTAACCATTGCATACAATTGAAACCAATTTGGAATGAAACGTTGCATGAGGTGTAATAGTAGACGTTTCAACACTACCCAATATAATGCATGAAAGGAAAATTAAATAGAGATGACAAGCCATGCATAAATGTTTCATGCATGTGATACATTTTTAGTCACCCTTATATGTCTAAAATCCAACAATCCCCCACTGACTGAAAATGCATATGACACAAAAATAAATAGATCAATGAATGGATCTCGGATGAAACAAATGGATCTGGATTAGAGGCAAATTGATCTAGAATAAACAAAGAGTTTTGGGCGTCTTATACCATGTAATAGGTGAAGGTACCTTATGGGTTTGAACCTCCACTTAGTGTAAACCATATCCCCCGGAGAAGCCTGAGTAGACTAAGTCTTTGAACTCGACCCCTTTAGTCCGGTTTCACTGGTCACACACACGGTACAGGATATGAGTCATGTTCTGCGGGGTAGCACGTTACGGCCATGTGCTCGTATCCTTTCTTGAGTGCCTTAGAGATTTAGCCCAAATCTCAAAGAACGCGGCCCCACGTCCGTGCACTCATATAGGTGAGTTCTCCAGGGTGCCTGCATGGACCACACCCTGTCCGAAAAGGACTCGAACTCATTAAGAGCATTTAGCTCAACCTACTTCCACTACAGTTAGTACTGTTACCATAGGGATGAGTTAGAGGAGTTTTTCCTCTACAGTACTCACAAATTTACCGGTACAGCTTCGTTAACCCCTTGAAAACCATCTTCATGGGATCTCCAATCACAATGGTAGGGAGCCCACTGCAGGTAATTTTTTAATGGGCTTAACCCACATCCCCCTCGGTCTCAATATTAAGGACGAGTCATCTTGCAAGTCCTTTAGTGAAGTTCTCTGCAACCTCACAAACTCAAGTTATATACCCTTAAGTATAAGGTGAATCAACTTAAGTTTTATTTATAATTGTCTAGACATTTTCATTTTCTTGTCCCAATATTTTGTAGTCTCTCTCTCAATAATTTTTTTTTAATTAATGAAGTATATGTCTCCCCCCACATTTTAGGGTATGTAAATTATCATTGTAATTTTATGATATATTCCCACAAATACCCCCACATTTAGAGACTACTCAAAAAATAATTTGGGATATACATGCATGCAAAATATTCTCTACAAATCACATGCAATATTTATTTTTATTTTTTAAGCATGCAAATAGTAAGACTTGATCACCATCACATGAGCATACAAACATGTTAATTATAATAACACGTACATTAACATGATTTGACTACAGTAGTATGCATTTAACCAAGTCATTTATATGAGCATGATTACCATAAAATTATTAAACACAACCACTAATAATTAAGGTAATCAAAAGTTTGCTCTAGACTCACGTACCTTGGATAGACCGTTTGACACTGAATATTCTTCTAGAATATCATAATATAATACACAAAATATGAAGGCCACATGAAGATATATATCCAGATAGTGGAGTTTAATAGACAAGGGATTTGTTTATTTATTTAATCTTGATAATGCTATCTGACTGATATGTCATTTTGTAGGCTTGACTTTTATGAATTCATAGTTTTATGTAACTAAATATTCATACTAGTTAATTTAAATGAGATTATTTTTCTGAGCTCTTATGTCCATTTATACTTGCAAATCAAATGTTATGGGATTTGTTTATAAGAATTCATAGTTTTATGAAATCATATGTAATTTTCTGAGCTCTTATGTCCATTTATACTTGCAAATCAAATGCATGATTTAATATATAATCGAGGTTTATATTCTTGATGTGATAATTATAAGAATTTGTGTTTAGCCTTATATTTGATTGTCACGCACAACAATCTCGGTGAATAAGGCCCCCTCACGCACAGGGTTGAATGGCTCCTACCACTGAGAGATACGACCACAATAGGTTTTGTTCTTCCGGGGTGCGAGCTACGGAAGAACCACGGTGAACAGACTGCGATCCTTTCAGATGCCCGGATCAAAGAGAATAGCTAGAACTTGAAGATAGAAAAATTGTACTAGCACAACCCTTGGACAATATATTTATGCATGGAATGGTGCTTCTGTTGATCTTGTTGATCATCCCTCTCTATCTTTTTTCAAAGGATGCATGAGACCTTTATATAGATAGCAATATTAATCAACCCAATTAAATGATACATTCAACAAATGAATATTCAGTTACACCATTTCATTCAACGCATGCAATTATGAATATTAACCATTGCATACAATTGAAACCAATTTGGAATGAAACGTTGCATGAGGTGTAATAGTAGACGTTTCAACACTACCCAATATAATGCATGAAAGGAGAATTAAATAGAGATGACAAGCCATGCATAAATGTTTCATGCATGTGATACATTTTTAGTCACCCTTATATGTCTAAAATCCAACAACTTCCTGTTTAAAAAGTGAGCATGTACTACACTCTGAATGCTCAGGGAGAGAAAATCTTGCTGTTCTATGGTTGGAAGGTTTTGTTACAAAGAAGTATCATTTTTACGACTCTGCGTGCAGTTTCATGTATATCTCTGGTTAGGTATATAATCCATTAAAAAAATATAATTTTCAATTCTTTTATATGTGCATGCATACAATTCAATAAGGTACGTAATTTTTTTTATATAAAATATATTTCATTACACAAAATATACACTTATGAATGTAGAATTGTTCCAACGATTTATATGGCTGAAACATTGGTAAGATAGCTAGATAGAAAATGTTTGATACATTCATTCTTGCGATAAACTTTTGTAGTATTTGATATGTTTTTATTTTCAATATATAATGTCTAACAATAAAGTATATATTTTTATTAAGGGAAAAATCTATACAATCCCCTTAAATCTGACTGAAATTTATATAACCTCTGACTTTTTTTAAAATCCATATAACTATCTGAAAACATCTAATAAATCCAAATAATTCTCTGAATAAAATTTTTGTTAGTAGATGATGAATATTTTGTGAATATTTCATTTGGTTGACCCGACTTAAGACACAATATACTAAAAAACTACTACAATGTGTTAAAAATATCAAAAATCCTATGAAAATAACGATTTTACCTTTTTTTATACATTATAAAACCCTATCTAGATAGGTAAAATCGTCATTTATAAAAGATTTTTCTCATTTTTAACACATTATAGGTTTTTTATGGTATAATGTGTTTTTTACCAGGGTTAACCAAACATAATATTCATCATCTATAAATGTAAATTTTATTCAGTGAGTTATTTGAACTTACTAGGTGTTTTCAAGGGGTTATATGAATTTTAAGAAAAGTCAGAAAGTTATATAAATTTTAATCAGTTTACATGAGGTTATATGGATTTTTCTCTTTTATAAAAAATAATATGAATTTAAATGAACATCACATTACATTTTTATAATCCAACTCACAAGTGAGGATTCCAAGACGTACAAAATGCATCACCCTTAGATTGTCAAATGATTTACCACCCTATGTTCCAGTGGATTGGGTCCTGTAAGTTTTGCTCCACCCTCTATTGATGGCTCATTTGTTTAGCAAGGATTTTGATACATATAATCTTTTTTACAATTTCAAATGCAGTTTTATATATCTTGTTAGTCCGATGCACTCAATGTATATAACAAGATATATACTTAATTAATTTATATATATATTTTCTATAAATATCATCATTCAATTTATTGAAATATATATTTCATATTTTATGAATCATTTAATAAGGCATATAATTTAAAAATAAAATAAAATATGGATGTGTTTTAACATTTTTCATTTAGAAATAGTCACGAGTAAGCCTCTTAATCGGACAGATACGAATTGAATATGTTAATATCTATCTTCTGACTGTTATATTCGAATACAAATATTAATTTTTTTATTCAGATTTTTTGGATAATTTACATGTTTAAACATTAACATTAAATTGGATAATCAAATGATATCCCAGAGAGATAAAAAAATTAAAATTGAGATTTTAAAGTTTATCATCTTTTTTATGTATCATACATTAAAAAATTAATAATAATATAATATTTCATGATTGTGATTAATCATACAAGATAACAAATATGAACAATATATAATACAAATATATATTTTTATAATATATATTAGACATATATTTTTCAGACCGAATTCAGATTTTTTTTAAATAATTGAGAGGCTTAGTGAATATGAGACAAACGGGCCAGCCCGACTTGATCCCATCCTAGGCCCGAATGGGAATCGGTCGACAACGGGCTGGGGTCCGGGCTTGTAAACCCTATCGGAGCAACAGTCAGCCATCATTGTAATCAGAACTGCGTCGCCCGGGACTTCGTGCCCATAAAACCCCCGACGGCTCGGTCCAATGTGCGTTGACGTTAAGCGCTTGCACCGCAGACGGACTCCATCCCCCAAAAACCATGGTTTCGAGGACGACAAAAACCCTATAATCACTTTCTTTCAAGTTCCCGCTCGCATTCGCTAAAACCCCACCATTGCTGTCGCTCTATCTTTCATGGCGGATCCGGAGATGGAAGCCGAAGAGATCCAATCGACCGTCCCGTTTCAGCTCCAGTTCGACAAGCCCATCCCTTCTCAGGTACTCCCTCTCTCGCTCTCTCTTCGTTCTTCTTCTTGCCCTTGTTTGTTAGACTCATTCGTGCTTCGCGTCCTCTCCGTCGGAGAAGGTTAAGATCTCGGAGTGGAATCCGGAGAAGGACCTCCTCGCAATGGTCACCGAGGACTCCAAGATCCTCCTCCACCGCTTCAATTGGCAGAGGCTCTGGACCGTCTCTCCAGGTGCGTACGGGCCTCACTTTTTTATTTTAGGTTTCGAAATCGTCAGATCGATTGGATGCTTAGGTCGGTTGTAATGTGAAGGGTGCTGAAAGTTCTAATATGAATTCCAAAGATGGTTTCGGATTGTGTCATGTTTGTTCTATTTCTCTGCGCTATATTTTAGTCTTATAACTTCCATTTTATGTATTTCATTAGTCATAGAGTATAAGTTTTTCCTATTCAAATGTGTTTGGAACATTCAGTAGAAATGCCTATATTTTATTAGAAGCTGTGGCCTTTATTTCTGTGACCATACCACTAAACGGAATTTCACAAAGTAGGGTTCTGTGTGATTGATTTATGTATATAGAAGTTCATGCTACATGGTTTTTATGGGAGATGTTTGGTTTTTTGTGAACTTTGTAGCAACAATACTGAAGTCAGTGAGCATCTGAAATGATATAATGAGAGGCTTCCGTACAACAGTCAACAGTACATAAAAACATGCATTTGTGGAATTCAATGAACACTTGTTTTTTTCATCAATTTACAATTAAAATGAGGAGAAAATGAGCATAAGCATGTATTAGTTGCCATGATTATACTCAGGCATTGGCAGGAGTACCATTCTTTTATGGCGTCTTGACATGGTCAAGGTTTGAAGTATCATTTTGTTTTCTATTTTTTCTTGTTCTTATTTTCAGTTTATCTTATAAAACTTCACTCCTTTTTCTTCTTCTTTTACATCTTGTCCAGCCTGCCGGTTTTCTTTGGTTTTCTTTCTTTTGAGCAACCACGCCATATTTGTTTTTTTTTCCTTTCACCTTCTCTTTTTATTCAATTTTCTTCTTCAGTTCATCCTGTTTACCTCCATGCGCCTGTTATTCCATTTCATATCTGGTTCTTCATTGTTCTTCTATATCTTTTAGCATTTCACCATTTCTTGTTAACGGTTTTTGCACATATGTACCTTCACTTTAGTTTTCTTCTTTAGACTTTTTGCTGAATTGCATTGGAGATCAACACACATTGTAAATAAATGCAGTTTTGTCCCCCTTTGTGTAGACTCTTTGACTAGCATGAGCAATAGAGATTTTTGCTATCCTATGTGCTTGAAATATGTAGTTAATAAGATACGTTTTACTCCTGACAATCAGTTTTATCCAGAGCATCACAATCCCCTCTTATATTCACATATGAGACACCCGGAATCTGGCACAGTGGCGCCATTTAATGCGCATCTATACTTCATTCAGTAGGCATGATTACTCAGGTTTCAAATTAACAAAATATGATGCCCAAGGTCACATGTCCTTTTCTGGTTGGAATGATCATTGACTCTTCTGATATGTGCTCGAAATTGATTAGGAAGATGCATAACATCTCTATGTTGGCGCCCTGATGGTAAAGCAATAGCTGTTGGACTTGAAGATGGCACCATCTCATTGCATGACGTTGAAGTGGGTATTATGCTTTTTTCTACTTCATATTGATTGTGTCAACAATGTACAATGGTGAAGTCAGTTTCTGATAATTGTAGCAGGTTTTCTAGTCCATTTTTTTTTTGGCAATTTTGTATCGGTTTGTGCTTGACATGTTGTTGTCTCTTGTCATCTTCCAGTATAACCTCTAGTATCTATGAATGTTCCTCACCTAGATTTGTTGTGTTGCAAAGTTTGCTTCATTTGATGTTTTCCTATCTGTTATTATGTATCATGTGTATTTTTCAGAAACAATTCTAATGCCAAATTTGGTTTTTATATTGAACTTTTGGAAAATGTTGTATTAGTATTCACTGCACATTTGATTTTAGCCTCATGTAGGACATTTAGATCAACTGCATGAACATCTGGTTTCATGGATCTCTCTGTTACTTTCTTTGTTAAACATGATCCTTAACATTGAACGGATAATACCACCGGCACTAATGACTGGATCCTATTAGAACTCCAAAGTTAGGAGTGCTTGGGTGAGAGTAGTGCTAGGATGGGTGACCTCTTCAGAAGTCCTCATGTTGCACCCCAAAATATTTTTTTTCTTCAAAAAATGGGAATGGATAATGTTGTATGGTGCAAATCACATTCACAAAATGCATATAGAAGGTTCAATGTATAGTGGTTTTGTCAGTCACTTCTACATTTACAATTTGTATCTTAATTGGATTTTTTTGTTGCCTAAAAAGCCTGTATTACTTCTTCATGCACCCCATATGAGTCCTCAAGATGGAGATAGAAGACAAGAGCACTTGTCCTTTCATATAAATTGGGATGGCAGCTTCATGTAGCCTTTATCATCAATGTTTGTAATCAATTGCTCTTTCACTTTGAACTGCTGCTTTATATGCATGCTTTTATTCATTGAAATATCCTGTTCTTTTTGGCCATCTATTGTATGTGATTTATGTGGCAGTAAAACACAATGGTTTGCTTAATGCAGAATGGAAAGTTATTGAGAAGCATTAAGTCCCACAAGGTTGCTGTTGTGTGCCTTAATTGGGAGGAAGATGGACAGCCTATGGAGGTACACAGCTCTCAAGACAAATTCTCATTCACTAATATGTCATTAACTTCATTAAAATTTAATGTAGGAGCATTAGTAATTCAGGATATCTCTATCAATTGTTTTGTCTTTCTTAATAAATATGCAATACATTTCTGTATTTTATTGTGAATTTGCCACTGCTTTTTTTGCATATATTGGTTGCTGTCATTCACCATCACCGACAGGATGTTCAATCATGCTTGCCATGAAATTTCTGTTGAAGGTCAACCCATAACCTAGCAAATACATTTAATCTACCTTACACTTGTATCATTGTCCTGCATTTGTCTAGTTTCTAACTTTTCAATTTAAAAATCATCATTATGCCCACGTGAAACCTCTGTTCCATGTTTGATATCAAATAGCTTCTTTAGTAATTCTTTGGAACACATTTGCTGCTTATTACAGTGAAAAAGGAAAAAACTGAACATAACAGATTGTAAGGAGATCCCTCATCACCATCTTTGGTCGGGGGTTTCTTTCAATGATATAGGCTATACATTATCAATAAAGAAAAAATGTAATCCTGGTGTAATTATTTTGTCAAGTATGTTGTTCACATTTTAATTGGTGTTTCCTTATTCTTTCTTGGCTTGCCTTACTTGGTGTTTCCTTACTCAGGATGAAAGTTGCAACTTCTTAACATATGAGGACCGCACATTGCATTTTTTCCCTCCTGCTCCCAGGATTCCCAGGATGCCTGGACTTTGTTCCGGTGATACTGGACTTATGGATGATACCGAGGAGCCATTTCATGAAGTATCCAATACTTCACATCAACCTTTTAATATCTTGTGTAGTGGAGATAAAGATGGTTGCATTTGTTTTAGCATATTTGGGATTTTTCCAATAGGAAAAATTGTAAGTCAACATTTGCATTCTGAAAAGATATTTTGTGATACCTGAATACCAGTTTGGCCCATATAATCACTGTTTGGAATTTAAAGCATATGTTTACTTTCTGTTTGCTTTTCTTGTGAAATTCCATCATTTTGTGGCCTTCCAATAACTTTTATAGTGATTATGACGAACATATAATGATTGTATTTTTATTTCAGATTTTCAAGTCTAGCCAATATTTACACTAAATCTCCCAACGAATTGAAAAACTGTTTCAGAACCCTAATGGAAACCAAGGTTTAAATCGGGAAACCAGTACCTTGCAATTAACATGCTTTCTAAATAGTATTTACTAAAATATTTTGATAAATGAGTTATAATCACTTAAATAGAGGCTTAGTGAACTCTAGAGAATTTGTTGAAGGTGAAACAAATATAATTCTTGAGCAATTTGCTGCTGGCTGATTTCTTCCCTCTTTTTTTTTGTGAATGAGGTAGGCAGATGCCTTTGGATTCATTAAACAAGCAACTGCCCAACAGGTTACAAAGAAAAACCATAAAAAAAAGACCTGCAGAAAAACAGAGCATCAGAAGAACAAAAAAACAGCCCTTGTAGATGAGAACTCTACCCTACATCGACACAGGACTTGAACCAAAACTACTCTGCGATATATGAATTTTCCCTTTGAGTGCCACACTTGATTTCTTCCCTTCTTGGCATTGATTTTTCACATAAATTTGCACAATGCTTTGCTTCTAGTTCCATTTTTCTAGTTTCCCATTTCACTCCAACCTATATTACATAACTTCTACTAGATACATTTTGCATTTGTGTATTAAATCTCATTTTCCATTTCTGTTTTTTGTATCAGTCTGCTGTATGGATATTCTTTAATGTTGACTATATTTTGAACACCTGGCTGATAGATTGTTCATTGTTCTATTTTATATGTTGATTCAATTTAATAAATGTAGGGAATGTATCCTAAATTGGAAAGGTCTTTGTGGAAATGCATGCATTTTGGGGTCACGGGCATGGGGATAATGTAGTTCAAATCTGATTATGCCATAGATAAACTGTAATTTTAGCTTGTTCATAAAGTAAATAAATTTGTGAAAACAAATTAATTGGAAAATAATAGAACAGATTTTATTGTATACAGAGTTGCAAGGAGTCTTTCTGTTATGACTTGTGATATATTAATCTAGGCTTGTCAATGGGTCACTACAACCCGAAACTGAGCCAACTTACCTGCGAGTTGATATAGTGATCCATAGACACTAGCCTCTCTCTATAAGACCCACCAACATGTTTCCGATATGTTAATCTGAGTAGGATGCAAGATTGGACTGCTTAAGTTGTTCTCTATCAAAACATTCCATGTAATTTCATTATTGCGCAAGTTAGTTTAAAAATGATACGTGTCATATGACCATGCTGTTAGTTTGGGGGGGGGGGGGTTCTCTTTGTCTATGCTTGTGTTTTTCCTATTCTCGGGTGTTATTCTCTTATTTAATATTTATATCTTTCTGCATTCATTGTTGTTTTTGATGAACTATTGCAATGAGATTTCACATCTTGGTAACCATTTGTATTTATGAAAGCCAGGACATACACCAATTCACTGTTTATACTTCATATTTGGACAAACAAACTGGTCATCAACTGCTAAATGGTTATACCCACAAGGTAGCCCTTTAACTCAATGGTCATGTCAACTTCTCCATTCTCTGTCTTTAATTCTGATATTTTTCTTTTTCTTCTTAAATTATTGCAAATCACATAAAGAAGATGCATGAATGGACATTTAAATTACTGCATATTATTTTGTTTGTAAATTTTTCTTCGGTTGGCTGATGGACACTTTTCTCTCTTTCCATTCATGAATTGCTGAGCAAATACTTTGCATCAATCAGCAATTCATTCTGCTTCAGTTATTGCTTCTCAAATGAGCAAATGTGTGCAATAAGTTCATTATCTCCAACCACCAGTGGTGTCAACAATGTCATATAAACAGTGACTGCAGTGTCAAACTGTTTTTTCTTTTTCCTTTTTATTTTATTTTGATTGGATTGTATTTTTGGTGATCACGTCTATTTTTTATGAGAACAAATTTTGATCTATACACCATTGTAAGGAGCTTTTCTTGATACATAAGACATAAAATCTTGCACCTTCAAAGGTACTTGCATACCTCAGATTTGTTTAGATTTCACCTTCATCTCTCGTCCACCAATCATATCCTCTCCTCACTGAATACCCCTCCCTTGGATTAGGAGACCAAATTACCACATCCACATTATTAGGTATAATCTGAACCTTATTCAGATCGGTCAGCAGCCTCTGGAAGTCCACCACCTCCAATCCGCAAGGTTTCTTCTCATCAGAACTTCCCAGCTTCTCCAGAAATACTTGACTTAGCCGACCTCGTGTAGAGCTACATCAAACAACCTTGGATATTTGGACTTAAGAGGAACCTCTGAACACCATTCCCAAAACTGCATCGATCCCCATGCATTGATTTTAATTTGATATTTGACTCATTCATTTCTTTCCAAAATATCAAGTCTCTTTCCAGACTATTAAGTCACTGGTTTATATCTTCTTGTCCTTACTTGCGAAAGCTGAATTTTTGTAATAAGCTGACCCTACAAATAAATGGATCTTGTTGCAAGGTGGCTCTGTCAAAAAACCTCTGCCAATTGATTGTGCTTAGCTTTGGGAAATTAGTTGAAAATGTGGCTGAACTGGAGGTCAAATCTCATCGGAATCATGCTGAACTCAGCGCAGTGAGAGAGACATCTGAGCATCAAAATGTTTCTTTGGTCGGGTTGCATTGTTTGCTTCTTGATACTTCTATATTTCATAAGAGGTGAGAGACTCAAGTTCCTATATTTCCAGTCAATTAAATCTTCACTTCTAATGTGTTTTTGTGTATATTCTTTTGGGGCATAATTTTAATTTATATTTCATATAAATCAAAATGAATTGTTGGGCACATTATGGCTATGTTTCTTTCCGCATTGTGTAAACAAACATACAGTTCAGTGTTCTAATATATATATTTTTTGGTCAAAGCTCAGTGATCTAATATTGACATTAGTGTAAAACTTATGATTCAAAAATATGGGAAGAGGACAGAATAAGGTGAGTCCAGAAATATACTATGTCTCAGTGTTGGCGCAATGCTGCAGGATCTTACGAATTTTAAATGAGAATTAAATGATTTAAAAACTATCATGTTAACCCATCTAAATTTGAAGATGGTAGTTTTATATTCCCTAGGGAACATTTTCACAACTTGTTTGTTATAATAGCTCTATATAAGTTGAGGTGGCTTGTAGTACTTGTAATATTAGGTCTTACAATGGTAAACCAGTCTATCTCATAACATGTTTCAGTTATGCAATGATATAATTAGGCTTATAACTAACGAGGCCAAGGTATTTAGCAGACTGCGACTAATAAGTTCTTTACAAAGGCTTTACATCTTAAGAGCACTTGCCTATGCAATGAGCCTAATTGCTTGCATCATGACCTATGTCATAGTGTAGATGATCCTGCTTGCTCGCTAACAGGTATTCTTCATGTGCTTCTATTTTTTAATCCAATAGTTCGTTGGACTTGGTGCCATAGACAAAGCTTTTGATAGTCTCTAGTCAGTTGGTTATGTGATTGGAATGTGCCTCAGAAGTTTAGATATGGTACCTCAAGCCTAGTGGTTTGTAATTACTTTGATTTCAAAAAATGCTTTGACACCCAGATTCAGCTTTGGCATGGAAGGACATAACATTAAATAAGATAGATATCTCTCTCTTAACCAAACATGAAGTATCCAACACATATACAAAGTGATAATAAGGATATATGAACCTTTCGGTATGTGTTGGAAACATAGGATGATTTTATTCAAGTCATTAACCATGAGATATTTCTGAGAGTTCTATTTTCAGGAATCCCATTTTATGTCATAGAAAATAACTTGATGAGTTTGAATCATAAGAGAGGCTTTGAATACTAGTAGACTGGCGGGTTTTTTGAATTGTGGATTGAGCTCATCTCAGTATTTTTTCATGCTAAAAATTTCTCGGAATGCTAAAGCACATATCAATTCACGAAGGAAAGAGCAACTCCACTGTGTATAATGAGGTAGGATATCAGTGTACAAATATTAGTCATGCAAAAGATTTTCTATTATTCTTTGATTCTATATGTTTTCTGGTGGTGAAGGGCATTGGGAGTTATCTCTGTTATTTTTCATCCCATATGCAAAAGATTCTTATCATAACATTTCTCATGAAATAGACATAAGTTGCTTTTATTAGAGTTATACTGAGTATAATATAATTATATATCTCATTTCGCTTCCTGGGCGTGACTGCTCAGCTTGAGTTTGTTGCCCATTTAAGTAATTTTGACAATATATCTGTCAGAGATATATCAGTTAAGAACCCCCCCCCCCTCTGATCCTGTTGTTTCCTATTTCTCGAAGCAGATATCTGATATATGTCATGCTTTGTAGTAATTTTATGTTTCTTGATGAAAGGATATTTTCTGGAAAGATGCAGATTGTTTTTAAGGTTTATCCTTGTTTATGTGTCATCTTAGCAGCAATCTTGAAGAACACCATGAGCTAAGCTTAAATATCTCTTTTATTCTACTAGATCTGAATCATGTTGAAGTTACCAGATAGATAACTTTAATTTTTTGTTTCCACCTGTTAGGAAAAATGAACTCCACCAGGTTGCCCAACAAGCTTCAAATATTGAGGATTTATTCGAGGTTGTCCGTGCTTCCTTGTCAGTGATGCATAAGCAATGGTGTGATGCCATGCATATATTTCACGAGAAGTTTGGCTCTTTGTCTTCTTTAATTATTGACCATGGTATTCATCTGTTCTTTGAAATTATTAGGAAGAATTTAAAAAGCTATTCCATTTACCTTTCAATTGAATGGATCGTATAAGTTTATTATTTCATTAAATTTGTACTTTTTCTTACAGGATTGAACACTAGTCCACAAGAGGAGTTTCTGAGCCTTCTGTGTGGTGCTCGAACAAGCCCAGCACTTCATCAGTTTTTAGTTAACTCACTCGGTGAACTGGTAGCATCATAATTCAGTTAAACTTGAAATCTGAAGGTTATTAACGTTTGATAATATACTGAGATTTTGGTATTATGGCAGGGACTGAAGCATGTGGCAAAGGCAGTCGATAGTGCCGGCAAAGAGCTTCATCTTGTAGTCCGTGAACATCTTCAGGTCCGTCTTAAATCCAGATATAAATTTGGAAATTGCAAGCCATGTTCAAAATTAATCAATGTTGTGATTTTCACTCATGTTCTAGCCAAGGTATATTAGTGCAGTTTAAGGATGTGGTTCATGTTGTGATTTTCACTATGGGTGTGGTTCATATTTATTAAGATGTTTTGCACATACATTGATTATTGAGTTTCCACGAGAAGTGTGATTCCTGAATCTTTGGAAAGATTCTAATTTATCTGTTTAATTTATGCTGTCATTTCAACACAAATATTCTATCTGGAATGTATCATCCAGTTTGAGAATGGGAGTATTCAGTTGTGAAGTGTCTTAAAATTGAGGTAACCTTTATAGAGGGCTATTTCTGTAATCTTGAATTGTAATTGTTAAGAAAAGAAGGGACTGGAACCCTTGAGATGGTTATGCAATCTATAAAGGCATAACATAGTTCATTGAAGGATCTTGTTGAAGAATGTTTCCATATCTAAGACAACTTGCACATTGGAGTATCCAGACTCCAGAGACCAATATATAATTGTTGTACAACTTGAGGATTGATAGTCCGTGTGCTTAAAAATAGTTGGACTTGTTTGAAATCTGCAAGATTCCAAGTCTATTAGGCTTGCGAATTAGCACGAGGTTCATGGGTACCACGTTTGTGAATATGGACATAAATTGGTCAGTGTAAGCTTGATGTTTTTGACTGTGAAAGAGTTTGCACCACACTTGTTATCCACTTCGGTTTGAGAGTGTTTTTTTCAAAGTTTTCCATGGCGTGAATATTTTTAAGATTACATTGCTTTGATTGTGGAGCATTGACAGATGGGATCTGAGAGAAAATTTGTAGGGCCCATGGAAGGTTGATTGGTAGGTTTGAAAGAAATGGCATGTATTTGTAGATGATGGCAAAACTTGGTATATGTGGTATCGAGGAAGATATTGTTTCATACAAGCCATTGACTTTGTTGCCCGAATGGAGGACAATGGCATCTAGTAGGTGATATTAGAAATTGGGATGGCTCAATTAAATTGGTTTATAGGGAAGGCAAATGTTGTACAGCATTTGCAAATGGCTTCCGGATGTCTCTTGAAACCTTGAATGAGCAGCCATGGGAGAGGTCCTTAGACATGAGATAGGACCATCATTAGGTTATTGACTCTATTAACTGTGAACATTTTCCTGCACACAAGTGAAATCTGCTTGCTGTGGAGATCATTGAATGAAAGTCTTTTACTTTATTGATTCTTTCTGTTGCAAGGTGATGAACAGGGTTATTTTTTAGGGGGTATGGCAGAGGTTGATCAAGTTTTACGTTGCCATTTTTTCTTAGTAAATATATGGAGGTTATTTATCATCTTTTAATGTTAAATTATTATTTGTATGAGTATTGTTACAGAATTGACTATATGCATTTGAACAATATCAGCCTGCTGTAGAAATCATTGGATTCAGAATTGGAGAACTAAGAGGCTTTTCAAGATGGCGTGCTCGATATCAAAATGTTGGACTGGATGAGAAACTTATTGAAAATGCTTCAGAGAGGGCTGGCATGTTGCTTGTCCAAGTGGAACGATTTTTGAGGGTGCTGTCGATTGTATGTTATCAGGTATGCTCTTTGGATTGCCTTCTAATTTCTCAAGAGACATCCTGTTTGCAAATCATTTCTAATGAGTTGGTGCAGATCCTTTCGCATATATAGAGATATGCATGTAGACACAGAATATTTTTACATTCTATGTAAATCCCTTGCATCCTTTCATTCTAGAAACTGATAATTCTTTTCAATTAATGATGATTATTTGTTTAGAAATGAATAAGAATATCTTTTTTCTTTTGGCTTATCCTTTTCTCCAAGTGAGAAAAGTATGTTGGTGTACAGGGAAGTCATGCTGTTAGTATTTACAAACCATATCATAGATGAAATGCATTCGGATCTTTTGCAAGTAATTTGTAAGTTCTATTTTGAATTAGAGTGCTGTTACACCCAATTTTTTCGAGCCCAATTCCAGTCCCATATGCATGGTTAGAAAACCATCGGAGCATATACTCACATTAACAATATGCGTCGTTAGAAATTTTTTCATTTTCTATAAATGTATCAATGCAATTAATTGAATATATGTTTCATTTTATATAAAAGCATGTACCTCATTAGGAGGTATACTATTTTAAAAAAATCAATACACGTATAGACTGGAATTGGGGCTGGAAAAGTGGCTCTATGTAACATTATTCTTTGAATTAATGTGCTTAAAATTTTAACCTGGAAGACTAAAGAATCATGAATTTATACTGTGGTTAGAGAAGTCATGCAGGAGTATCAAACTTTGCTACAATCATATGCATTCTTCCCTTGTCCAGTGTAATTGTGTTATTAACCTTGATCCATTGTACTTAAAATCATATGAAAATGTGATGGGGGCAGAAAGCAACTATACATAGTTTATACTGCTCTGTATTGGATGTTGTTTTCTCTCATTTCTTTTTAGTTTATGTTAATTTATAAAGGCCATTGTAGTTTTCATCCAATCATCATTGTTCTTCTCTCTTACATGTACCTAAATATACGAAAACCAATAGTAGTTTTTTTTTGTTGACAAATTTCCATAGTCAGTCCCTGATGATATGCTTTATTCAGTTCGAGAATTTCTTTGCTTGGATTCGAAAATGCATAAAGCTACTAATGGCGCAGCCAACTGATGAACTGGCAAATTTCAATAGGTCTGTGATTCCCACTTTATAGTCCAATTGCCTATTTTGCTGTTCATGTAATTATGTAGCTTGACAGATTTCTTCTGAACTAAACAGTGAACTTGTAGTTATATTCTTGAAGTTTCTAATCAAGCATGACCCTGTCCGCCAATTGCTGGAATCTTCTGATGTGGATGATGCGATCAAAGTTGATTTGTAAGCTTAGTGTTGAATCTTCCTGATTTCATTCACTTCAAGTTGATTCAAGGTTTGAAGTGATGCTTGATAATTGTTTCTACTCTCATCCATAAAAGTCCATGTTGGGTTAGCATTTATGTTATTTATGGTCAAATTGGCTGTTCAATTTTGGAACTTATATACTTGGAATATCTTTTAAGTAAAATTTCAAAATCAATTCATATAACATCATGGGTTTCTCCTTGTTAGAATAATGGAACTGTGAATTATGGAAAATGAATTCAATAATATACATCATTTTACCATGTTGTGAAGCAGTAGTAATCGTAAAACTTGTTCTTCGTCTTGCAATCAGATTATGTCTGGAAAACTTTAATGATGCAAGATTACTGAGAGAGAGAGAGAGAGAGAGAGAGTTAATAGCCACTTACCATGGAATGAGTTGGTTTCCTGAAATATAGTTCTGTCAATATGAGGTGATTGTTAATTACTTATTGTTTATAAGTGGTCCGCTAATATAATTGTTTTCATTATAAGGTGCATTGACTTGTGCATGATCTTCATTATGCAACAGTAACATGAGTGCATCAGTAGTTGTAAGATATGATCATATAGGAGACCCAACTCATATGAGGCTCAGTACCATTATGCAGGATTATCCATGTTGGAATGGGAAGTTTTGAAATTGATGAGCTTGTTGTTTCCTCTTTCTGCCATACTTGGCATTAATAAATGTCTGAGATCTTCTCCAATAATTTCACTGGTGATTTTGATCTTTTTCTAACACTGGCTAAGTTCTTTTAGGGATACAATGCAAAGGATTGAGGAACTTGTTACATTTGGAGGATTTCCAGACACTGGGTATCTGAGAAGAAGTTTGGCTAAAGAATTTGAACAACTGGAGTGTAGGTATTCTGTTTTTGCTTGAGCTCAGTATGTATGATATTTTCTTCAACTGTTGAATTACTAATGCTGAGACCAAAAAAATGTTTCACCAAAGCAATGATAGCTTATGGCTATCAATTGGCATGCAAACAAGGGAAATTGATTTCCCTTCTACTTGATTGAAGGCCTTTTTGAATATCAGCTGACAATTTTCTGGGGAGATACTTTTATGGTCCCACTCTGCAATATATAAGTTTTGTTGATTTTCATCATAGTTTTGTAATATTATTTTGTCATTCTTACATGTCAGTCATTTTGTTGATATGCTGGTAATTACCCTGGTTCCCTTTTTTTGGTTTTGGTTTTTTTTCTTTCTACTTTTTCTCCATCTTCCTTTTTTATGGGGGAGTGGGCTGTGAGCTGTGGTTCTAGTTTCAAGATATATTGGTCAATGTCCACTTATTCTGGGAATGACATCAAATAGGAATATATGGTCTACTTGGATTCATAAAGGCGACCCCAAAGGTTGATATCAAGCATGGTGAATGAAATTTTCTATAAATGAAATGTCTAACTCATGTCCCAGGAATCTGGCTTGTATCCATGGGTGTTCATGTCTGGTATATAGCCAGTAATATAATTAATCTTGATGATCATATTGATGAAGCGATCTTCATATTGATGAAATTTGTTGCTGGTAATTTTTTTAGAAGGAATCATGGGAAGGGAAATATATAGAAAATGATGCCTAAGAAACCCATCAAGGGAAGAAAACTTGAGGAGACAATGTGAGCTTTGACCTTGGGGTACTTGATCATCACATAGATTTTACTATATTGGTTTCAAAACTAAAATTTAGAGTTATTTGTGTGGGTTATCATCATATTGATGGAGGGTAGGTGTCAAGCTAATCACTATCCTGCATCCATTTTAGACATCTTCTAAGTTTATATGATGTTTAAAAGACTGAGAGAATGGTTTCTGTTGCTCATCAAATGGTTGGTGCATTCATGTCTTCTTTTATGCTTGAATGCTCTTTTCTGTATATAACTAATGTTGTGCAGGAGTTCTTTTTTTTTTGTTATCTTATTTTGTACAAAGTTTAACTTTTTATATGATTTTATTTGTGCATGATATTTGTTATTTTTATCTCTCACACTGATTTTTTTGGTTAGGTAATCAATCAGTGGGACTCGAACCCATGACCTCATGGTTGCAAATTTCATTGTCAATCATTGAGCTACGGGTCCAAGCCCCATCTCTCACACAGTGATGCAATTTAAGATTGCTTACCTGATGACTTTGATACTATTCTATTTATGTGCACACATGCATGTTCAGGCCTGAGTGCGTGTAATTTATTGTTCTCATTTTATGCTTTCTGATTTCAGTTTCAAAGAGGCTCTCTTAAAGCCTTTCACTACTATTTCCAAAATGATACAATGTGAAGAATTTCTGCCTTTATATCCTATACCATCTTCCACAGTTGCTTCTGTACATGCACCAACATCAATATCATTTTACCAGGTGCTTTATTTCTCTTCAGCTTGCTTTCTTTCATTGTTGAACTCGATATATTGCTTAATATGTGTTTCTTTCCATGATCGAGAACAAATTTCTCTATATCATAATATCATTTCATTTCCAGGTTACATCTATAAAATATTTTTCTTTAAGTTAATCAACGTATGGTGATTTATGCTGAGGAAGACCTGAATCTTTATAAGTTTGAAGACATACCATTAGACTAGAATAGAATCAACTATACAGGGGATCTTCCGCAGGCAACCATTTCCCCTTCACTAAGGCCTCCTTACGAGTGATTACAAAAATCCAAGCCACTACACATGAATCGGACATGCAATTTACTACTCTGCAATAGAAGGATCCATTTGAATTCTTATAACTTAGTTAATGACTTCACTTCAGAGATCACACCACTGCTATCGGGCTCTATCGCTTATAGAAAAGACGTCTTAAACGATCATCATATAATCAATTATCTTATGAATGTTTACATTTTGCGTCAATTTTATTGCTTCGTCAGATTCAGTGGTGACTCAGATTTCTGTGGATGTTTGTGATCTTTTTTCATTTGTCTTGCTAGAGTATAATTACTAAAACTATCATAGTAACATCAACAATTAATTGTCAAGGCCACATTCTAATATATTTAGAAAGGATAAAGTAACAACGCGAATGCTAAATCTCTTTTTTCTTATTAAATGATAATCATCATATCATGAGCCTTGACATAAAATGCATCGTACATTCTGCGACAATTTTTGTGAATGAAATATCATTATGTTTTTTACTTTTCTTACAATTGTAGGATGCTGTGCCTTGCAAGTCAGAAAGCCACAAACCTAGTTATGGCCTTGTTGACTACATTTGTTTCAGAATACCTGATGATTCCTTGGACGTCTCAGACACTATAATTATAGTAAGGGGGTTCGTATATGGCTCAGGTTTGAGAAACATGGAAAATTATTCCTTGGAAGCTGCAGTGTTATCCATTCCTGAGGGATTTCATTGTGTTGATCTATCTCTATACAAGGTTGAGAGATCATAAATCCCATATGTGCTCATTGCTTTATTATCTATCATCTCTGAATATGAATTACTTTGCATCAAAACAGGAAACCCAAATTGTTCTATTACTTAACGAGGTAATGTCCACTTCAGAAAGCCCAGGAAATTCATGCATGATGATGGTTCAAGCAAGTGAGCTTCCTTTTGTATCTGTTTCAAGATCAGCCACTTCCAATATGTGGAAGTTAAATGAATTACAGGTAATGTTTACATTGTACTTGTGATCTTGAAGAATAGTTGATTGTTCATGCTGACTTGTATTAGCATCTGAAGAATGTTCCATCTCCACTTCACACTGCATCTGGTCCTGGTCTCCGCTAAAGGGAAAAAACAGTTTTATTTTTATTTTTGCTTCATTTAAACTCTGCATGCTGTTAGAAGGATTATTGCCAACGAACTTATTTCTTATGTGGGCTTTTCCAAGCATAAACTTCTCTCTGTTTATGCAAAGAACGAGATACTTGTTCTCCAACTTTTTCTTGAGTTTCTTTGTGATATTTTAAAAATGAATCACTTGATGATAGAGTAAATGGAGGACGTAAAAACATGATTTTTTCAAAAGCATGTCTTTTTATAAGTAAATGAGTGATTTTAATTAATTGGAGGAATTAAAAGCATTTTATTTTCCAACAAAAGGTTTCCCCCATGCATCACAAAACTCTCCCTTGTTTGATACACTGTAGGAAAGCCAAGCTTTGCTGTAAGTTCGTTCTTCTCATCATCAATTTTGGGTGGTTGTAAAATAGAAGCAACATTTCTAAGTCCTGTGCTGATCATGGTTTTTTATGTTTCCTTTCTCTTTGTATTTCCCTTATTGGGCACACTTCTTCATATTTTAATATGAAGGTGAAGGCCTACTGTTATCATTCAAAAAAAAAGAAGCAACATTCCTAAGTCCTGTGTTGGTCATGTGGCTCGCTACATTTCCTATATGTCAATGCACCTGTGCCCATGTATTTTGGACATCAGTAGAGAGAGATTATTTTGTGCATCAGTTTCTGATATAGGTAGTTGATATGGTTAGACATGTGGGTATCAAAGTGATTTTGTAATCTATCATCTGTTTCATAACAAAAATAATTATTTTTACCAAACCTCCTCTTGGTAGGATAGGAGAGGTACCCCTCTTTAGTGAGGGGACTTGGGTTTGAGTCTTACTGCCCGCTGATAGGGGAAGATCTGACCAAGAAAAAAAAAAATTTACCCACAAAAAAAATAATATTATCTTTGGGAAATTTCTAAAAATTCCACAAGAGTCTTTACGTCTATCACAATAGAATGCCCCACCCATTTTTTAGTGGTATTTTTAATCTTTCATCAATTTGTATCTGCCATTCATATGAAGCTTTTATTTTTACTGGTATAGCATGGGAATGATGTCTCAACTAAGGTAATGCACATACAAATTGTCCCATTAATTGCATGCACATGACTTTTGAGAGCATTATATTATTTAATTGCTTCATGTATGCATGCCACTATGTCTAGTGCATGTTTAACTGAGTACACTGTAGGGTTCTGCTGTTGAATTGGACATGAACAACGGGAAAATTCGTTCTGTTCCTCACTCTGTATCTGCTCCGTTAGCAGTTAGCGGTAAGCCCATTATGTTGCATCAAATAGCATTCTTTTGGAAATAAAATTCAATATAATATTTGTGCAAGAATTTTATCTTTTATCCTTGTATTATCTTTATGAAATATAGCCTCGGCTCCCCAATTTTCATCAAAAGTGAAAAAAAGTATTGGTTATTCAATTACCACCAGTCCTTTAGACAAACACTTAAATGCATTTACTAGATCTTTTTAAGATGTGGATGTGGGTGGCTGTGTCATCTTTATAATTTTATTTAGGGACTTGTTTCTGAAAGTGGATTAACATGAAAACTTGCATTGTGAAAATTCCTGAAGATCTTTATTGGAAGTGGACAGTCATATAATATTAATCTTTTGCAGTTTTTCTTTGTCTGTATACTATGTGTGTAAAATTCAATTCCCATAGCATCAGGGGATGAGTATAAATAGTTTTTCATTGCCATAGTGTGTATTTTCTATTGATGTCAGCAGAGGTAGGAATATTACAATGTAAATGAAAGATGACGGTTTCTAAGAGGCACTCTCTTGGCACCAGATAAGACTTTTACAATGATAAAGAGTAGATGGATGACCTTTTTGTGTTCTCAACTTTTTATTATTTAGTCGATGTTGAATTCAACCATGTTTAGATCCCACATCATCCAGTGGCTTTGGTTTGGCTTGAAAAATCCTACTTTATATGATCCTCCAAAGTCATTCCTATGTGCTATGAACTTTCATTACAAAACCACTTCCATGGTCTTTTCCACTGTTGATGTGGCTGGAAAAGGCCCACCAAATTGGAAGATTTATAATGATTTCGTCAATTGATAAAGGAATGTAGAAATTTTTGACTGGTAGAATCTTCTATTGATCTCTCTTAAGGGCAACCATATGATTGAATTTTTTTGAGGCCTTTTCTTATGATGAGATGAATTCAGTTAAGGCCCATTTTGGCAGTGGTATATTGACTGGTATAATCATAATATATAATGCTGAAATGATATGACAATATCATTTTGGTAACAAAGATGTGAATATATCGATCTTCAAATAGTGGGTTAACTAGTCCACCTAAAAGATGGATAAGGATTTATGCCATTTTCACCCATGTAAATCCCCCTGCATAGAGTATTAATACAAAATAGGTGGACCAATCACTGCTTCCCCCTCTCTTTTATATTTACCACACATTTACGTAGAGGTAAAAAATGTTATTTAAAAAAGTTAATACAGATTATACCATAGGCTAGCCAAAGATAAAAGTGGTTTATACAGCAAGACTAACTTAGTGAGTTTCCAATGGTAAAAGCGCATTGAGTTCTTAAGTCTTATGATATCCTATATTGTGGTATGCCTAGCCAAAAATGATTAAACCTGCTGTCAAAAGGGCCCTTAAGGTTCATAAAATAGTCATGCAATATAAGTTATCTATATAGACCAGTATTTTTTCATCACCCATTTCTTTTTCAAAACAATTGATTAATCCATAATGGTGATTATGGAGTCTTAGCCCTCTTCTAGAAGATGATATTCATTGATTGGATGCCTTTGATATTACTAAAATCTATGGGCTTGTGAGTTAAAGTTATTCATGTCATTTGTAGATTTAAGGCCATGCCAGATCATTTCAAATCTTTTGCTAAACTTATTATGAAAGAGTGACAATTGGTATGAACTAAAGCTCTAATTCTAGAACTTTTGAAATTCTATTATCATAACATATATACCTGCAGCAAAAGGTTCTTCTGATTAGTTTCAAATAGCAATTCTTTTATTTTACGTGGATGAAAACATAGAAGCTGCAACATTTGGGATCAATGCTATGAAAAGACAACCAGAGAAAATAAATCTAGATAAACAAAAATTTCACCCTTTTATTGCCCCTTCTTTGCCTTTTACTTGGAATCTCAAAGTATAAAAATGGTGAAGGATAACCCTATCAAAATTTCACTTTTTGTGTAGGTGAGTTCTGAAAAAACTTGTGCTAAATCTTCACCAGGTCCGATTTTCCCCTATGAATACCATGTAGTTGGACTGAATTTTCGACATACTTAAATGAGTTTAAACTTTATGGCCAATAAGGTAGCTGGTTTTGGTCTTGGTATGCATGCTTCTCTGCTTCTCACCAACTAGTCTCTTAGCAATTCAACATCAATGAAATTTAAAATCAATAAATACCTTGCGAGCAGATAGATGTGATAAATCAAAATTTGATCCATAAATTGGACTGCAATGCATGAGAGAAACTTGTTTCGTATGATATATTGTAATATCTGTTAACCTGGAATATTCACACTGCAAAAGCAATTATTGACTCTTTATATTACACCAAGTACATCCTTGAAAGGTTGCTTTGTTTATTGCATCCTCTTGATATGCAGAGCCTTGTATGATACTTGATTTTCCCCCCTTAGTTTCACCTTTTATGGAATACTGATTGCTAACCTTGGTTCTTCCAAAAAAAATAAAATAATAAACTTGTCTCACTTATCATCTTAGCTAAAAAATAAATGGGTGATTAGCAATTTAAATTACTTCTTTACAGCTTCTAGAGGCGTGGCTTGTGTTTTTGCTTCACGGAGGCGTGCTCTTGTCTATATATTGGATGAAGATGAGGATGAGGCATCTGATATGGAGTGACAATTTGTCCTGCATAGCCACTGGCAAGCCACCATTCCCTAAACGGATTGGCCTGGGCAGCTGAAAATTAACTGCTTTTATGTGCCCTGAACATCTATAGCTGTGGACTGCATTTTATAATTATTCAAGATCATTGCGGCTTGATGTACAATTCGGTATTTGCTAATCAAACTGAACAAATGAGCGACTAACCACCTGGTATGTTTTCATAACCCCTGTTTCTAATTTCAGGCAATATTAGTAGATGAATTTGTAATTGTAATGGTTATATGATTTAGCATAAATATAACTATGGAATCTGGACTAGGTCCCTGGCTATGAAGAACAGAAACAACAAAGTTGTTACACTTGAGATGTAATCAAGCCTTCACATTTTCATTAATTTATGGAAGTATTAAAACATGGTTTTTTGAATACTGTTCAAGATAATGAAACAAAGGTGCGATTGGTTCGGATATGCTTGAATTATTTGGACCAGGAGACCTGATTATTATTTACTATAATATTCCTCTGACTGTCTATCAACAAAGATGTATATTTTAAAAAAATTGAAAAACAATGAATGTTGCCATCATATGGGATAATGCAACATTAGATTTTCTAATACATTCTTTAAATGACTCTGACCAGTAGTTCTCTTCATAAATGGGTCAAGGCCTCAACATCTGAAATGTAGGGGTGTTTTTTTTTTTTTATAAATAGAGAAATGGAAATGGACTTCATCTGACAAGTCAATTTACTCAAAAAAACAAAGATGCCCGGGTCAGTGCAATGGACTGCAAAGCTTTCTCATTAATCAAGATGGGTCCATGGGCTATATATGTTGATTTTTTGTCATATCTTGTTCACATCAAGTAATATTTATAATACACGTAACACGTGATGATTTTTCCAAATCAAATAGATATCCAAAGATACATGATATTCTTGAGATTCCATGGTTTGATAAAGTGATGATTATAAATGCCAAATAGTTTTCCTCGGCCCGAGTTGTCATTTGTTAGGTGCACTGGTTTATTTGGTTATCATAGGCTTATTTCTTTGGGGAGGGATGGGGGATTTCAAGGATGCATTCCGTCGTATTAATAATGTTATGCTCAGTACTTTTTGCATGCACTTTTAGACCACGTGATTTGAATTATTATTATTATTTTTGAAGGGTATATGTGGTTAATGAAATATATTCTTTTATAAAAATTAAAGGCATACTCATATGAATGGAATTGATTTATTTTTACGTTTTTTGTTATAGAGGATATATTGACATAGTGGAGTACGATTTCACATACTGCTTTAGTGATGGTTTGCAAAAGTGATCGCAAAAAAGACTAACCATACCCTGTTAATAAGGGCGTTGTTTGTTATACACAATAATGGTTGCAGACCCATTTCTAGCTCAAGTATGTACTTTGTTAGATTGAATTATATGTTTTTTTGGCAACCTAGAGTATCATTCTTAAAATTAGAATACGCTAATAGGGTAAATAGAGCTGCAGGGGATGTCTTTAAATTTATCTTCTTTGTAAATTTAATAATTGCTTGGTGGAGCAATGGAATTAAAGGATAGGTAGTATATGAGAGGACCAACATTCAGGTCAAATGGTCCTTTAAACTCAGACAGGGCGATATATTGGTGTTTATTTGATGACGAGGTAGCAACATTCAAACTGTTAGGTAGTCTCATTTATTTGTTAAAAGCTGATGATGTAATTATGAGAAAGATTATTATGTACTTGAATTATGGTTAATTGGGTGTTTTTGTCATGTTTCAATGTTCACAATGAATTGAAATCGATCGATTTGCATTCCCAAAATATGTAAAAGTGCTCATAAATAGTACTTTGGTTAAGCTTAATTTTCTGGCAGGTGTAGCATTACAAGTTCTAATAACACCAATCACACACACAGGTAGACATCTCTCTCTATATATAGGAACCAGTACTTAAAAACAGGTCACCATCTTCCGACCATTTGAAAATTTATTTATCGTTTGCACAAGTAGAGCTTGAAAAGCCTGTTAGCGGAGATCAACGAAACCAGGGACATCATCAGTGAAGCGACCAGACCGCAGAAGAGTCCGCCCCCGATTTGTATGCAGAACCTCGTGTATATGTTGCACAGCTTCTGCCACTGAAGATCACTCTCTCCGGTGACTGCCAACAACGATGCTTGTGTCCCCGCGCACGTCGATGCAAACATCACATACATCACTCCCTTCACACACAAAAAAAAAAATCAGAACTGTTGAGGGTCCACAAGAAGTCTTTGAGTAGCGATCAGGGTTGTTATCTACCGAGTGAAGACAGAACCACATAACGCCCTAATTAAATATTTTTAGGGGGGGGGAGAGGAGTCTGTGTTAGGGTTGCTGAGATGTCAGTGTCCAGTGAGTGTAACAAATTTCCAACTGTTCCATTGATGGATTTCACGTGTGGCATTGAAGTTCTGGTCATTTAACTCGTGATATCTACAGTGAGTGGTGAAAAAGAACTGAAGAAGCAATGCAATTGGATTGAGTGTAGGCGCATAAAAATATCATTACATAAAAATATTAATAGAATAATGAGAATGTTAATAGAATAATGAGTGCTTCCAAGCTCCTTGCGTTCTATAAATAATGGCTGTTCATGTTAAGGTAGCTACGTTGGAGATGATCCTTGCACGCATGAGGCCTCAAATCTGTGGTTAGAGCAGTATCACTCGAGTCGTGGATCTTCTTTTGTTGATCTGAAGTTAGTTCATCCAAATACAGTGGCGCATACGGTCCTCACATGTTTTGATCAAATATGCATGTATATATATAGTTAAATTTTTTATATTTTTTTGATAAAAAAGGACCGTGTATATATACATGTTACGGATATGTGAGTGCGTTCAGGACTGAAAATAAGGACCGTGTGTAACAATGTTTGGGCAATAAATAAAAAAGAGGATTAGACTAGATTGTTTTGTATTTCTATATATTATAATAACATATTATATACTGTATTATTATAGTTTATAGGTTATATCATAGTGTATGAAATAAAATTATTTTCATCTTTTTAAAATGAAAAAAATATTCTAATGCATTAGTATGTTCTTCAATCGGTGAATATATAATTTTTTTAAAAGGAAACACGATGTGAACTGCAAAATTTTTTACCTGGTCTAAGACATAACAAGCCCAAGCCGCAAATTTGTTACAACAATCTTTGCTGGTCTTCCCAAGCCAGGCTGAGATCATATACCTGCTTAATTGAAGCAGATGATAACCAGCAGACACAGATGCCACAATCATCAAAATCCTGTAACACCAAGTTCAAAAGATCAATAATTTATAATTCAACCCCACATGAAAAAATAAAAACAAAATGATCCAAAACAACTACCAAAGCGCCTTCAAGTCTTTAACAGTTGCTGTTTTCACGTAGCCGAAGAAGATTGTCTTAGTCTGCCTGTTGAATCCGACGACACAGGCGGTTGCCACCGCCGCCACCGCCGATAGTATCCTCAACAGGCTTTCAACAACCCCAGTTCGGCTTTCCATTCTCTCTCTATTTCTATCTCTATTGATGTATTGATATATCTCTCTCTATATGTATATATGTATTTCTCTATCTCTTGATGGATTGATATTGCTTAGGTTTATATAGAAGAGAGGGTGGGAAGGATCATTAATTGGAGAAGTGGGGCTTCTAATATCATGCAAATTAAAATGGTGTTGATTGGTGAGAGCGGAGTCTAATTTTATAACTTTGTAGGAGGTTTGAGAACAAATCACCTTTAAATTTTGATCGGACGGTGGTTGCCGCGGTGTGGGGTCACGTGGTAGGTTTTTCGAGCGCCATTTTCAGTAGATTGTACCCACGTTAATTATATACATGTATATATAGTTAAATTTTTTTTATTAGTGTATTCACTTTTGCATATTTTATCTAATAAAATATATATTCATACTTGGTTAATTTGAATACATATATTTTTACGTTTTCATAATGTAATATCTGCTGAAATAGTATAGTGAATATTGTATTAGATGATTTCATATACCATGTTTAATGATATGACATATGCAAGAATGACTTGTAAAAGTGTACAGGTATAACACTAAGGTGGCATTTGGCGTGATGGAATATGGATTTTAAGTACTGATTAATAAGTGCAGAAAGATGTCATGCTCATAATCTTTAAGGAGTTCAGAAGAAAAAAATGTTTGGTTAAGTATAAAATATTATGTAGTTATTTAAATAAGTGTGTTTGGTTGACAATTTAACATACGTGCTTATTAGGAGGGTATTTCGATTTATTTTATAAGTGTTGAATGTTATTATTTTGATGTTTGATTAGAAATTTGAAAACATGATTATTTTGATATATTAAGATTTTTTTTATGAAATACATCAACCAATTATGCTACCTTGAAAAATAAAATTATTTCATTAAAGCCTATATGTATTAACCAATAATTTGGAGTAAAACAAACAATCTATACTTTCCCAACACCTTGGAATACCTTCTCTGCCACTATAACCCAAATGATAATAATACCACAAACAGCCTTCAACAATGACAAATCGGTGACTGATCAAGCTTTTTTGACTTCATCCCACCTCCCCCAGCCATTATCGAATAAAAGAACCAAAAACTAAAAAGCCACTGCCATAACATTCAGCAAAAGCCCCAAATCAAGTGGTGTTCTTCTCGAAAATGCAAGTAGAAGGAGATCTTAACTGAAGATGTGAAGAGGAGGGGCCGACGAACAAGAAAAACGGTGATGGTGGTCGTTCATGGAGATCGACGCAGACGGCTAGGGTTTCGGTCGGGGTGAAATGTTCAACAGGGGAGAGAGAGAGAGATGAAAAACAGTTTATATACAGTTGGGAAATATTTAAAATGTAAAAGGGCAAACTTGACTTTTTCCAAGGGTTATGATACGTTTTGAGTAAAATAAGTGAGATCCTTCCACTTAAATTTACCCTTATATTTTTGCTGAAAGAGGTAAAATAAGCACTGAATGTGGAGTCAACTAAACACAAAAATAACAAAAAAAAAATGCTTATATATATAAAATAGTTGGGTATCGGATCTATAGGATCGGGTCTAAGTAAAAAATTATATATTCAATTTATTAGAATATATACTTTATTTTCTGTAGAAATATATACTTTATTAGAAAAATATATATCTTCTGAAAAATTCAAAACGTGTTGGATTACAAAATGACAACAAAAATAACCTTCTACAACTTCATAATTTTATTCAATTTCTTCATTCTTTGATTTTTTAAAGAAATATTCAATGAAATGAAATGTATGTATCAAGTGTATATTTAAAGTTGAAAAATATATAAATCATATATTTAAATGAATCATATTTCTAAAAAGATGCATGTATGTACCAGCCCCCTAATTCAAGAGGTGGATGGCACTTGCCTTGTTAGTTAATGGGCACTAAAAGATAGAGAGGGCCACATGTATTCCGATTTGCTGGAAGAATTTACGAGTTATTAGGTCATTCTTCATTGTTTGGGTCCCTTTCATAACAGTCAGAAAATACAAGTCATGCTACATAAAATTGTTATGTACATATTTCTTATTGAGTTGATTCTTTTCTAATTTTTTTTTAATGTAAATTAGATAAGAGTTTGGCATCACAATCAGATCATAAAACTCATATCAATCTCATATGAATTTCTGATAAGACCATTAAAATTGGATCATAAAAGACAGATTTGACATTTTTGTTTGTGAAAGTGAATTGATTTGATTGGCATTTTTTTTTTATAAAATGCATTTGGATCCTTTGAAATTTTTTGAAACCTACAAAAACACTTCATAGAGTTTAAAAACATGCACTTACACCCCTTGTCATTATATTTTTTAATTAAGATGTAACAAAAGTAATTTAAAATTACTTTTTTACTTTTAACTATCTAAATATCCATAGAAAAATCAATTAATTAATTCTAGATATGCTTTATAAATATTAACTTATATAATAATTAATTCTTCAAATACATCTGAATGCATTTTTATGAAAATTAAGTCACATAATAATTAATTAAAATGTGAAAACAACCTACCAAAAAAAAAGTAAAAACATGATAAAGATTGAATTAAAATTGTAAAATCGAACTTTTATCTCATCTTAATAGAAATCCAAATTGCAGGGGGTGTAATTGCATATTTTTGAATTATAAAGAGTGTTTCTGTAGGTTTAGAAAACTATAGGGATCCAAATGTATTTTACGTTTTTTTTTTAAATGAATTGATTTTGATGTAAGGGCAGGGTGTTGAAAATTACTATCTACAATTTCAAAATTCTTCAGCCCAAAGATTGCAGAATGCAGAGTGTAGACCTCAACTATAATTTTTGGTACACTAGGTTGGTGGTGTTGAAAATTATTAATTGTCTTGTTGCAGCAAAACCAGAACTGCGACAATTGCCTTGTCAAATGGATGCAACTATACCTAGAAAAAGCTGAGAATCAGATTTATTTTCCACAAACTGATCAAGTTGCAATAATCCAGAAAAAATGTCAATAGCATAAAGGAAAACATTATTACAATTATTTTTTTTGAAAAGGAATTAGCACATTAGCACAATTATTTATACAATCTCTTTGGCAGTTGGTATATACTTGTCCAGTAGAATATTTATTTTTAAAAAATAAAATATATACTTGACTAATTTTCTTATAAATCATGTGAAAACGTCACTAGGAAAAAGTATGTTATACTAATAAAAAAAAATTGGTCCTTGCCGAAAAAAGAAATTAAAAAAAATTTGGAAATTTTTTATATCTAATAATGTGAACCAATAATGTTATATATACTTCTTTTGGCTTGCACAGATATCAAGACTTTGTTCTGCTAGCTTGAACATTGCTCGACTTCATTAAAAAAATTCTTTTCTACTCCATGAAATTTTTATCTATATATATATTATATTATGTATAACTAAGATAGCGTTTGGTTGCACGATGCGATTGAACAATTTTTTTGTTTTTAAAAAGCTGCTTCTACAATCGTCAAATCAAATAATTTTATTGCAATAGCTTCTTGCAGACAAATTTAAAACAAATAATGTTTAAAAGATGTGCACCCTTTGCCATGTTTGGATCGGGGATAAGGCCCCGGATAAACCCGGATAACCCCGGATAAAAAATTTTACTCGTTTGTTTACCCCGGATAACCCCAGATAAATTATGCTAAAATAAACCCAGATAAAGTGGTATATGGATTCCAATCAACCCCTGGAATTAAAGTTATCCATGGTTATTCCATCCAAAGAATATGTGGGCCCACTGTCAAATTAACTGTCATCACCTCTTATAAATCACCTGTCAAATCAACTATCATTACTTTTTTACTTTTTATAAATCCTTATCCATACTTTATTCACATTTTACCCAAACAACAAAACATTTATTCTTACGTTTACCAACGAGAATAATTCAAAATACAATCAAACACAAAATCACTTTATCCTTATTTATACTCACTTATGCTTGAATAAATCTATACCCTAGAATAAAATCTATCCCGATTCCAAACGGGGGCTTAAGACATAAGTTTTAAAATTCAGTTAATTCCAAAAACTAGATTTGCATGGAACTGTGCATATCTAGATTCTTGAAAATTTGAGTATTGTTTTTCTAAAACAAAAGCTATTAGAAATTTATCGCATAATCTTGTCCAGACCTGTTTGCAAATGGTATCTAAGATTTAATTTCAAAATTTTCACCATAATTAATCATCAAATAAGCTCCTTGTATATTTTTGGTGTTTATGATGAAATCTGTGATTATTTTTGGTGAGACTTCCCATCATCCCCAAAAAAGCATTGAATCAGTTCCTTGAAAAAAGGACTTTTAACTGATTAAATGTGCATGGTTTAAGATATTGAGAGAGAAGTGGTGCTGCCACCCACCCAAATGTTTCATTGTTGTCCCTCTCCCTACAGAAATGTTTGGTCACATTTCCTCCTCATAACTATCAATTTCAGTCCTGATATTTCGAGTAATCTCACTAGTAATTGACATGTGACTAAAAATCTACAAACCTCATATGTTAAATTCAACATATAAGTTGGCATAGTTGGTATTGTGAGAACTAATGAGGTCCAACATGAATTAGATTTCATCTTATTAGTCAATTTAGATCATTTAAAAGAGCTTTTAGACAAGATTTTTTACTGTCATATATAGTCACAAGTTGGGTTCCGTTAGGTACATTAATTGTGTATTCGTAATGATACAAAATAAGTGCTAATGGTAATACTTAAAATACTTTATATATATATATTGATCGTAGTATGAAAAATATATTTCAAATTAGTATTAGTTTTTCATATAAAGAAAAATGTGAAAATCATCCAAGCTAAATGGATACCTTCGTATCCTTAAATGCATGATTCGATAACAAAAGTTTGTTTGAGCATGGAAGTTATCCAATCGCTTTTTTTTTCTTCTGAAAAACAGTGTGTCCATTGTGATAATGCTACTTATGTAAGCTATTTTATCATACTTTGTGAATTCAAAACATCTCTGCAGTCATTTATGCAGACACCACAACACCCAACACAATATATGAAAAAATTCATGCATTCAATCTGTTCGAGTATGCATTTTGTTTTTTATATAAAAAAAACCATGTATTTCATTAAACAAGTCCGCATCATGAACAATTTGATCCGAAATAACCAATTCAGGTTTTAACATATTAATACAACTTCAGGGGCAAAGGAAGATCAAATTGGACTGCTTTTCAATATAGCTGTTTGTGTCACACTGATTTTTAATGTAGCTGTTTGTGTTGTCATGGAGTCCATGATAAACCAAAAAATTACAGGTGTTAATAAATTTCATTCATTTATGGTTGCTGAAGCTAACATTTGGCAGATTCAAAGCCACAGAGGCTTATGTGGCTGGTATGGGATGGCTTTAATTTGCAGTCATTGTTTAGTGAGCTTGAGATTGCTCATGCTGGATTTTGACAGATTTCGATTGCACGCTCAGTATCAAGTGGAATGCATTAATATATTAATTGGTACTGTTTGGAGTGAATAGAACCCAGCAAAGCATTGCCTGTTCAAAAATTTATAGAATTTTTTTTTGGGCGCTGTTACACCCAGATCCATTTTCAGCCCCAATTTCAATCCTATATGCGTTGATAAATTTCTATCGACACATATGCTTACGTTAACAAGACATGTTTTAATTTTTTTTTAAAAAAATTTACATTTTCTATAAATGCATCTATGCAATTCATTAGAGTATATGCTTTATTTATTTTTTTTTATAAAAACGTATACCTCATTGGATGAAGTATATTATTTTTAAAAAATTCGAAACACATGTAGACTGGAATTGAGACTGGAAATGGGGTTGGAAGTAACATTATCCTTTTTTTTGCGTATATATCCTGAAAATTCTCATTTTAATAATAATATACTCTTGGTGAATTAATATTTTCATCAATATTTTTTCCGTGTTTAAATTGTGCATAAATGTACTTTTGAGGGGTATTCTTATAAAATTTAAAATATTTATATTTTATGTAGATATCGTTAAGACAAAACATTTATGCACAATTTAACCGTTTTTAGGGGTATTTTGGCAATATATTGTTTCATGAAGTATATATGTACAAAATTGAAATTTATACGGCAACCCGCAACTTCAATGTTGTGCCGATAAATATAGGATCAGGTTATGTTCAACAGTCGTTGGACAATTTGATTGTCCAATGCGTTTTTAAACGTCCGATCTTTTTATTAATCAATATAGGGATCGGATTAGATCCAACAGGTGTTGGACAATTTAATTATCCAACGCATTCTTGACCGTCCGATCTTTTTATTTTGAGATACACAAATTAATTGAATCCTAAAAATGTTTAAAATTTAATTACATTCTAAATTTAGTTTTAAAATCTTATAAAATATCTCAATCACAATAAAATAAGAAGATCGGAAGGTCAGGAACGCATGTTGTTCCTGACCATTCGATCTTTTTATTTTGAGATACACAAACTAATTTAATCCTAAAATTATAAATTTAGTTTTAAAATCTTATAAAATATCTTAATCACAACAGAATAAGAAAATCGAACGGCCAGGAACACGTTGGACCTAACCCAATCCCTAAATATAAAACCCTTCCGATATTGTTATAAAATCAAGATTGAGACCGTGTTTCATTTGTTAGGTTTTTATCATGGCCGGCCCTGACTATAGGCCGGCCGGGTAGGCGACCGCCTAAGGCCCCTTATTCAAAGAGGGCCCCCAAATCTAGGAATTTTTTTTATGTTAAACTTTTGACATTAAAATTAATGATAATTTTACATCCAGTCTATTTTTCAGTCCTAAATTCAATCTACAAGTGTTTTGAATTTTTAAAAAATAGCATACCTTATTTAATGCGGTTCGTGTTTTTATAAAAAATGAAGTATATACTTTAATAAACTGTATAGATACATTTATAAAAAATATGAAAAAAATTTATCGAAATATATATCTTGGTAAGGTGAGTATATGCTCTGATAATTTTTAATCGACGTATATAAGATTGGAATTGAGGCTAGAATAAAAACTATGTGTAACAACACTCTAAAATTAATTTTTTTTTAAAAATAACTTGAATATGTCTTCCTATTTATTTTAAATTTAAATAAGTTTTCTTTGAAAATGTAATCTTTGTTGATATCATTATGCAAAGTATTTGTTTTGTGATTTTTAAAAAATCTCATCCATATCTTATATATTTAATATATTTTTAGTATATTTCTATTTTATAAGGATTTATTTATTTTCTATAAAAGAAATAATCTTCTTTTTGTGATTTTTATTTTTTTTTAAAAAAACTCAATGATATTTTTTGTTATATTTTACTTTTTATTTTTTCTATTTTATAGGGCCCCATTTTATGAGTTGGCATAGGGCTCCACCTAGATTTTCTTATCTCAGGGCCGACCCTGGTTTTTATTAATGAAAAAGTATATTATATAATTATGATTTAAATTTTATCACAGATTTTTTTTCTTGGGTATTATTTATATCTATTACATTATATCAGAAGTTTTGACCCCTAGATGGAAAAAGTTTCCAAATGTATTTAGTCCTACTATGAATTTCTTTTTTCTAGTTGGTATGTAAAGAAAAACATCACGACCAAGAGATCATGAAAATTGAGTTTTAACATTTATTTATATATATAAATTATTGTTATTGATCTTGTTTGTTTAATTTTTTTTTTAACTTTGATTTTTAAATCAGAACTGCAAATAAATTTTTTTTCTAAATTGTGATCAAAACTGTTAAATTAAAAGTACATTATATAAATGATGGTTTAACTGGATAAATTATCTAAAAGAAATTAACCAATGGAACATTCATGACAATTGATGAATGATGGGTGACTACACATAAATGATTGTGATAGTGCAATGAAGCAATGAAAATTGATTTCAAATTTAGGACCGTTTTGGTCCAGGGGCGGCGCCAGCCTTTATAGGATGGGGTCAATTCACCCCATCAAAATTTTATTTTTTTTTAAAAGTCAATATGGCTTAACCATGGAAAATGATGTGCCCAACCCTCCATGCTACCCTAATTGCAATTCACACTAATTTATATATTTTTTAAAATCATACACTATTTCATTGAAGTATATATAGTTATATAAAATTAAGTATATATTGAGATACATTAATATTTTTTTTTTATATTGAAAAGATGATAATTTTTTTTATGTCATACACTCTGATAATATTTTATACATTATGATAACACTGTATATACTACGTTATTATAGTGTATGTGGTTGGAAAACGGACTGAGTGTATCAATGCTCTTAAACCATATCATTGAAAACTCTACCCCACATTATAAAAGAAAAAAATAGCCAAACACGATATTTCTGTCCCGAGTAAGGTTTGATATTTTTGTAGTTCGCGTGAGAGATCACGACGTGGTGCTCCATAAATTACAAATTTACACCATTATCGTGTTGAGCTATTTTATGCAGTTATAGATATGCAACTTTATGAAATTATCATACAACGACATCAAAATATAAAATCTCATCGAGGACAATTGTGAAAGTTTATATATTGGAAATCTTTGATCTCTTTTCTATGATGATTGATTTTTTATTACTGTAAGTTGTTATTCTATCTTCAAAAAAAAGTTTATGTTTTTGATAAATATATGATAAGACTGGATTTTAAAAAATTTTGTAAATTTTTTTTTAATAACCCCATCTATAAAAACCCCTAGAGCCACCACTGGTTTTGGATATGAGTTATAGATTCTATATTTAAAAAGTTAAAAATTTCTAAACTCATATTCAAACAAATTTTCAACGTTTAGCCTTTTAAACCACTATCTTTCATTTTTAAGTAAAAAAATCTTGCGGTTGAAAATATAATAAAACAACGATTTTTAAAAGCTGAGTTTGAAATACTAGATTTTAAAAATCTTAGCGTTTCAACCTTATATCTAAACACAACCTTAAATTAAGATAAAGGAGATGTCTTTACCCATGTTTGGGTTGTGAAATAGATAACAATTCATGAAAATTAAGTAAAATTTTATTTGATTGTCTTTCTTGTTATTATCATTAAGAAATATAAAAATAACATTTTTGTTATTTAGTTCATCTTGGATAAAGTGAGAATAAACAGTGAAAAATAGCTTATATTTTTTAAATGACACTTATATCCTTACATGAATTGTTTATGTTTGAAAACGGGTGTGTGTTATGACAAACGTGACATGTTTTTGGAATGTATGTGTGGGTGTTCTATGATAATTTTTTAAAATGACATAAGAATATTTTTATCCATTTGACATAAATATGCCTTAATATGTAATTCCAGAACCCCCTTAAAATAGTTATCAGAATTATTCCTAGATTATTCAGATATACCTATCAGAGTTTATTTGTTACCCTTTATGTTCTTTTATTCCTCTGTTATGACTCAACCCCACAGGGGGTTTAAACAATTCTCTACAAATAGAGTTGGTAACAAAGACCTTGAGTTTTGTTGTCCAACGTCACTTTTTATACATCCCCTCCAACATTTACATAAAATTGGACTCTTTAGAGTGGTAATTGGTAATTCATACATGTAGTTATTGGAAATATATATATATATATATATATATATATATATATATATATATATATATATATGAAAATTATTACGTGCGGCGAACGGCGGGTGCGGCCGCGACGTGGGCCATTCGATCGCGGGTCCATCGCATTCAACGATCGACGTGAATCGCACCCGACCGTCTGATGCGATGGACCCGTGATCGACGGCCCGTAGTCGCTGCAGCACCCGCCGTTCACCGCACGCAATAACTTCACACACACACACACATATATATATATATATATATAGTTTTAATAGCTTTACAAATGCAATGTACATTGCATATCTATATTTTGAATTACATTCAATGTGTATCTTATCCACCACCACTGCGGATTGAGATTTTGAAAGCTACATGAGTTGGCCATTCCATGGAAATGATGTTTTATGGAACAAAAGGAAAAATAATGTATGCACTTGATGATATCCATTGATATAAAACATTATACACTGCGTTTTCATGTTTGAAAACACAGTTTGAAAAACTGTTTTTAGCTATTTTATACACGATTTTTTTAAAATGTAATGATGGAAGTTGCTTTATGAAATACAGATTTCGAGACACGATCCTTTAACAAAAGTCACATGTTTTTCACATAAATTGAGACGTTTGATAACCCATATTAAACTTTCCCCGTTTTGTAAACAGATTAAGCGAGTATAAGGGTAGTATAAGGGTGGTATAAGAATGGATAGAAAAAATGGTTGTTTGTTTGCAGGGTATAACTTGGTATTATTAAACCAGTTTAAACAAGTATAAGAGAATAACAATTTTAAGTAACCTCTAAGATAAGCAATACTCAGTTTATCTATTTTTATGGGCCCACATGTCAAATCAACTTTTTACGCCTTATCACATCAAATCACCTATCAACACCTTTTATACAGCAAAGGGCCCACATGTTAAATAAATTTTTTTATACTTTATTTATATTTTATTTTTTATCAACCAAACAACTCAACCTTTATTCTTACGTTTTCCAATGAGAATAGAAAAAACACAACTAAACAAAAAATTTCTTATTCATGTAGATTTGTTATCTATACTGGCATAGTTATCTATTCAGAATAACTCAATTCCACTATCCAAATTGGGACTTAGCTTTTTATAAAAACTAAAATCATTCAAAATTGAGATGTCAAATGTAGCCTCCAGTTTGAATCAAGTTACTATTATTAAATCAGCATACATAAAGAATGAATAATGGGTCATAAATGAAGAAATGGTCTATTATGAATATAAAAAACCCCATAACGCGTATCATGAACTCCAACTAAATAGATGTTCTTGGTTTAATGTGCTAAAAGACAAAGCCAATTTAAAAAAAAAAAAGCATCCATTGAAAAAACCAGTGCCAATTGCCAAACATGCAGTCCTGGTCATCTGGGTTAGTTGAATTTGGAAGGGTTAAATTAAAAAAGGGTCCGAAATGCCTGCAAATGGTCCTAAGAGTGCAAGTGGTCTTCTATGTAATCAATAGTATGCAATGAACATAAAATTGGCCCAAAATCCTAGTGGCCTGCGGCCATTGCTCAAGATCCATTATTTATAGGATAAGGTTAATGTGATTATTTTTTATAATGTGGTACACACTGACAGCCTTTGCAAAGAATTATTTTAAAAGTGATGCTATAATGTACTGGAATGTGATTCAAGACTCCTTTTGGCTGTGGTACAGTGATGGGTATAATTATGATATAATATTAAAATGGTATTTTAATATATGTAAGATATATTTATATTATTAGAATATCATTTTTATTATAACCTGAAATGATTTATCTAGTATACTTGACAGATGAATTAGGATTATACCATTTTTCACACTCATCGGTAGAGATAGATCACTCACTCACAGGTGTCTTTTATGTAGCCACACATTACATGTAGTAGTAAAATTAATATTTCAAAAAGATGTACATATACCACAGACAAAAGATAAAAGGGTGCTGTTATACTTAGTTTTTTTTACGGTTCAAAATACAGTCCTATATATCTAGTTGGAAACTCAGTGAAACATATTATTCGTTCGACGATATATATACCTCATTAAATATTTTTTATATTTACTAAAATAGGTTCATTCAATCCGAAATTAAACGATATATATTTTTTATCAAAACATATACCTCATTAGATGATGTGTACTATTTAAAAAAAATAAAAATATAAGTAGTCTGAGTTTTAGTTGATAAAAATAACTGAGTCTAACATTTTTTAAAGATAAAATTGATTTAAATAAAAGACTAATTAGATTTTCATATATAAAAGTGAGTGGAGCTGATGGATATCATAATTTTTTTTTTCTGGTATACTAAACTTACTACCCTGATCTCATTTAACTGTTCTCATTTTAGAGGATCAAGAGTCAAAAGTCTTGGGCCTCGTTTGAAAACTTGTGAAAAAGTGTAAAAAAATATGGGCAACTTGTTTAAAAGTACTTTTACAAAAATTCATTATGAAATAAGTTACTTTAAAAGTACTTTTACAAAAGTTTCTTGTATCTCGAATGAATGTTTTCAAAAAGTACTTTTGTAATAAAAAAATCATATGAATTGTCTAAAATACCATTGTAACCATATTATACAACAAATCAATATAAATAAATAATATGATCAACTATATAGACATCAAATACTAACAAACTTTTTCTAACCACAATTGACTACAAAATCAAACTAACAAATCCTATCAATTAAAATACTAACAATTGAACAAAAGATAGATATTACTAATAAATTTATTCTAACAATTAAAAAATACTAACAAACTTATTCAAATTTAAAATAGAAAAGAAAATAAACTAACAAATCTAAAATAGATCTTAGATTTGTCGTACATCACTTAATGTGATAAATGAGAAAATTTATTTTATATAGTACCTAAAACTCATGCATGTTTAGTTCGAGAGTAGAACTAGAATAAATAAAAATAATTTCAAAATGGGTGCTTTAAAAGTTGTAATAAATGAGAATTTATATACAAGAATTAAATGGTTTAATGGCATATAAATTTCAGTCAATCCTTGGAATTAAGTTATTCCAGTGAAACAAAAAATCATTTTATTCTTATTTATACTAGAATAGTTGTAAACCTCAAAATAATTTAATTCTACCCAAAATGGGCAAATGGTTTTTTAGGAATTTATAAAATTTTATAAGGGTAATTTTGTCAAAATATTAATTATTTTTTAACTTATGCGGAAATGAAAAACTTTTTCCACAGAATGAGTTATTTTCTCCTTTTAGAAATAAATTTTTTTCTCTTTTTACAGAATGAGAAGTGATATTATCGGATTCTTAAACGTGATCACTTCTCATTCTGTAGAAGAAGAAGTCATCCATAAGTACTTTTGAGTAGTTGTTAAACGCACCTGAGTTTTCTAGAAGATGTGGAGAGACAGACTTATACAAAATCAATTTTAAACTCAGTTTTGTTTAAAATCAGTTTTCTAATGGTGCAACCATATGCAGCCTTAATCGGGATCAAGGTGAGAAGAAGATGTATGAATTTAGAAAAGGAAAAACAAGAAAACTGCCTAAAAATGATCAGGTATACCTGGTATTCTTAGGGTGTGTTTGGTTGCACGATTGCAAAATTGATTATGCAGGAAGCTCACTTTCTCAGTTTTTTAAAATCGCAGCTTTTAGACACTATTTGCCTGCAATCGTTGGGTTTAAAATTGCGATTACAAAACTGTTTGGTTGCACGATTGCAAATGCAGCTTCTTGTAATCGCAAACGCTGCACAATCGCGCAATCAAATGCACCCTTAATCATTCATGTAGATTCACTTTTGCTGACTACATGCAGTTTTTTTTTTAGGTACATATTTAGCTAATAAATTACATTCCTTTCCAAAAAAAAAAAAAAAGGTACATACTTGAATTATAGAAAAATTTTTTTATGCATTTCATATATACTAACACGGGAGTATAGATTAGGTGATTTGATATTCCATATTAGGTGACAGTGACTGCAAGAATGACTGCTCCCACTAAAGAACTCTATGACTTTCCCAACTATGCCAGGCCAAGAGACAACATACAGAAAACAAAAATTTGTCCAGTCAGAATTTTCCTCTTCCAGACCTTTGCCTTGCTCAATTCATCTGAACTGTTGCAAGTAAAACCAACAGGACTCTCTTCCCATCTCTCTCACTCATACTTTATTTTCAAGCATAGATGGATTACAAATCATATCGTCAAAACTAGAGCTGTAACTTGATGGGTTGGGTTCAAGTTGGGGGTCAACCCGAACCCAATTCAAATTCCAAACTACTCAATCCTAATCCGACCCAACCCGATTTTCAATCCGAATTGGACCAACCCGAACTCAACCCGTAATTAAATAAACCAACCGACTCAACCCGAATTGGACTAACCCGACCCCAACTAGATTTTCAATCCGAATTGGATCAACTTGACCTAACCCAAATTTCTAATATGATGTGCAAATTAATAAATCAACACAACCCAACCCATAAGATTAACTAGGTTTACCTAAAATTTGGACTACCAATATTAGAAGTTACAGAATGAACGACCATGATTTTTTTTTTAACTATTAATTTACAGGTTCCGGTTGAGTCGGGTTGTGAGTGAGACCAACCCGAACCCAACCCAATTTGTGAGTCAACCCGAATTGACCAACCCGAACCCGATTTGATCAACCCAACCCATATAAAAATCGGATTCAACCCGTCAGGTTCGGTTCGGGTTCAACCCGACCCAAATTGCAATCCTGGTCAAAACCACAGTGCCAGCTTCGGAGCACGCCTGCGCATTGTACAATTCACAATTAAAAAGAACAGTACCAGAATCTGAATGGACCTATTCCTTCTCCGATCCCTTTATAAATGCATCCCTATTTCACAAAGAAGAAATGGCTTCAAAGATGCATCACACACATTTTCAATCACTACCTGCCTAAAGGATTCAAAACAGAAATTAATTGAACGAAAAGCGACTTATCAATCACACTCAACTGTACCACCAACTGCCTCAATTGACATAGACTTAGCTTTCCCCATCAAATCACTACTTAATTGAAAATGGAAAAAAATTATCGCCTACACATAACAAGGAGATATAGGAAAAAAAGGAAATGAAAAGCAGTGTCCAGAACATAGAAATGCATCATAATAAACCATCACAAGGCTTTCTCAGATTACTAAAGAAATAACTGGGAACTTTATTTGCAAAGATCAATGGAACGAGGAATTTATATAAGAACAATTTTATTTGTAAGTTTGCGCATGAGTCTGTCAGGAATCTATTAATTAAGGAAGCTGAATTATAAAAGATGAAGTTTACAAGAGCAAAACATCACATGAAGTTACCATAGAAATAGAGTTGACCTGATGATAACAGCACCCCTCAAAAGGAACCAGAGCCAATGACATTAGCTAACAAAAAACACCCAATATGATTGGGATGACTTGCCTGTTGAAATGCACTGGCTCATACCAACATAGGTAACCATGAAACAAGAAAGAAACAACAAATTGCTGAGGAAGACCACACTCACAGTGAAACCTAGGTGGTCATCACACATTTGATAACTAATCAGTTGTTTTAGAATCCATGTTTACTTCGTTGCTCTGTTCATGCTTTACTGAATCGGAATTCTGAACTTTAGAAACTTGTTTCTGCTGTCTTCTAGCTTCCCTTCGGGCCTCTTTCCTGGCAAGCTCAATTTTGGCAACTTCCTCCGGAGACATTCCCGAAAATTGCTTATACAGAGATTCAAACTTGAGCTTCCAACATAAGCCCATCTCGGTGTCCATCTTGTGGTAAGGTGTGTTCAAGAAGTACTCATCAATCCCACCAGCCTTGTCGATGCACCGCAGTGCGTGTGTAGTGACCTTGACTTGAATGTGTCGACCATGTATGTAACTGAACAGACGCTTCTCCTGAACATTTGGTTTCCAGGTCCGCCTCGACCTACATCAAAGCATGCCTTATTTATATAGGGTCAAAGAAAACAAAGTACAATGAGAGGGTATTAGAAGAGCATAGAAGTTCTATCAACTTTAATTTAATTTATTTGATCCACTAATGACTTAAACTATAAGACCTGACAAAGATATGTAACCGCCCCCTGCAAATGCTCATGCACCTTTCTGAGTATAATTCCTATAATTATACGTTGAAGTAATTTAAAAGAACAATTTTCTAAGTGTATCAACAGTAAAGCATGCCCTTTTTGTGACAAGGAACTCTGATAGTAGTTCGAAAAACCCTGGATGTATAAAATCCTCACAAACACCGTGCTTCAGGTAAACCCAAGGGAACTAAAATTTTAGACTTATGGTAAACAAATAGATGACACTAGCCTAAGATCAACCTTGAATATGAGAAAAGTATGCAATATATCATTAAAATTCATTAGGACAACTGAAAGCCCAATAGTCCAACTGAATTTTTTTTAGAGACATTTCAATCATAAGCTGATTATCAGCAATAGGAACTCCGTATATTTAAAATTCAGTTGAAGCGTACAAGTTCAAACCCACCATGAAGAAATTCAATTCCAGAAACCAAAACAATTAGAGCATCTCTTTCATATAAAAAAAACTTAAGACAAATACGAGCCATGAATAAATCTACAAGTAGACGCATCCTTAATAATTTGATTGATTTGCAAAATTACCACAACAACTAACGTGTTTTCCAACCCTTCTTGCCTCTATGCATAATCACAAAGCACAACTTTTCCTAATGTTAAAAAAAGTTCAGTGATCAGATACCTCCTATACCTATTGTTGAACATGCATCTAGTACCTTACTACCTTCAGAATTAGGGTATCAATGTATGCCATACTCTTATATATTTAAAAGCTAATCCAAATTGTGTCTTCACATCCAACATAGAAGTTTTCGCATATATTTCTCATACTAATAATTAGACTAAATGTGAAAAATAGTCTAATTATCTCCGTACATTCACCATCCTTATCCTTATCAGTTACAAATGCACACATACTGTACTAATGGAACCCAACCAAATATATGTCCCACACAAACTTTGTGGCTATGCCATTGTTTCCCTGTGAAGGTTTCTCCCACTGTGGGAAACCACACAAAGAAGTCTCCACACAAAGAATTCATTCCATAATCAGCAGACTTCAAACCAGCAACAATGGAGCGATCCCAAAATTCAAAACTGAAAAGATGGTCAGTACAAAAATCAACCCAAATCGTCTTTTTGGGCCACCCACGTTGCATCGAATTAAAGAAAGAAAGAACAGAACGTGAAATTCAACTTCAAGCGTAACCATCATTGGTTTCTACAGATCATAAGCGATTCAAGAAATCCAAATCGTGCCATTTCAATGAAAGATTGGAGGGGAGAAGAAAGGATTACTTGTTGCCGCCGTCTTCGCTGATTTGGTTTCCGAACTGGATGTGTCGGCCGGCGTAGATGCCGCGCTTGGCGCGGCCCATGATGACCTTGTTGTCGGGGAGGGCCTTCTTCAGCGACTCCGCCGCCTTCCGCCCACCGATCTCCGCCATCTTTTCCAGCCCGATCTTCCCCACCACCTTCTTGTAGAGCTCCCTCGCCCGAAACGCCATCTCTCTCTCTCTCTCTCTCTTCGTGGACTCGTAAAATTAGGGCTTTCAGAGTGAGTGTGTTGTTGTTTCCGAGGAGGAAGGATCAAATGGGCCGGATCTTTTAAGGAAAAAATAAAGAGTCCACCTGCGATTTTGAACTTAGGATAAGTGTAAGTCTAAAATACCTCAACAGCCCTTTCACTGTATCAAGATATCTTTAAAATCTTTTCACATTTTTTCATAAATAATATCATGCAATTCATTGGAACACATATTTTATATTACATAAAAATGCATATCTCATTAAATGAAGTATATGATTTAAAAAAAAAAACTTATGGTGTGCGTTTTGAACTATAAAATAAACTGTGTATAACATTTTCCATTCAAATTTCATACAATCGAGTAAAAGTTTTATTTGATATGATACATCTCTAATAATATTTTAAGTTTTATTCAAATATTTTTTTTAAATATTTTGGAATAGTTGGATTTACTCAACTCTTTTTGAGCCATTGGAGTTACTATTTTGGTATTTAAGAAAAAATTGGTGGTGAAATTTTTCGAGTTTTTGTTTACTTTGACATGAGTTGACCCTCACACAAGTAAAATGCATCATTTCTTTGGTCCTTTCTACGGTCATGATATATTTAACTAATTAGGTGCAGCAGAGTGATAGTGAATCCTTCATGCGACATTCATTTCTGATTGTCAGATATGGGGATTATAGATCTGATGGTTAGATCTATTTTCATATAAAAAGGGGAAGACCTGGACAACATATTACTAACAAGTCATCCATTTTAACCCCAAATTTGACCCATTCGTTCTCTTCCCTCACATTTTTTCACCCCTGAAAAGAAGAATAAAAAAAACGTGATTTGGAGGGGAAAAAAAAAACAAAACAAAGGTCTCCGTGACCCCTCCTCCCGCGCTTCTTCCCACGCGATCAAACCACCCTCCCCTGCCGGTCAGACACACCCCCTCCCACAACAGTCAGCCCCACCTCCCCTGTGGCCAGCCCCATTAAATTTTGTATTTTTGGCTCTCTAATGTGTGAAAAAATCTAGTCTTTTTTTCTCATTTGTTTACAAATCTCGAGTTTCTTCAGATCTAGGGTTTCATTTTTTCAAACTATTTTAAAATCTGAATATTTTTGGAACCGATTTACTACTTCAGATTTGGGTAAAATCTGGGTTTTTGGTTTTGGTTTGAATCAATTCCACTACCACTTTGCTGCACCTAATTGGTTCTCTCTCTCTCTTTATACGCGCACACACACACACACACACACACATATATATACCCGAGTGATAGCGTGCGGCGGACCGCACGGTGCGGATCCGACGTGCGTTGTCCGATCGCAGGTCTATCGCATCCAACGGTCGATGTGAATCGCACCCGACCGTTTGATGCGATGGACCCGTGATCGACGGCCCATGGTCGACGTCGCACGCGACCGCACGCTGCACCTAATCACTCCTCATATATATATATATATATACACGCTCGCGATTAGGTGCGGCGAACGGCAGGTGCGGCCGCGACGTAGGCCGTTCGATCGCGGGTCCATCGCATCCAACGGTCGACATGAATCACACCCGACCGTCCGATGCGATGGATCGTGATCGACGGCCCGTGATCGCTGCCGCACCCGCCGTTCACCGCACCTAATCGGTTCCCTATATATATATATATATATATATATATATATATATATATATATATATATATAGGGCCGATTACCTGCGGCGAACGGCAGGTGCGGCGTCGATCGTGGGCCGTCGATCACTGGTCCATCGCATCAGACGGTCGGGTGCGATTCACGTCGACCGTTGGATGCGATGAACCCGCGATCGAACGGCCCACGTCGCCGCCGCACCTGCCGGCCGCCGCACCTAATATATATATATATATATATATATATATATATATATATATATATATATATGGTCGCGATTACGTGCGGTATGCGGTCGGTGCGGTTTACGACGTGGGCCGTCCGATCGCGGGTCCATCGCATCCAACGGTCGACGTGAATCGCACCCGACCGTCCGATGCGATGGACCCGTGATCGACGGCCCGTGATCGCGCACCGCACCGACCGTAAACCGCACCTAATCGGCTCCCTATATATATATATATATATATATACCGATTAGGTGCGGCGGCCGCACGGTGCGGCAGCGATCACGGGTCCATCGCATCGGACGGTCGGGTGCGATTCACGTCGACCGTTGGATGCGATGGACCCGCGATCGGACGGCTGCCGCATCGTGCGGCCGCCGCACCTTTTATATATATATATATATATATATATATATATATATATATATATATAGTCGTGATATTATACGGTCGTGCGGTCGCGATTCACGGGCCATCGATCACGGGTCCATCGCATCGGACGGTCGGGTGCGATTCACGTCGACCGTTGGATGCGATGGACCCGCGATCGCGACCGCACGACCGCATATTATCGAAAATATATATATATATATATATATATATATATATAGGGATCCGATTACGTGCGGTGTGCGGTCGGTGCGGTGCGCGATCACGGGCCGTCGATCACGGGTCCATCGCATCGGACGGTCGGGTGCGATTCACGTCGACCGTTGGATGCAATGGACCCGCGATCGGACGGCCCACGTCGTAAACCGCACCGACCGCACACCGCACGTAATCACGACCATATATATATATATATATATATATATATATATATATATATATATATATATATATATATATATATATATATATATATATATATATATGAAATACACAAACTATAAAATTAAAATATATATATTCAAATGAATTGAATGCAATTTTTTTTATATTTTTCTAATCTCGTATATTAATTATAGCAATGTATTGACCAAACGTATCTAACACACAGTTTTGCACAACCACATCTAGTTATCATAAGCAACCATGTATGCATTCCCATTCCAGGATCAAGATATATGAAGCTTGTAATTTTTTTCCCCGGTTAAATGAATATAGTAAGTATATATTCTCTTTTTTTTAATCCATGTGTTTCTTTAAACACTTTTAACAAATTAACTATATAGTAAATATACATTTCGTGATAGAGCCAACAACTCTTAAGTAGTTTTGTTTTTTAAATTAATTGTGAACATAAATTTTATGAATTTACATAATATAATTGTGGGGTCCGATTTTTGTCATCTAAGTCAGCTTCATTGCACATGTTTTTATGTATCAGATTCTCTCTCTATTATTCACCTTGATACATAGAGACAAATATGTCAAAATCTGCTACATATGGAAGGTGAATCACTGTGGATTTCCTCTAATTTTAGGGAGACAAATATGATAGATTAATATACTCAATTAATGTCCATTAATTGTGATTTGATGTGATCTTTACATGTACGTTTGATTAACCCAAAATACTATGTGATTAATTGGGAATATCCATGCATAGGGGCTACAATAATATACCATTACACATAAAAATAGAATTGTTTTTCTGATTATAATGGATTTTTTAGGAATAGGACTACCATGAGTTTAAAAAAAATGGGTTCATTTAGTCTTGACATTTGGGTCAAAACAAACCAGGTTTCCACAGCTTAAACCAGAGGATTAATGCAATTTTGTGTGTCAAGTGACATGTCTGATCAATTTGTAGATTTTTAAAACATAAAAATCAAAATTTTAGACTAAAAAAATCAATTTCAAAAGCATCAATGTGAAACTCATTAGCTAAAAAATGATTTTGCAAGAAATAAAATCCGTTTGACAATAGGCTCCAAACGAGAAGGTAAGAGAGAGAGGTGTTACATTCACAGTTAAACTGAAAACCATGCTCCACTCATTCTAAGCAACTCAAGAAATGAAGTTAAAATGATTGGACTAAAATAAAGAGCCACCACATTATTTGTTTTAGATCACAAAAATGGACTTCAAATAACACCCATCAATGACACTATTAGTTTTTCCTATGACCTCACCTTGGGAAAAATAAAAAAGCCTGAGAAGATATAAACAATTAATGGAAACTTTTATTGAAAGACCATCTATGGATGTGTTAATTTAAATCAAAACTGAATTATTAACAAAGAACAGCCTCTCACAGATTCAGAAACTGTACATTCCACCTCTCCGTCAATCTGCAAATAAGAAGTAGCAAGTCAGGAACTCAAAGACCATAAATAAGGCTTTTATATAGAGATGGGAATGTAATATTACCTGCTGAATTAATCGTCTTTCGAAGGAGACAAAACAGGTTCAAAACATCGCGACTCCCTCTATTGATAGTACTGTGAATATTGGCAAGGTATCAGATAAAGCAATAGATTTGCAAGAATAATATATTTATATTATTGGAAGCAAAATGTAGCTGTTTCACTTTTAGTAGGGAATCTGCATGTTGATACTTGATTTTAGTTAAGCAATAATGTATAGAAACATTGATGCTATGCAACTTACAAATCTTTTGGTGCACCCAAAAAAACATTAGAATTGAATGATATTCTTGTTGATATGCAGCTGGAGGTGCGTTGGAAGTGATTTTCTCTTGGATTAGTAAGCTTTCAAGGATTAATTACAGAGGACTAATTGAAAGGTAAATAAGTTGATCTATGAAGCACTACAATAAATGTTATAAGCACTATAAGTAATAGGTCGCAGTCATTCTCCAACATAAGTCTAAAACTGTTGCTTGGTGAATTCATGAAGAACAGTCCACAAAAAATATGGATATTGCACGTCAAGGCGGTAAAAGCCAACTAAAAATTGTATTCAAGATCTAAGGGAATTGCAATATCAATGGCATAAAATTTTAAAAATTCACATATTGAAAGAAAAAAAAATTGTAACAAGTTTTTTACTACTTTTTATTTTTAAACTTTCAAAACATCTATTTCACAGTGATAAATGATATCAACAATCCTACTTTCCTCGTAAACAAAAGAATGTCATTTCTAATGAAGACAATCATTGAGCACAACAATGGCATTTTATGAAATAGGAAAAATCCAGTTTATGTTTCCCTAGGTAAAGACTGGAAGAAAAAAATTTAAAACCAAACCTCCTTTACTGCTGCATCAAGTGTCCCAGGAGAGCTAGATCTGGTCTGATGGAATGTATTTTCTGTTTGCAGTTGCTCAGGAGATTGTTCCACCAACATCAAATGATTATTCTCCAACCACTTTCCAGCATTGAAATTTTGTATATCAAGCAAACCACCATTCATTTCTCCTCCTGAACCTGCATCTAGTCCATTAGACGCACAAACACTGGGCTGCACAAATTGCCCTGTACATGACAAGATGACTAGTGTTAGGGTCAAACACCTTACAAAGAGCCAATATATAACCATGAATTACTCTCTATGGGATCTGATCAGTTACCTCAAGTGAACTTGGACCTGTCCCAATAGCAAAGCTATGTGAACCAGATGCATTAGTTGAAGCAATGTCATTTCTTGCTTCCTGAGGCAGGGAACCAGATGTACTCACAGAGATACCATTTGGGCATTGCTTGTATTGATGATCATGTGAAGGAAAAGATCTCAGCCCAGTTTGACTGCTTACAATGTCATGAGAAAACTGACTTCTCATATAAGAACTTCCATGAAACTCTGGTTGGCGATTCATGTTCCCTGACAACATAGAACTTGATGCGAAATCTCCAAACCTAGGATGCTGCATCATCCTTCCTAGTTGACCACCTTGAGAAGCCGTGATTTGATGTCGAAGCAGAATGTTTTGCTGGTTCAATGGACGTGAGAGTGACTGCGTGATTGTGCGAGAAAAGCCCAACGTAACAGGACTTTGTGTACTTCCGTACTCAATTACAGATCGATTATGGTATCCATTGACTCCGAATCGTTCAATTGGGTTTGATCTGCTCATGCCCTGCTCACCAAATGAAAGAAGAGGAATACTAGGTGGTAACCCACTCATTCTGTTTAGACCACCATTATCGTCATAGAATTGGCCCATCCGAGCACTGTTCTTTCTCAAACCATTCCTATATTTCTTAGTTCAAAAGATATAAAAAAAAAACATCATGAGCCAAATTGCTTAATCTTAGAAGGCGAAACATTTAATTGAGAATTTTTTTATCATGGCTATGAACTATAAATTTCTCTATGATTTATACACATAATGAAAACATTTGCACAACTAAAACTCACTTGCAGATGACTGGCGACATTCTCTCGAGTTAGTCCAGGGGTGTCCATAAGATCAAGTATCCTCTTTGGTACAGCTTCTGAACAACAAAAAGAAAATTCAAACATTAGAAAAACTCAAGAAAGATAAACAAGGACATGATTCCATAAAAGATGGGCACCACAACACATTATCACTCACTAGATACACCAAGTTGATTGATGGCATTGATGAATTTGGAGTGCAACTCCAGTGTCCACGTAAGTCTAGGCTTCTTGGAAGTCAAATGGTCATCATCAGACTCATCGTTCTGCTCATCATCTCCATCATTGCTATCTTCTCTGCTTCGCCTATTATGCCGAATGTTCTGGTTGTCATCGTTGCTGTTGTTGTTGTTGGCCTCCCCTTTTGCCCCACTCTGCTCGCCTAACTTCTTCCTCACTACATGCTGCCATATGTTCTTCAGCTCCTCGAGCCGGATAGGCTTCTGAAGGAAGTCTCTGGCACCATGCATTATTCCCTTCATCACTGTCTCAACGTTACTATCCGCCGACATCACTGAAACATGTTCAAGGTAATGTGAATCACCTAAAACTAGTTAAAGAAATCAAAGTTTATAATGCAATAGTATTTACTTACTTATGACAGGTAGATCCATCTCGATCCCCACAATCTCTAACAATCTGAAACCATCAATCCCTGGCATGATGACATCGCTGAGTACAATGTCAAACTGGTCCTTGTTCTTTCTCAATAGCTCTAGAGCTTCACAAGCCTTGTCTTTAACTGTAACTGCGCATTTAGTATGAGTTTCAATTCAAGTCAATCATTCCAACATGAAAAAGTTGTAGAGGTTGGCCTATACACTGGTTTAGAGTATGTATTAACTTACAACAAATAAACATTATTAATTAGTATCAGAGTGCATATATAGACAAACACACATACAATTAATACAAATATACCAAGAAATAAGTGAAAAACATGGTAGGCTATTAATTAAAGACGCTGATCGAATGACCCAATTTTTGGCATTTCTTTAATCCAAATGTATTTTGAACAAGTTACAACAACAGTGATAACAACAACAATAATAAAATCAACCAATTAATTACTCAAATTAATATTGGGTCACCAAATTAATCAAAATCTTTGTTATTGGATTGAGACTATAAATTATAATAAAAAAGGTGAAAAATATTTGTATGAGACTCCTGGGGTGAGAGATGTTTGTTGTCAGATCTCTCTGTTTTTTATTCTTATGTTATTATTTTGTTTTATGTGGAGATCCCTCATCTCCTTTTGTTGGATGGACATCAATAATAATACTAGGGATCCAATCTTTTATTTAAAAAAAAGTGAAAAACATGGTTGTTAGTTAATAACAGTGTCCGAAAAAGAGAGAAAGCAAGGATCAGGCAAAATCAAGCCTAGTCCGAAAAAACAGTCGTGATATTAAACAGTGATTAAGTGGGGATTAAAACTGAGTTAAATATGATTAATTTATTTTTTTTACTAACATTAATTTTATTTTTTACTATTATAAATGTGTGTGTGTATGAATATATACATATACATATATATCAAAAAAAAAATTTAAAGAAATGATTGGTTGTTGAATGCATACTGTCTTTCTCATAAAAAAAACTTGATTAGTCCCCTCTATATATATATATATAACCAAAAGTTTTCGGTTGTTAAATCTTTTTCCATCACATGATAAGTTAAGGGTCTGAAGAGTACAGACAAACGGACAAAACAACTCATTAAACACATATGCAACACCCATTTAAAAAGAAAAAGGCAAAACCAGTTAGTTTTTTTTTATATATCGGAGGAAACCCCCCGTGACTATCTTTAAGATCGAGTTAGGAAGGCTACTTCCGTATGTTCGCTGGGAAAGCAAAACCCGTTGTTTCTTCATCAACTTCTTTTTAAAGAATCCAAATATTTCTGAAGACTAACCTCTACCAATGCCCACATCAATATCTGTTAATGTAGCAATATATGCATATATAATGCAACACCCATTAATATAAAAAAAAACCAATTTTTCCTCCATCATCTTCTTTTTCAATAATTAATTCACAAGACCACCCACTAACAATGCATTTAAAAAAAAACTAAAATACCCACACATATAAGGCACAAAAGCGAAATCTTTCACTTGTAGACACCACATAAGATCACAAAATCTTTTAAAAAAAATATTCATCTCAAACAAAGATGAAACAAGTAGAGAGAGAGAAAGGGGGGACCTTCATATCGACATTGTCGAAGGAGCGTTTCGAGCATCAACAGACAACTACGATCATCGTCGACGGCAAGAACACGCAACCCGACCGGAAATTCATCTCCCCCGCCATTCTGAGGCGGAGCAGTATCTGGATTTCCCATCCAAAACAGAGCAAAAGAAAACGCAACAGAAGAGTTGGATGTTCGGCGAGAGAGAGAGAGAGAGAGAGAGAAAGCTATTGGGATTTCGAATAATTACACTAATCAATTTTAAAACCAGAACTTTCTTGTTGTGAGCTTTCTTTTTTTTTTTTTTCCAAAAAAGAGAAAATTGAATTGGGGTTTTTAATTTTTTTTGTTTTCAATTTTGGAGATATTGAGGTAAGTTTGAAAGGATGTTCTATTGATTGGTGACGTGGAGGGTTTTGATTGGATGAAGTGATGGGACCGTTACAATGATTTGTGGGGGGTTGGTCGCAAGTGATTGTGTTTGCTTTTGTGATTTTCATGATTAGTGTTAATAATAATTGATTGTGTTTGTTTCTTTATTGGGATTTTTATTTTGTAAGGGGTTATATTGATCTTTGAGGAAAATGATTAAAAAAATATCGTAAAAAAATCAGTCACTTTTTAAAATTATACATAAAAAAGTTTCATTTTACAATTTAGAAACACAAAAGACTAATTTACTCTTATCCAATTAAATCATTATCTTAACTTTGTTAAAATATATCACCCTCTTAATTTTATTAATATATTTCACACATTTTCATGTAGATCAATTTTTTTATTGTAATTTTTTTGTGATTAAGTGGATTTTGTGAAATATGTACCAATATAATTTGAGTTTTTTTATGATGAACTTCATTAAATATTAATGTTTTTTTTAAATTAATATGTACTAATGATATATAAAAATATGTAAATAGCTAAAAAAACAAAAAATGTAAATAAATATCTACTAAAATATCATTTGTTGCATTGTGGCATAACACAGATTTAAATTACATATTATGATAATACATAATGAAAAATGATAAACAATATCATGTAAGATATATATTAAAAACACATAGTATGATATATAATAACAAAACTTCTAAGAAGATTGATTTTCATCATGTATAGAGAGATTGTTATTTTATAGGAAAAATAAGTTTTTAGTGTGGAACAAAGAGGGATATTAAATATTTAATTATATAAGGACAGATTAGTCTTTTATATTTCTAAAATGGTGAAATGAGATTTTTTTAGGTATAATTTTAAAAAATGGTTAATTTGAGTATTTCAAACTCATGAGATTTTTTTAGTCATTTTCCTTTGATTTTTTCTATATATAAAAATATTAAAATTCTCTAAGATTAAAATGACACAAGAGATGCAAAAGGACTTGTGTGACAATGCAACCTCCCCGGGTTTGATTCAAGAATAGGTCCGGAATAAATGACAAAAATTAACTAATATAAGTGATGTGTGAATTTTAGCCAACATTTGAAATTAAATTATTCCAGATTATTCAACCCTAAAAAATATATAAATTTCCTATCAAATCAATTGTTATCACATTTTATAAATCATAATAAATCAATTGTAAAATCATGTCTATCATTTTTTCACATTTTATAAATATTTATTCATACCTTATTCACAATTTTATCATAATAACAAAAACTTTATTATTACACTTCTCAACAAGAATAGTTTAAAAGACAACCAAAGGGAAAAAATCATTTTATTTTTGTTTATACTAGAATAGTCATTAACCTCAAAATAACTTAATTGGCTATCCAAATGGGGCCATGTATTTCCGTGTCCATGTATCACAGTGGATTGGTAAACCAAAATTTGATTAAACAAAAAAAAAATTGACCTGATAAAATGACGATTTTAAATAAGTTTAAGAAAACATTATGGGTCAATAGAATTTTCAGCATAAACACTCATGTTAAGTACATAGCATCACTAAAATGCTATGCATGGCGACTCCCAAGATGGAGAAGAAATGTGAAGAGTTCAAGACTCGAAAGAATTCTTAATTCAAAGTTTCTCAATAAAAAAAAAAGAGGACTTTTGATACATCAAGCGCATATATTGGTTGCAAATACATTGCAACACAAGTTCATGTGGTTTTGCCTGCTCCAACATTTTGATCACCATTTATCAATTCATTCACACACGCGCGATGCAGGTCTTCGTACATGTTCTTCCATTGTTGAAGCATTTGTAAAGATCGTTTACAGTCAAGTTTCTGTCTGTCTAATTCCATTTCCACCGCACTGGATGATCCTTGTTTCTGTTAAGTAGCAACATATATACAGTGATAGTCAGCTAGCAAAATTTGCAGATTCTATGCAACCACAGATAACGTCAGTAATATGTTTCTGAAGGTGCAATTTCTTACTGTATTATGGCTTTCACATGCAGGCACGAGATTATGAGAAAGAAATGTGTGTTTTAAGTATTCATAGACTTAATTTCTTAACACATTGTTCTATATACAAGGAAATGAAAATTCAGAGCTTATAACAACATAAAGTATTAAAGTGTTTAGTGTCCTACAATTAGAAGGCCTAAGATGATGAGGCAGATATGACTTTAAAGTGTGTAATAATGGATTAGATTGGTATTTCCAGTATATAAAGCACGGAATCACTTGTATGGAGAAAGTGCATATCCACATATAAGGACCACTTCTAAATAAACTAAAGTTCTAAATAGGAGACCTATTTTACTAAAAGAAAATGCATAACAGCTGTTTTTTCTGGAGAAGAATTTTGTTAGATACATATAAATATGCATCTGTGAAGGATTAATGAGTAGTATTCATGGAGATAGCAATTGCATGGTTAAGGTGAAGCACAACTTCACCTTTGAAAGCATTTCAAAATAACAAAGTATAATATGATATATTATTGTTAACATATAGGAGAAAACATAATGAAAAGCTTGTAATTGTTTCTATATGAACAAGATAAATCTAATTGTCCATGAATGAGGTACCTGAAGCTCCTTGATTTGGTTCATCATCACATTAACACTGCAGTATCTAACATCCAATGGTTCATTGCAAGTAGGATGTAGAGTAACAACAGTTTTATTCTCCGTGTCCCCATCAGCCGAATTAATATATTTGTCCAGTGGAGGCGGCATTAACATTGAAGCTCGCTTTCTCGGTACGGAAACTTGTGCATTTACTGATGCCTGAAGACCTGGGTGGAGTACTTCTCTGATTATAAGAACATTGTTGATGGGACCTGTGGTTATCCAAAATATCATAAATGGAAAGAGTATATACGTGATCATAATTGCCTCACAGGTTGAGGGAGGCATCAACATTACACAATTGTAAAGAGGAAACTGAAATAATTCCGAATTAATCATACAAGAATACATTAACCATATATCAACTGTAATAGTTAAGAAACGCAATTTGATGTAAAAATCACACAACAATTCAAGTAGATGATGAACATGTGCTATAGAGAATGAGGAAGAGTTGGAACTTGAAGTATCCTTAAGAATTGTACTTGTATCAAAGCACACTGCGATATCCAATCAAAATCCTTTTACCTCGGATGGAGAGGCGGTGATAAAATTGCAAGATATAAAAGAAACAATTGCGACCTCCTTTCCGGACTGACATGTAAAAGAATGTGCTGAATTATACCTTGAATTCCAGATTTCAAAGAGGACAAGAATATATAAAAATCACCAGGGTATGGGTGAGGCATAATTATACTGACTAAAAAAACAATATATAGATATTGCAGGTGACAGACCAGTAATATGAACCCAGTATCTGCTATTCTCCAACTTGTATGTAGATCAATTGTCCAAACATAAATGCAATCAACGCAAAAAGCAGAGTTCCAACACTCGGTTAAAAGGGAATTTTGTACAGAACTAACTGACAGATAACAGAACTGAGAGACGATATGACTTTTCTCCAAGTGAGAGGTATATAAGCAAAACATTTTCTGACATGGTGAAAACCTCAGGAAAACTGTAACAGTAACTAAAGTTTTAAATTAAAGTTCATCAATGGTTTTCTCTATTCTAATCATACTGTGTCCCCAAGAAAGCTTAGCTGCCTCCGAAAACCATTTTAGGCACATATAGAATATTAAAGATATTAAGATGCCTTGAATAACCAAAATCTGTAACTGCAACAGTGTTATTATCTTGTTATAAGCTTCCCAATTTTGAAAGTAAACCTTAACTTAAGAGACTCATTACGCCTAATTGTCAAGATGAAGGAAATCATTCTTCAAAACCAATCTGCTAGAAGATATGATTGTCCACAGTAAATAAATAACTTGCAGCATAACAAGCTTTACATGGCATAAAGAAGAAAAAAAGAAGAAGAGAACTAATATATATGTATGGATGCACTCATAGTCTACTACAGGACAAAATAAAAAAATTATGATGGTTCTGTAAAAAAAAAAAATGTTGTGAAGCAGTATAACATTTAAATCTACCTTTCCCCAACTTGAGAATCCGGGTAACGTGATGACTTTGAATGTCCCAAACTCGCACAGTACCATCCTCTGATCCTGAAACTAATGTCACTCCATCCATGCTAAACTCTAAGCAAGTAATGGCTTTACTGATCAGGAAATCAAATTGGAAACAAATTATCAGAAAACCAGAGCAGAAGGAAAATAAGTGTACCATGCATAAAGCAGCATTGCCTTAGTTTAACAGCAGCAAAAAAATGTTTATGGAAACATATAAGGCAGGAAAAATACAAAATGGTTATTGACCTCACTAACATGATCTAATTTTCTATTGTTTACATTAATTCTTCAGCGAATGTTAATCATTACATCTCCATAAATTATACATGAAAAGACTAAGAGAACAACCTGTGATCTGAGAGTGAACCGATGATGTACATTCCATGGCTACTACTAGAATTGCATACAGCATTCAATGCAGCAATGTATATCTTGCCATCTTGACCACCAGCATAAAAAGCATGCTCAGCAGGATCCAGTGCAATGGCATTGATTATGCAAGGAAAAGTGATGCTCCTTAATAGTGTTCCCTTGGATAAACTCCAGATCTGCAATTTATCAAAACAGAAAGCAAACAAAAATGGCGATAAATGAAATTCCTTCTGAAAAAACTTGAAAATTAAAAGAAAAAGAGTCCAGTGTTGAATACAAATGGGAAAACTACAGAATGTATGCATGGAGAACAGCTTGAGATAGACATTCATATTTTACTTGATAGATGCAACTGCAATTAAACAGCTAACAGTAGACCAATGTAATCCCCACAAAAATGGTAATTCAGTCCAATATATGTATCCACAATCGGTGCTCCCTTAGAATCAAGTATATAGATGTCAACCATGTCCATTTGAGATGATTCATTGAACAAACATCATGCCATATTTAGCATAGATGACTGTCAGATTAAATATAAAATAGAGGAAATACACAAAAATAATTCAGTAAGGTTATAAGGAATTTCTTAAAATGTAAAGAAGCTCAAAGAGAACATAGATTCAGAACATAGATTCAGAACATATTCAAAAGCATATATTCAGACATAAACACAAGATTTTGGCATCGTTTTGCTACAAATTCTAGATTCTCGCGGTCACTGATTGACATGAATCACCGAACCTTACACGTGCGATCCTCGGAAGAAGATATTATAATGGAATTGCATCCTCCATGACCTGATCTGATGTCTGTCACACGTAGGGTATGTTCCAAAAAACTAAGTAAATATTTCATCATTCCAGTTCCTAAATCATCAAACAACCTGCATCATAAAAAAGAAGAAATCAAGATGCCAACATAGAATCAGCAAGAATAAACTCCAACAACAATGAAGAAAGGATTTTCCTAGAAAAAAGAACTCAATACATCAGTAAGGACCAAACTCTGACACATCCATCCTCCGCACCCGAAATTAAAAGTGATTCATCATCAGAAAGTACCAAGCAAGTTACTGCTCGATAATGAGCATGCCACTTTTTAAGAAGCCTGCCACTGCTAACCTGAATCAGGATGCAAAACATACATAATAGTTAAATATTCACAAAGTAAAAGAATGTGTGTCAGTTTTGCTTATCCATATTAAGAAATACTGAAGAGAAATCACCTCCCACAGGTAAATATTTCCGGATGACCCCCCTCCAATTATAAAAGTCCCTTCGGAGTTAGAAACAAGTGGGTTGATTGGTTCAGCAGGAAAGCTTTTAACTTCTGCTTGAGGCTGAAAGAAAAAAGCACACAGGACCAAGAATCAATACCTGCATTTTTTTAACAAACGCATGTTCCAACAAAAGACTACACTGAAACACAACATCCATTACACACACACACTAAAATCAACCATGCCACAGGCAATATTTCATTTGGCTCGACTCCTTCACACAATCAATTTATCTCCAAAGAGATCATAAATGGATTAAATTTCAATTTCACAGTTGCCTTGTAAGGCATGAAACTAACTCCATAATTTCATTGCACATAAATGACAAAAGAAGCAAGCAGCTTCATCAACTAGGACGAAGGGACTGTTTCATCATGAAAAATAACACGCAGAAGGCTACACAGAGAGAATGTAGAGAACAAGGTTGCATTACAAGTGAAAATGATCCAAGGAAAACAACGTGATCGACATTCAAGTTCCAGAGGTGAAAGATTGTGTAAAACTCAAATCACATCTACAACAATGTTTCACCAGTTCTCTTCATAGTTTCATTCAATATTGGGAAATTCAGTTCTCAAATAGACATTTGATCTTCGTTTTTCATAATAAAGCTCACAATTCAAACACTTAAGGGGGGGTAGTCGATACGGACTTTGATGGATTTCTGTGGACATTGTTTAAGTAGTGGACTTTTGTAGATTTTACAGACTTTCGTAGATTGACTCTCATGGACTTTCACAGATTTTTACAGACTTTTGCAGATTTTTACAGATTGCTCTCATGGGCTTTCACAGACTTTCATAGACATTGGCAGACTTTCACATATTCACTCTCATGGACTTTCATAGACTTTCACAGACATTTGTATACTTTCTCAAATCACTCTCCTGGACTTCAACAGACTTTCACAAATCACTCTCATGGACTTTTCTAGACTTTCACAGACTTTAACAAATTTTAACAGATTGACTCTTTTTACATATGAATTTCTATTAATAAACACAATAATGTTTTTGAATTTTTAAATAACAAATAAAGAACTCATCATACCCAACATAAAATATAATTTAATATAATAAATATTAATAAAAATCATTTTTAACTAGATAATATTACATTAGTTCACTATGAATATTGATGTCACGGTCATCCCACATACGTTTAGCTATACATATGAGTCGATATCAATATTTCATATATATTTACATTCATAAAAAATTCTTCTACATTAAAAACAATCAATCTAAAATATAAAAAAAAAGAGAAAAAATACCTTATATTGAGAAAAATCCACAATGAGCTAACCTTTTTTTCTGTTATAAAGAGAAAATTTCATAAGCTTTTATAGAGGGGAGGGATGAGTTTTTAATTAGGAAGACAATAAAAAATAAGAAATATATATATTATATAATAATCATATATTACATCTCTTCAAATATAATAAAATAAAATAATAAATTATATTACTTAAAATAAAAATAAATAAAAGTAGTCATTATATTATTTTAAATAAAAAATGAAATAAAAGCAATCAGTATATTTAATCATATATATACATATGCCTAATTTTATTTTTATATATGTCTGAACATTATAAATAAAAATATGCATGTATATTGTACAATAATATAAACATCTTCAAGGAAAATCAAATCAAGCATTATACATATAATCAAATATATGATAAATCTATATTTTAGAAAATAATTGTGGATGATCTAGGCATATATTATACAATAGATAATAATGCAATGATTGATTGCAACACAAGCAAATCTATCATTCTCATATATTCAGCAAACATATGAGGTAATAGCAATATTTCATACAAATGGACATTCAGAAGAAGAAAAAAGATGATAAATAAAGAAAAAAAATGTAAATAAAAATATGAAAGGTATGAGATAAAAATTATAAAGAGTTTTGTTAAAAGAAAAAAAAATATTCACAATACTAGAATAAAAATCCATGAGAATCCCACTCATTTGGGTGGGATTTTGAAATGACTTTTTCCTTTGTATTTCTCTTTTTCAAGTTCATAAAAGTCCACAAAAATCCCTCACTTATGAAAGTCTTCACAAATCTTGTTTAAATTGAATAACACAGAGCAAAATATCTACTATGAAGAGTCTCAATTGAATAATGCTGGACTTTTTGTCCACGGAATAATGTCTCTATCGAATAACATTGAACTTTTTGTCTAAGAAATAATGTCTATATCGAATAACACTGGACTTTTTTGTCCACGAAATAATGTCTCAATCGAATAACACTAGACTTTTTGTCCACGAAATAATGTCTCAATCGAATAACACTGGACTTTTTGTTCACGAAATAATGTCTCAATCGAATAACACTGAACTTTTTGTCCACAAACCAATGTCCTGATTGAAAAACACAAGATTTACAAATCCATGGACATAGACAATTTGTCCATGAGAATCCTAATTGACTACCCCCCTATAAATGTGATTTCACCATTATGACTCCCTGACCTAACTTGGTTGAATTATATTCACCAATCATTCAATGAGAATTCCTTCTGAATCATTCCAGAAAAAAAAAAAAAAAAAAAAAAAAAAAAAACAACTCTAATAGGAGTACTACTTAATTTTGAAGACAAAATCCTTACAAAATCGCAACCATATATTAATTAGGGAAGAAATCAAACAAAAAAAAGACCCTGCTTCACACACAGACACACATGGAGAGAGAGAGAGAGAGAGACCTTGTCCCAGGACCAGAACAGGACGGAACCGGAGGAGGAGGGGCGGAGCTGGGAGGAGGCGAGGAACTTCCGACCGACGGAGCAGAGTCCGCGGGGAGTGGATGCGCAGGATTTGTGGCGGAGGCCCTCCGCACCCGTCCGTAGGTCCCAGCAACCGATCCCCGCCTCTGCTACGGACGACGACACCACCACCACTTCGTCTTCCATTTTTTTTTCCGTTTTTTTAGGGTTTCTTATTGTTCGACAATATAGGGTTTTTAAGAGGGTTTGCGATATACGGCTTTGTTGCACAACAGGTCGCACGTGCTATTTATTAGTGGGAGTTGGGGTGGGGTTAAATCCACCCTGTAAACCATTTACCCCACCCAATTGGCTAACCCACCCCTATATATTCATTATTGTTTATACTCTTTAACCCACCCCTTTCAAACCCTTCTTATTCCCCCTCCTCCTTCTTGTCCCCCCTCCCACCACCTCTTTCTCCTCACCCACTAAGCTCCTCCTCCACCGACGACAAGAACAACCACCCCAACAAGTGATGACCCACCACTAGGAGTGGTAAACGAGAGAACGAGCCGAGTTTTGACATGTTCAAGATCGGCTCATTTATAAACGAGTCGAGTTGAGACGAGCCGAGCTCATGAGCTTTAACGAGCCTAGCGTTCTTCTTCATTTTAGGGTTTTTAGATATTGAAAACAAATTTTAACATAAATAAACCAAGTTCATAAGCCTAAACGAGCATAACTTTGTATTAATTTAATGTTTTGATTTTATAAATTAGTTTAGTTAAGCTTCAACTAAGTTTTTATAACACAAATGAGTCGAGTTTGAACACAAAATGAAGCTCGATCCAATTCTCGAGCCTAACCGAGCTTTAAAAATTGTTCAAGCTCGTTTATTTGTCTAATTGAACGAGCCTGAACGAGCTCAAACCAAGTTGAGTCCGAGCCGCTTGGTTCATTTACCAGCCCTATCCACCACCACTACAACCACCACTATTCAATGTCATGTTGGAGAAAATACGGTGTTTGTGCCTGCAATGGAAAGTGATGGAAAATAAAAATTATTGTTTGTGTCAATGATAGAAAATAAAAATCGTTAAAAAAATACCCTAGATCTATTCTACAAATAAATAAATAAAATCACAAAAACATATCCAAGATCTCAATCTAGATAGGTTAAACAAAAATAATAAACTAAAAAAAACCTAGATCTATTCAACAAATAAATAAATAATCTAAATCCACTCAATCAATCAAATATGAAATAATTGAAAAAAAATTTAAACAAGAATCACAAAAAAATATTCTCTCGTTTTCCCTAATTTTCCTTCACTTTCCATCCTCTACGGGAGGGATTTCCCTCAATCCTAATAAAACAAAAAAGCAAAGGAAAAATAAGAGAGAAAAAATTTCCCTCCACTTGTTTGACATAAATGGCAAGTTTTTGGGTGGTCAAATGAAAAATATTTGTGGTCAAATGAAAAATATTTGTTTTTCCTCATTTTTCATGTGACACAAACACACCCTTAAAGAAAAAGAGTTTGATTGGAAAATTGACACCTGATTAATTTTGGTTATAAAACTTAACAAGTCAATTAAAACATAAAGTTTAGTTGCATGAACACAGGAAGATTGAATAGATAATTTTACATGCAAAACATGTAAAACCGTGATAGTTTTTTCAATTAATGCAATGTACCAATCTCCAATAATCAGCACCAACAAACCCTATTGAAGGCACATTGAACATTTAAACCAGTCCCAGACATAGATGTACTAACAAGCTTTCCAACCAACCATGAAAGAAAACTACAATTGCAGTAAACCATTCTTGCCAAAGCCTTCCCTGGCTTGTTCCCTTCTTCTGAATCGGACATACATCACATCCATAAAAGATGAAAAATATTTACACCCACATCAACAGAGCAATCCAAATATGGCTGATACAATGTAACTTGGGTATGAATTAAAATAATTTCAATACCACTATTCCCAAAGCCATAAGTTGAAAAGTTAAACAAAATACTTAGTAAACACCAAAAAAAAAAGCTATAAGGTTAACAAGAATCTTAACTATACAAATGTGGGATTGTTAAGCTGCTTCTTCTAGCTGAGAAGTGCGAGTCCAGATAAGGGCTCGTTCAAGCCACACTGTCATCATCTTCAAGCTCAACAAGCTGAGCACGTCTCTCCGCTGCTTTCTTCCTTATAAATATGCCCCATCTCATAAGTGCCTTAATCTTGAGCCATCCTACAACCGCTTTTCCCGACGATCGACTTTGATTATCCTCGAAGCCATAGTTTGGCAATGGCGTGGACACGTAGGACGAGAATGGGTATCCATCATCTGGAGCGTTGGCAGGCGTCCCTCCCATACTGAAAACACGAAGCATGCTTTGTATGTCCTCATTTTCAAGCATTTCATGGCTCCTCATGCGGATGTCTTCCTCTGAGAAGAAATTGTCGCGGGAACGAGGCCAGTCTTCATAAGGAGTGAGTAGTGTCTCCTGCGCTGATGGACCCATGGGTTGGAACTCCAAGCCTGTTGATTGCGGTGGGCCAAGCGCCAGCCCGACCTGAGCAAGGTCGGGGGAACTGATGAGCTGGTTCTGAGCATGGTAAGATGTGTTATCATATTGGATTTGAGAAGTCGAATGTTCGGGGTGGTGGGGGTATCTGTCCGCTTGATTCTCTTGGTACCCGGCAAAAGCTGCATCTCCTGATAGTGAGAAACACATTAAGTAAAGGCTGATTAAATATCATTTGTTTTCACGCAAATTTGTATCAGATTGAAATTGTTCTAAAACATAGACAGTATGATATTTATAGTAGCACATAGTCTCACAAATAACATGACCTCTCTCACTTTAAAATAAAGGGAATTAATATGAGTGTCAAAGTCCATTTCTGAAAACATAAACACACACACTCCCCTGTTGCCACATGCAGTTGCAACACATTCTTGACATAAGCATCTTTCTACAAAGTGGATCTTTCATACGGGAGAGATTACCTCTGAAATTCACTGACGCCTGCTCTGAAGGAGTTGGAACTGGAAAGGATGGCAATGAAGCGTGTTGATCATATGAAACTGAATAATTCGATGACCCAGATGAAATATCAGTCTGGGAAGAAGACATTCTTCTGCTCTCTTTGAAATCCAGAAGTGCATTCCCATCATATTCAATGACGTGTGTCCAATTATCATATGCTTTTTTAACTAATGTATCAGCAAATACCTACAATGAAAAAAATATATCATGGTCCATAAGGCAAGAGTTTGAATGGAAAATGTAGAAACAGGCTGATTGCACATGCAGTAGCAGGACTGGAAAGTTGATTGAGTGTGAATCTAATTGTCCATCTTAATAAGAAAACATGGATTATACATGAATATTTATTGTGAATATGAAACCATTGAATTCACAACATCTGTCTCAAAGTAATAGAACAGATCCTGAAGGCATTCACTTCTCAACTTGAAATAGTTTAATAGAGATCAACTAAGATGCCCAGTTATTTCGATTATCTTTCACACACCATCTTAATAGACTACCATCTAAATTATAGGGTGGTATATGCCTTTCACACACTATTTTAATAAACTACCATATATATATGGTCATGGGTCATTTTATGTGGGCCTACAGAAGCAGTCATCCAGGATCTGAACCCTTAGCTTGAATTACAGCATAAAAAATATAATGCTACAAGTAATTTGAATCCTAAACTACACCGAAATTATCATGGGATGTATGACCATATAAATTAGTTTACATCTAGACTGCAGAAATCATTCAATGGCTTCCTGCAATACCATGTGTATAGCACAACAAAATATGTCCATAATATACAGCACATACGAACCTATCAATTAATTGTGAATAAAAAGAGTAATAAAATCATTGTGGAGAATCAGATTAGTTTTCATAATTTGCATTACCTTTTCAACTGAATAAATTATGTCATGTCACTAAAATAAAGTCAGGATATAATAATACCAACCTTTTGACTATCGGAGAGAGATTCAGCTGATATATATTGTCCATTAAAAATTATACCACTGAATTCATAGATGTTGTTGAAAATAGCACCAATGTCCCTTGTTTCTTCACCATAGAAAACGTAATACTTGCCACTGAGCACGCAAGTCTTGGCATGCTCCACAAGGCTATCCCACATTTTGCTTGACATGCCACTCCCAAGGATCTAAAAATTTAAAGAAACACCAAATCAACAAGGATAAATAAATGTACACTCCAGTGCAATACTAAAAAATTAAAACCTTACATTCTTCAGCTTTGCCGAGTCCCGCACAACAAGCCGTAGAAAATCTTCAACCGTGTACATTCCATTTTTATTCAACTTTTTATGGAATGAACCATCCTTGCCTATCTTTTCCAGCCTCCAGACCTCATCTTTCAGTGCAGGTGGGTAGTGTTTTTTGTATACTATTAAGAATGAACTCGTGAAGTATTACTATGAGAATTTATATGGAAAAAAAGGGTGGCACAGAAAAGTCAAACAATGTCAGTGTTAAGAAAACTTACATTCCCCCCTGTGATCTTTAACAGTGAAAGCTTCTGTTTTTGCTTCACGAATACGAATACCCTCCAAATATTCTGAAGAAACCTTCAGACCAAGCCTGAATTTCCTGCTTCTTATCCAACTAGAATTGTCAGTAAATGTAAGTTCTCCAAGAGTTCCTACACCCTCCCTTAAGGACACTGATAGCTCCCCAGTCAAAAGCGGTCTCTTCCCTTCACGTTCTTTCACAACATGACTTTCAAACTCTTCAGATGTCCAGTCCTCGTCATCTTCGTTATTAAAGTCACCCTCAAGCACCACCAAGTCTAGTTTTACAGATGATTCTGGCCCTGATGTTACAAGATGACCCGTGTTTGTATCAAGCAACACAACATGGATGGCAGCTCCTTGCTCTCCTTCAACTTTACCCCCAGTAAAAAGGGGTAGGGCCAACCTTGACCTGAATTGCAGCTGCAAATTCCTTCCATCAGGTCCTTCTATTTGTTTTGGAGATGACCTGCATGTCATCAGAAATTAAAAGAACATCATGGATACATAAACTTCAATATCCAATTCTGCGACAATGTCGCCAAAAAAAGAAGAAGAACCAGAACATGTATACAAAAAGTGAGGATTGCGACTGAACATGTAGATATAAAACAATTATAAACATGAGCATAACCACAAAAAACATGTATTTGTAAATGTTGCACCTTAACAAATCTAAAATCTAAATCACTCACAATGCATTAGATTTTAACAGTTGTATCACAATTCAGTTCCTATCAGGTGAATTACACTAACAGATCCATATTCATATGGTCCATTCCTTTCCCACCCTCAGCACAGCATTTTATACCCAAATTATAACAAAGTCAAATCATCAAACATGGCATTTTAGCTCGCAGTTAACAGGTTGTTATGTGGATCCCCCCATTGTATGTCAACCATTTAGTTTGCAAACAAACAATAATTTACTTCTCCCTTTGTGAACAGATATGAGATGGCATGGAATAGAGCATGATACATCAAAGTTGAAAAAACCATGTTACACAAAGAAGGCATCTATATATATTTAGTCAAACCACTGAAACAATAAGCAAAACAAATTCATAATGTTCAGCTGAAATATTACGGTGTTGGACCCAACTGAAATAAAATCTGTGTATTATTGTAATATGGAAAAATCTTGAAGGTCATAAGGATGCAAATACTTCATTTGAAAGAAATCAGCTGACACAGCAAAAATATTTGCAATAAAACAGGATCATCCTTGGATATCATGCTTCTATAGGCGATGCTTTTATGAGCGATCTGAGGATTGTTTTATGATGCAACATTTTGGTATGCTAGATTCATTGGAGGCCATAACAGAGAAAATTCAATTTCAGCACATAAGGAAATCTGATGGGTGCTCTCTGGGGTTTCAAGGACAAAGTAGGAAATTCAGAAACAGACAGTTATACCAACCTTGTCATGATCCCCCACCACATGGATTTACATTATTTTTTTTAACAAAAATAAAAAATGGTGGGATGTCCACTTAATTCATTAAAATTTGTATACAGCCATAGTTTACATAATTACAAAATAAATTACTACCCACCAATAAATACACACCACCAATTACAGGAAAGTGACATTTGCGCGGCACGCCGACACCTATGGTTGTATGCACCAAGTGGCCAGAATTTCTATTACAGTATAAGGAAAATCACTCACTTTCTTTGGCTGGCAGTTTCCATCCCAGATGAAACAATAAATCTTATTTCTTTAGGAACTCAGAAAGCATGATATAGTTTGTAACTTTGTATTCTACCATTAAATGTAAATCTTCATAAATTTTCACACGTAACTTCCCTTGTAGCCTGTACATCAGAATTTAAATTATCATTTTTACCTGTAAATTTCCAATAGCCTGTACATCAGTAATGAACTAGTGCGATGAGCGTCAATTAATGCATCAAATTAAAAGCAAGAATAAAGGAGACCTCAAACATATACTCCTCACATTTGAAGATCAATAGATTCTCAGGTAAACTTGTAGGGAGTGGCATTACAGTCTTCATTATTTACATTCAAGAAAAAGAAGCAGAGCCACACGAATAGTTTAATTCAACTTCAAACAAGATCAGGGACAAAAACTGGAACTATATACCTCATTAAACTTATTTAGCAGTAAAAAAACAAATACGATATAACATAAACTTAAAGATAGAAATATTACAACACATGAATAATGTATTGAACGTTCAAAATACACATGAACACGGAGATAAAGAAATATCAATTGATTCAATGCAATCACCTTCCAGCAATCCTAGCAGGACCAAGTTTCGCCAATGCACGTTCAACTTCTTCACTAACCTATTTTAGCATCAGAAAACAAGTCAACCAATCTGACAAGCAAACAAACATCACACATAGATGCAAAATAAACTTTTTAACTGAAACAATTGGGCAGAATAACAGCACTTTAGTATCTCCAAAACTGTCAGCAAATTTCAGTATGGAATAAACAGAACTAAAGCTGTCAAACAAACAATATTCTGTTTGCGTACATTGACAGAGCAGATGCACAATTGAAATGCATATGCACAGTTCAAAGTTGGCTCTGTGGCTGGCCATATGAACTATAACTGTACATATACACTGTTAAGTTGCATACATGGGCAGTTCGAAAGGTGTACATGCACATATATAACCTAGCTAGCAGTCTAGCACTACTACTTTACTTAATTTGCCACATGATGAGGAGAAACAAATACAAGTACCAAACCCATAAAGCATGACAAGATCACTCATTGGACATATGGGACATCTCCCTGGGGATTACAAAAACATGAAAATAACAAAAAATCCTAAGGATCGAATGACTGGACATAAACAAATCATCAACATCATGAGCCATAAACCTTCGATTCATATTAGTCAATGTATCATTGAATATGTCGCGCAATCATTTAGTCAGTTTACTAGAAATTTTCAGCATTGTCACCCATTGGTAACATAATGTCATAATGATAAAGTCCTGAACCATTAATTTAATGCAGCATTGACTATTCTGGGAGATATTAGGTTTGGAATTGTTCACATATTGGATACCATTTAAGTAGATTCCATCAATATTTTAAACATATGGATTCTCTATAGCTCATATTGCACAATGTACAAACATGTCAAAGAAACAAAAAAATAAAAAATAAATGGAATATCATCGCATCAATATCCATTACTGTCATGGATCTGCCACCTTTTTCCATTTTGCACCTTTCTCGTGATTACATGGCCCATTATTCATTACAAATCATCAATGCAAGTTGAATTTGGAGCTTAGAATAATGTGTTCTATTGAAAACTATTCAAATATGAGTTGAATTTGGAGCTCAGAATATGTTTCCTGTTGCAAACTGTTTAATGATTTGATCTGAATTACTTTTAGATGATCTAAAGATCATAACATTCTTACAGTAGTATAGATCCCTTATGTTTAGTCAAAACAAATGAATATTAATACATGCACCAGTATTTTATGGGTTCAGTAACATGGACATCATATTTCACGTGGAAAAAGAATGCAAAATCATTAAATAGAGTCATTCACTCACAACTCGTCTAAGAATAGGCTCCAGTGAAGAGCAAAGTTTTTGCAAACTATCCACCTTGAGGGCTTCCACAATCACACTGCACAACAAAATTTCTTCACTTATAAAGGAATTGACTGAGTGTGGCCAGAAATACAATCAGACCCAAATCAAATGCAATATAGCATCAGAGATTAAAAAAAGGTTTTCCAGCACCAAAAAATCCCTAATAATTAAGAAGAAAATGTGTGGGTTCTGTGAAGATGATGACCAGATAACATAACCTCAACATGCTCCTCAATAACTAAAAAGGATCTCCCGAATTTAAAAGTTGGCATATGCTTTGGGGTTAATATATTCACATCATTACATATACACTCTAAAAGTAGTTGCAAAAGAAAGTAATGCAACATGAATGTTGCGAAGTTGTAACAACTCACAACTTCTAATAGGCCCACTTCTAGGATGGTGGGACAAGGCTTATGGATTATCTGGGGGATATTTGGGAAGTCAGGGTTAGGTTTAAGCTTAGGTGAATTTCGGTTTTAGATTTAGGAACTATCCACCTTGAGGGCTTCCACAATCACACTGCACAACAAAATTTCTTCACTTATAAGGGAATTGACTGAGTGTGGCCAGAAATACAATCAGACCCAAATCAAATGCAATATAGCATCAGAGATTAAAAAAAGGTTTTCCAGCACCAAAAAATTCCCTAATAATTAAGAAGAAAATGTGTGGGTTCTGTGAAGATGATGACCAGATAACATAACCTCAACATGCTCCTCAATAACTAAAAAGGATCTCCCGAATTTAAAAGTTGGCATATGCTTTGGGGTTAATATATTCACATCATTACATATACACTCTAGAAGTAGTTGCAAAAGAAAGTAATGCAACATGAATGTTGCGAAGTTGTAACAACTCACAACTTCTAATAGGCCCACTTCTAGGATGGTGGGACAAGGCTTATGGATTATCTGGGGGATATTTGGGAAGTCAGGGTTAGGTTTAAGCTTAGGTGAATTTCGGTTTTAGATTTAGGTGTGCAGGAAATTCTGTGCAACGACTCTCATACAACACAACGTAAGGACGAGGAATCAAGGGACCACCTCTTTGTTGGTTATGTTTTCGGCGCTAATGTTTGGTCAAGAGTGAGCTTGGCCATTAGCAAATATGGAGGAAATGTGGATCTTCTTCAAGTAAAGGGACAGAAGAGGATCATGGTAAGGAGCCTAAGCTTCTTGGAAGCTTTCCTCATGCAGTATGTTGGAGATGATGGTTAGTGAGAAATGAACATATATTCCAAAAGAAGAAGGTGCATTCCAAGAATATTTTGGAGGCAACCTCTTTGTTTCTTCAGGCTTCATCATCTTCATTAATTGGAAGTAGCCTCTAGTATAGGCTGAATTGTTAGTACTGGACAAGGGGATTTTTGTATCCTTTATTATTTGATCGGCTAAGCATTGAATGGCTTTAATTTTTGTTCAGAGATCCCTCGTCTCCTTTTTATTTGGGGGCTATCTATTATTAAGATCACACCTACATTTCCCTCAAAAAAAGGATTGAATGGCTGAACATCAAAACTTAAGCTCACCTTTGAATCCCAGGTGACCCAAATCAAACCTAAATTTTTTTTCCACACATCCTTGAATCAGACTATTCTTTGAATAGGTTAGGGCCATGCAATCAATCGCTGTTTTGATAAAGCTGATTAGAAAAATATACATTTCGTCGAATAAAGTTGATGGGAAAGAATATGTGAAAGTAAAGAAACAGGTTTTTTAGGCCTCAAACATCATTAATATTTTTTCATCGCGGTACCACACATAAAAAAGGGACGAGTACACTTATATGAGCACACGCCACGAGCAGAGCTTGACCCAAAAAAAAATTACAAACATTAACTCATTACAGTTAGATTCAATGATTTTTTTAATTAAAAGAAATCACAATCCTCAACTTGCAATATCAGTAACATGTCCCCTTGAAGTTCAAAACTTCTTGCGAATCCATGCCAGTATATCAAACAAATCTAATGACAAAACCAGGTGTTTGTTCACAATCACATGTTCGTCAAAGGCAAGGATCCCGATTGAGGAATAGTAAACTCGGCAAGGGAATTCCATTACCTCCCCTTTGACGAGCTTACCATCTTACTTTTTACACAAGATGAATAAAACCTAGATCAACTCATTTTGACTTCCCCTTCACTTAACAGTTGACTCCAATTCTTTTCAAAATGAAACCAAAACAAACCAAAAAAAAACCTAAAACACAACAACAAAGAAAAAATATATACATATATCACCTCGCGAGACCGGGGACCTTCGGTCGCTTCATATCACTCTGTCGTTCGTCCGCCTCGGCCGAATCCAACCCCCTCTTCTCCCTCGTCATCGTATTCGATCTGCTCAACAACTTACCCGGCCATTGCATTGACTTCCAATAAAACCCTAGATCCCTCCAGATCCGGATCGCATATGCCGATCTTCAAAACCCTAAATAGTCCACAACAAATCCAAAAAAAAAAAAAACACATCAACTACAGGTACAGATTCGAAATTTTTTTTGAAACCGAGAAAATCGGGAAGACTTACTTCTTCACCAGTCCAGCTGAGAATCCGAGAGGCTCGGATTTTTTTGTTCTCCGATTGGTCGAGAAAAAATGGTGCGCGATTTCCGAGGTTTATTTGCGGATCCTCTTCTCTCTGTCTCTGACGGGCTCCATCTAAATAAATACATTCGCTGAAACTGATGGTGTGCTCGTGCGTTCTGGACCGTACATTCGTAATTTTATTGTGGGTCGTGATTGCCCCTACTGATTCGGAAATATTACGGACGGCAGTGTTTACCTTCTATAGCCGGTTTCGTATGCTGACGTGGCGGGGGAAGGTGATGCGGCGGGCGTATGTCAGTACTGATGATTTAGATATTATTGTTGAATATTACTGATGGGATCGATGAGCTCTTCTATAGCATCATATATGTGACGTCAGGTCAGATATATTTCTCATTTTTTATTATTTTAATTTAATTGAGGTATATGTTTGGATTGAGATGGATATGTTTGGATTTTTTTATTTTTTATTTTTTAGGACCGGAGATGGATATGTTTGGATTGAGATGGATATTGGTGTCTGAATTGTTGAGAAATGGCAGGAATAAATTGAAATTTATATAAGAATTAATATATATAAAATGATATATAAATTTTAGTTAATCTTTAAAATTAAATTATTTTGGTTATTTAACTCAGAAAAACACGTGAGTCCACTTTCAAATAAGTTGTCATCACATTTTATATATCAATTCTTAAATCAACTATTATCATTTTTTTATTTCTTATAAATATTTATTTACAATTTATTCATATTTTATCTAAACAATAAAAAAATTATTATAACGTCCAACAAGAATAATTCAAAACAAAAAAAAATCTTTTTTATACTAAAATAGTCATAAACATCATAATAACTTAATTCTCGAATCAAACATGAGCGTAGTGTTTCAACTTCATATGAATTTAAATTTAATTTAGATGGGATGAATGAGTGATTAATTTATAATTTTTAAATTAAAATTTAATTATTTAATTATGAGATGATATTTGAATTATATAAAAAAAAATTTAAATAGATCATTTTGTAGTTTTGTTTTTTTATTCACTCTCATTGTCATCCTCCATTTTTCAGTTTCACAGAGACTTCATATGGTTTAAAGTGACACATAAGACTTTTGAATTTAATATAAACTTGACTCAATCCGAATCAAATTCAACGAGGAGTTCAGGTTGACCAATCTTTAGGTTTGAGGGTCGTGGATCAGTTTTTTCTTACTTGGGATTAGTTATAGACTGAATTCTAACTGACCCAATTTGCTCTCAGTTATTGCCAAAAATTCAAATGTAGGTCAATTTTTTAAAAAGTTTTTATTCAAATAATTTTTTAAAATTTTTTTTATTCAAATATAAAAAAAGGTTTATTATTATTTTATTTTATTTGTAAAACCCGAGGTGTGCTTTTCTGCCCAAAGCCAAATTTAGAGATCTCAAATTCATGACAAAACCAAAGAATAGCCCACAGGAAATAAGATACTGGGGATCCGATTTTTTAATCCCTTTCTGAGAAGCCCAAATTGTAAACGTTAACTCAACCCCATCCCCCACCCTCTTTCATGTTTGAAAAAAAATCCAAATAACTCCAATAAAATTGCTTGAAATCCATATATTTTTCTAATTTTTTAAAAATTTTATATAACCTCTTGAAAACATCTATATAAATCAAAATAGGTTTATGAGTTAAATTTTCGTTGACAGATTAAAATTATTCTACAAATATCATGTTTGGTTAACGTAATTGAAAACATAGTATATAAAAAAACGTCTATAATATGTTAAAATTTTAAAAAAAATCATATGTAAATCACGATTTTACCTCTCTAAATGAGGTTTTATAATATATCCAGAAAAATAAATTGCTATGTACATAACAATTTTTGCATGTTTAACAAATTGTAGAGGAATTTTGGCATACTGTGTTTTCAGGTAGGGTTAATAAAATAAAATATTTATAAAATATTCATCATCTGTTAACAGAAGTTTAATTCATGGGTTATTTACATTTACATATATGTTTTTAAGGGGTTAAGAAAAGCCAGAAAATTATATGGATTTTAGAGAGTTTATAAGAGGTTATTTGGATTTTTCCTTTATTTTTTTTTATAAAATATAATATATTATATTTTATATTATATAATATAATATATTATATAAAATATAATATAATATAATATATTATATTTTATCTATTAAAATATGTATCTCTGTTAAAAATATGAAATGACTTATTATAGAATATGTAAAAAATAATTAACACTCCACATGGATCAATGAAATCAATGAAAGTTAGCTTGCTACACCAATAAAAAAAGGAAAAAAAAAAGTTAGCTTGCTTTTCCCACAAGGTTTCTTTCCAGAGAATGCTAGGCTCATTATAGAATATGTAAAAAATAATTAACACTTCATATGTATCAATGAAATCAATGAAAGTTAGCTTGCTACACCAAAAAAAAAAAAAAAAAGTTAGCTTGCTTTTCCCACAAGGTTTCTTTCCAGAGAATGCTAGGCTCATTATAGAATATGTAAAAAATAATTAACACTTCATATGTATCAATGAAATCAATGAAAGTTAGCTTGCTACACAAAAAAAAAAAAAAAAAAAAGTTAGCTTGCTTTTCCCACAAGGTTTCTTTCCAGAGAATGCTAGGCTGGATTACTGCCTCCTTTTCATGGAGCATTTGTTTTTAATCATTATTAAATCATTGACAGCTAGATCTAGTTGGATTTATTTTTGTGTTTTCGCAGTGGATGTAAAATGTCCAACGTGTCCTCCAACGTGCCCATCGTACTCTTTTGGAGGAGCTGCTCGACGTGCTGCATGCAATGTGCGGAGTCAAGATTTTTATAAAGGGTCTAATAGGACTTATATAAATATTTTTTAAAATTTTATTATTATATTTTTTATTTCAATAGCACTTATTAAAAATACATATAAAATGAAATAAATACATTCATAAAAAACATATCACTGAATAATTATAAAAAATAATTATCATGTTTTAAAACGATATGTCATATTTCATATTGATAATTCATAAAAAAAATACCAAAACATAAATCTAATAAGCATATATATATATATATATATATATATATTTAAATTTGACTTCGATAAAGTTTCATATTCTGAAAGTGTTGAATGATTTGATTATTTTAGATATTTATACAAATATTTTAAACTTTAAATAAATTAGTAACAATTGTGAGATATTTAATGGAATAAAAAGTAAAAATTATTTAGAGATGAAGATTGATATTAGGAATATTTAGATATAAAAAGAAAAAGAAAAAAAATTCAAAATTTAGTTTTTTCAAGATGGACACCTAGGTGAAAACGCTGAGAAGTTGAATTCATGTCTCTATAGCTGTTTGTGGGATATGGATAAAAGGAGGCTCGTGGGTAAATGAGAAATGAGAGTTAAAAATGACTTTTGTATTATGTGGAGGGGGAGGGTTAATTAAAAGAATGGGTGAGTGCACACCATACACATGAATGGTTCAGATGGATAATAGATGGTTGTTTTTATTTTATTTTATTTAATTGTGAGTGATTTTTGTTTAGAGGATTTCATATGTATGTGAGGTCTATGATCTATGGACTCTAATTAAAATTAACTTACCACAAAAAATTACAAGGACCTAGAAATAAATTAAAAGGATATGAAAATAAATTAAAAAAATCCACATGCACCCCCTGGTCCTATGGTGGCTCCGCCACTGGCTGCATGGTTGTCATCTAAAGTACACAGGGCCTGATAAGATGATCTGGAAGAGTATGCCGGGGGCAGGATTCTCTGTTAAGAGTTGTTATCGGTGGCTGAGACGGGGCAGACTTACAACGGAGGAGACAGAGGGGAAGGCACATGAGATTTGGAATTTCAAGTTTCCACTTGAAGGCATTTCTTTGGACCGTTTACCTTAAGAAATTACTTACGAAGTCTCGTAGGGCACAATGGGCACCGGCGTCAGATGTTTAGTGTTTCTTCTGCAAGGCAGAACCGAAAACGGAGACTTATTTACCAATCTCTTGTCCTCTAGTTAGAACTATCTGGAGCTGGGTGTCAAAGGCTACAGGGTTGAACGTGGGCTTCTCCTCCTTGGAGGGAATGTGGGAGGCTAGCAGATTATTAAAGAGGCAAAGGGATAGAAGCAAGGCAGCTAAGATATCTCAATCACATTCCAAATGTGGTTTGATAAGTTTGGCTCACTAGAAAACCAAGTCCTGTTCAAGGGGGCAAACCCGTACGTGGAAAATATCTTAGAGTCCATTGTAGCTCTTATACAAGAGTGGCGGCTTTTTTGTACCTTAGCAAGCTCGGTCCAAATAAATAGGGAGGCCATCCAGATTTGCGAGTAGGCGCTATAGTTCAACCCGGAGTCTATTCAGTGGTAGAGCTCTCCTCTACCAGGATGGGTGTCCTCGAGCTAAGTTTTATGCTTATTTTATTATTTTTATTTCTATGTTTTGTATTAGGCATCCCTCTTCAATTTATAAAATTTTAGAGGCTGTTTGCCTACCATATTATATATAAAAAAGCTCATAATTGAATGTAAGGATTGGCCCAATAGTAGATTTACAGGCTAACTGAGTAGTGGATACTGGGCCCAGGCCCACTATGGCTCATAAAGTGGACTGAGTCAGGCCGCATCAAATTAATGGCATTTAGGGGCGGAGCAAGGAATTAGAGCAAGGGGGGACCGGCTAGAGGACCAATAGATGAATAAGATAAAAAAATAATTATAGATATATGATAAGTTAAAACGAAATTATGACAATTAGATAATGATAGAGTCCCCAAAATAATGACAATCAATTCATATAAAAAGTTATTTTTTTAGTAATTTTCTGTGTTTAGTGATAAAAAATCATTAATAGAAGATCTAAATTTTTTTTTAAACCTCATTACTCCCATCATGAAAATAGGAAAAATAAATTTTCAATAAATTAAAAATATGAATTTGAAGAAAATAATTGATCACAAAAATAAATAAAGATATTCATTAGACTTATATTTTGGAAATATATTTTCAAGCCCAACTTTCAAAAAATCTAAGTGACTCAATATTCAATCCTAATGATGAAAAATAAAAAAAAATACCAAACCATCAAAATAAGTGATTTTTCAGCACTTCAAAAGCAAACACTGATATTTTCATGAAAACAAAGTTTATCAAAAAAAAAAATTCCAGAAAACACCCACGACACCAATAATGGGCGCTAATACACTCAGTCCGTTTTGTAACTTATTTGCATTTGCCACGTCTAATGCAGTATATAAATTTGGTTAACGTAATATATATTCCACTATCTCCGTATACAATATTACAAAAAAATGTAAATAAAATATATGCATGCATTTATTTCATATGAACATGTATATTATTTATATAAAAGATTAATATATTTTATATATGAGTATACACTTAAAAAAAATCAAATGTATGCATACTAATTGAGATGCAAATGGGACTGCATGTAATATTTTTCAATTTCAAACCCACTCATTTCAATTAATATTTTTTTACATATACCGCACAAAAAATAACATTTTGTCAAAATAACTCTAATGAATTACCATTTTCAGCAATACCCCTCTTCTGAATGGTATTGCTACAAAATTTAAATTTTTTTATATTGTGCAAAAATACCCTTAAAAGAGCATTGATGTAAAATTTAAATGGAGGGAAATAGATTTTCAAAGGGGGTATTTGATCATATAAGGTTTTTTGAGGGTTTATATGCAAAAAACCCTTTCAATTGCCCACTAATGACCTATGTTGATGGGGGTATTTGACAATATAAGGTTTTTTGAGGGCTTATATGCAAAAAAACATTTCAATAACCCGCTTTGGTCACCTATGTTGATGCGGCTTGGGCTGGCTCCGCCCCTGATGGCATTGATAACTGCGCTGTTACACTTAATTTTTTTTACAGTCCACAATCTAGTAAAACATATACATCGTCTAACTATGTATATACATCATTAAATGTTTTTTTACATTTACTAAAAATGAGTTTATTTTAGAAGCGATATACATTTTTTTTATCAAAACATGTATTTTATTGAATGATATTTATTGTTTAAAAATAAATAAAAATACACATGGTTTGAGTTTTGGACTATAAAATTAATGAGTCTCACATTTTCCTTTTGATATATATTATAGTGTCAACTGTTAAAATAAAGAATAAACTTTATTATATTAGAATAGTAAACTTTATTTTGTAGATATAAAAGGTGAAATTTTAAAAGGAAAAACCTGAGAATACTTATATGAAAAAGAGAAAAACTAGAAATACAATAACCATCCAAATAATGACTTTTTAACCATATCAAAGTCCTATGTCCTGTTAATCCGTTCTTTCAATAAATGGTGTCATTTTGTTAATCACCTAATCATAGGCCTAAAGGATAAATTGAAATTTTTTTTTTTGATGTTCATGCACATAATGTGAACAATGTATATTAGCACGTAGAAATTCCAATGGCTTGGGCCTCCAACATCAAATCAGACATGACAGATCACTTCTTCCAACTTGATTCATTTGCAACCAAAAAAAAAAATGATCCATTTGCAACACTAATGACAAAAGGTCCCAATCTTGTTGCCTCACAAAGGGCATGGATCTTGAAAAAAAATTTATGGAATATTTCAGCCCCATTTATATAGCTTGCAGACTTTCCAACTATATTATTAATATATATATATATATATATATATATAATTAACTATTGAAGTACATTATTTCTTATATTTTGTTAATAGAGTTTATATTAAAATGATGAAGTATATATTATGTTAAATTAGTTCATATACTACATTAATGGCGAAATTATTACACACTGGACTGTAAATCAGAATGAGAGTATCTGCGTCAAAATTTTCACATGTAAATATTTCATGTGGGAGGGGTGTCTCTTTCCACTGTCCTGTGCAAAAAGAAATAATTTACATCGTATCAGCGTGATCAAATTCAATGTCATTCCTGATTCTAGGCGGGCCAAATGGCTATGTAGGATCTCTTCATGAATCTTTTCTTCTTTTTTTTATGTATAAATATGTGGGTTGTCATGTTAAGAGTTAGCTTAGAGTCTCACCAAGCACAATTGCACCCAGGATTGGCCATTGTTAGATTTGGAAGGCCAATTCCTCAAAAAATTGGGAATATGAAAATCCAGTCACAAATCCTCTCATCTTTCCAAGTGAGGGCAAGATGATGAATCAACATAGGTTTGTAGAGGCATGCATATAGAAGCCATCCAGAAATTTTCATTCTCAGCTTGGAAGGGAGCTTATACATGCAGTCCCTTTTACATCATGTTTTTACCATCTGCATATTTTTCCAAGCCAGGGCAGTCCCTTTACCATCATGTAATCATATTTTTGAAAACCAGTTTGATCTCTAAATTGATTTAAAATGATCCATTTTGAAAAAGAAGAGATGTCAATAAACTTTTTTCATAAAAAAAATATTTTTTTTCAAAAGCAAAATTTGTTTGGTAATTCATAATTGGTTCCAAACAGGGAATGGGATATCGTCACGTTGAAAAACAAACAATTGTTGTTTTTCTTTTTTTTTTGAATTCATGTAGATTTACCATCATTTGATTTTCAAAATGATGAAGGTATGAAGCATAAAGAAACAAATCTTCCATTATTTTCACTTCTCTCAATTGAATATATTTTAAATGAAAAAAAAATTCCATCAAAATTTAATGATAAAGATAAATAAATTTTTCATGATTTTCTTATTTCTTAATAAAAAAATATAATCAAATATATGTTAAAAAAATATCAGCCATTAAAATTTAATAAAAACCTGATAAAAAAAATCTCACCTATTCGTATTTAATCGCATCTCAGGTTTAAAAACAATAAAAAATAGCTGATTGAGTCTAATGCTACTTTTTGTTAATATTTAGTGCTATTTCTGTAAATATTTAATCTCATAATTTTTTCTATATTTGTAAATTACCCTTTTTAATCATACGAACAAATTCGAAAAGATAACATACTTGAAAATCCTTTAGAATTCGCTAATTTGAAAATAATTAGGATAGCTACAATTTCTAAATCCAAATCAAATAGTGACAAATTATTATTTTTCTATTCGCAGTAAATTACTCATTCTAAGAAGTACATTAGAAGAAAAAAAATCAAAACTTATGTGTACTGTCAATGAGACTATTAAAGAGATTGTCAATTTTCTGTTATCTGCATTTGATAAGCACTGAAACAGAATCATACAAATCAGTTGCTATTCATCTAAATAGTGTTCTCCTTGCCAACAAAAAAAAAATAGTGTTCTCCTGTAATGCTTTCTTCAATCATATCATGAAAAAGACATTGCTCTTAGATCAATTAACAATAGTAAATAAAAAATTATGTTGAGTGCAGACAAAAAAAAAGAGAAGAAACTTGACTCCCACACATTTTGTTCTATATGGAAAATGAGGACCCACTTCATGAACCTATTAGGGAGAAGAATTAATGTGGCCTCTTGAAGGCTGCTGCTTTTTTTTTCCATGAATTGATTTGTTAACCAACACCCCATTTTAAAATTGGACTTGGCTTTGGTTAGGCATTCATTCCAAATTTCAAGAATTTCTGCTTGGGAGCATCTGGGGATGGCCCATGGTGGCATCATCTCACACCTAGAAGCCTAATACAGCCAAATGACTCCTATGTGAGTATGTGACACGTGATGCCAATCCAAAAAAGACCTAGGTATTGTACACACCTCAAGGAATTTGTATTTTTCTGGGGAAATCAATTTCAAATATTTTTTTTTTCATCCCATTATTCTCCCATGTCCCTGTATTTTTTTCTGCAGATCAAATGTATATTTTCAACAGTGTTTCCAACCTAACCCACTTTTTATGTATCAAAAACTAAATAATAGTTTCTTATGCAAATTAAAATTGATGTGCATAAATAGATTTTCGATTAAGTTCTCATGCTGTATTTTATAAAATTGATTTACACCCTTGCCTAGTTGTTTTAAAAATCTTCACTTGATTCTAAGCTCAGCATGACCTATATTTCTGATAAAAGCAAGGAATGGATACCACCAACATCTACTAGTTGACTAAAAATCATCCATAAGAATTCCTAAATAAAATGACAGCAAGAAGGAATATGCCCAATCCCAGTCAAAATACCTTTTGATTATACGTGGCTTGACATTCCCATGGAACTGATGGATTGCATCAAATGAACATCAAAAGCTTATAAGCATCCCATTGGGAGTGCCAATGCCACTTCATGAATGGAAATCTTGAAAGGACTCACCAAAGATTCTCTTCACTTTATTTGGACCAAGGGACCAACAATCACTTGTAATTCAAACAAAAAATGCTCCCTCTATTCTTTCAATAGTTCACATTATGTTTGATGGAAAAATCAAATTTGGTCACCTCCCCAAGGGATCGGAACCTCTGTTTCTAAGGGTGCGTTTGGTTGCGCGATTGCAAAATTGATTATGTAGGAATCTGCGATTGCAAACCTGATTCCGCAGGAAGCTCACTTTCTCAGCTTTTTGAAATCGCAGCTTTTGGGCACTATTTGCCTGCAATCGCTGGGTTTAAAACTGCGATTACAAAACTGTTTGATTGCGCGATTGCAAACGCAGCTTCCTGTAATCGCAAACGCAGCTTCCTGTAATCGCAATCGCAGCGCAATCGCGCAATCAAACGCACCCTAAATAACAGAGAAACCCTGTTTCCGCTAATGGGGAGAAGACGCGTGGCAGCGGATCACGTGCTCTCACGTGGTGACTTAACAGGAACTCTGTCCGAAACTCTCCGTCTCCTTCTAGCTTTAAGAGGTGCGATCAGAACCGTCGATCGTCTAAGATTTGGACGGTCCAAAAATAATTTGAAACCAAAAATTTTGAAACAACAAAGGGTCTGTCGCCTCCCTCAAAACAAACCAAATGTACACGTAGCCCCATTTGCAGCCCCAATTACAGTCAATTCTGTATTTATTTTTTTATAAAATTATAAACTGATCATTTGAAGTGCATGCTATTATATGAAATGAAGTATATACTGAAATACATTAGTGTATTTTTTTCATGGTGAAAAAATGAAAAAAATGAACTGCAGTATATACTATGATAATGTAGTATATACACTATGTTTGTACAGTATATACTATGTTATCATAGTAATGCAGCACAATCATGGACCATCAAATGGAGGATTAAAGATTTGTAAGATTTGTTTGTTAGTTTATAGATTTAGATAATTAGTTGGGATCCTAGTTTGTTAGGATTCTCTTCTATAAATAAGCTTGTAAATCAATTGACAAAACAAATTAGTGATTATTTGAAGTTTATTTATTTTATCTATTGTATTTTATTAGGAGTACTAACATTTACATAGAATTATAATATTTATGGCATTTCTTAGAAAATCAACAGATCTTTAAAGCCCAATATCCCTGGTATCCTTCATTTGAAGAATCAACAGCTTTGTTGGAGCCTGTAAATCCATTCATTAGATCGAACGATTCATCACATAGCGTATATGGCTTGATTACTAGATGTACTGAACATTTGAAATGTTATGGGTTTGATTGCATATTTTTATTTGCTAGATGTGTAATGTTAAATGTCTTGAAACATTTTAAATGTTAAACATGTTGAATTGTTCCATGTAAACAGGTTGAACTGGTTGAAATTGAGTAGTTAATTGTGAATTTTTAATATGAATTTTTTTTTCTTTTCTGATGGTTGAAATTGAGTAATTGGGTTTTATTTTTAATACAGATAGTTTTTAATTTTATCTTTTGGTTTTATGTTTTTTTTTATTTTCACTTTCAATTATTAAGTCCCGGACTAACCTTGAAGTCTCATTTCATTATATCATTGATTGAGGAGTGTTGATACACGCAGTTCATTTTGCAGTCCGTTTTACAGCTCTATACGCTATGATAACATAGTATATACAAGGGCGGATCCAAAACAATATTTTTGGGTGGGCTATATTAAATATTAATATGAAAAGATTTTTATTCTTCTATTTATGTAATTATTTTATATACCAAATAATATGTTATTCAAAAGACATTCAATCTTTTTAACAACCTCATAGTGTATGATATCATACTGTATGGAATAAAAAAAATTATCTATTTATAATGAAAAAAACCACACTAGTGTGTCTCAATTTATATATTACTACATATAACAACATATACTTAGATAAGAGAGTGCATAATTTTTAAAAAAAAGAAAAACGGTGTGGATTGCAAACAGAGTTGCAGAAGGGGTATGACATATCATTTTTTTTTCAGCCCCTATTTCAGTCTTATATGCGTTGATCAAAAATCACTTGAGTATATATTCACAATATTTTTTATATTAATTTTACATTTTTCTATAAATGTATCCATGCAATTTATTAAAGTATATGCTTCATTTTTTTAATAAATGCATGTATCTCATTGAATAAAGCATATATTATTTTTAAAAAATTCAAAATACGTGTAAAGTGGAATTATGATTGAAAAAAGTTTGTACGTAACATTATCTCAATATATATAATAAAAAATAAAAAAAAACAAAATAAAATCCAAGCCGGGCTACAGCCCGACCGAGCCCACCTTTAGGTCCGCCCCTGAGTATATACAGTACAAACATAGTGTATACTATATTATCATAATTTTTTTATCATGAAAAAATACATTAATGTATCTAAGTATATATTTATTTCATATAATAGCATGCACTATAAAAGGTGATTATATAATTTTATAAAAAAAGAAAAATATGATGGACTGTAATTGAAACTGCAAATGGGACTACGTGTATCTTTTTCTTTTATATTTGGTTTGTTTTGAGGGAGGCGAGAGACCCTATGTGGTTTCAAAAATTTTTGTTTCAAATTTTTTTTGGACCGTCCAAATCTTAGACGATCGACGGTTCTAATTGCACCTCTTGAAAACGGAAGGAGACGGAGAGTTTCGGACAGAGTCTCCCCATTAGCGGAAACAGGGTTTCTCTGTTATTTAGAAACAGAGGTTCCGATCCCCCTCCCCAAGGGTTGAGCCACACATGCGAGATTCTAGGGAAAAATTAAAGATGCACAGAATCAATCACGTAACTTGTGTATGTAAATTCACTTGTGAGAATTTGAACTTGAAATCTTTAAAAATTGGATCCACTGATCGAGCCAACGAGTCAATCTCGCGTGGACTCATCTTTTATAATGTAGCCATCTTTTAACACATTCAACATTTGTCAGAGTGATAGATGATCATTCCACGTGAAACAATCATGTAAACTAGGAATGCATAATGACATCCATATAAAACTTAGGGCTAATTTGATAATCATTCTTATTATCCGTCAACTGAATCACACAAGTAAATCGTGCTTAATTTTTTTTAATTCCTATGATCATTCTTAACAACACAAACAAAATTCATTTGATTTCTCATTCCCACATAATCTATTAGAAATAGATGTAACAAGAATGCGAAATTTCATTTTTGGATTAGAGTTTTCAAATTAATCATCATTATTAATTAAATGCGTGCCAGCTTATACAACACACCCTGATTTACTCATAGGGAATATTTCACTGCATTCACGGCACAAGAGATCTGATCACTTGCAATATTAATGCCATTGGGCATGGGTGGCTACTTATTAGTATAAAATCACTTTAAATGATTACATCTATTTTCATGTAACATGGTTACCCAATAAAATCAATATATATATATATATATGGGACGTGATTAGGTGCAGTCGGTGCGATCGCGATCACGGGCCGTCGATCACGGGTCCATCGTATTGGACGGTTGGGTGCGAATCACGTCGACCGTTGAATGCGATGGACCCACGATCGGACGGCCCGCGATCGCGACCGCACGACCGCACCTCATCGGTCGATATATATATATAGGAGTGATTAGGTGCGGTCGTGCGGCGTCGACCACGGGCCGTCGATCATGGGTCCATCGCATCAGACGGTCGGGGGCGATTCACATCGACTGTTGGATGCGATGGACCTGCGATCGGACGACGCACGTCGGATCCGCACGATCGCACCGACCGCACGCTATCACTCGGGTGTGTGTGTGTGTGTGTATATATATATATATATATATATATATATATATATATATATATATATATATATATATACTCGTGATATTATACGGTCGTGCGGTCGGTGCGGTCGCGATCACGGGTCCATCGCATCGGACGGTCGGGTGCGATTCACGTCGACCGTTGGATGCGATGGACCCGCGATCGGACGGCCCGCGATCGCGACCGCACGACCGCATATTATCGGATATATATATTCAGTTAAAGCAACTGCATTACATTTTTGGGAGAGATTGTATGATTAATCGACAACAAAATGTGACACTCACATGCAGAAATGTGTAGCCACACCACATGAGCATGTATTAGGGCTGCAACTTGGGTCGGGTTGAACCCGAACCCGACGGGTTGAACCCGATTTTTACATGGGTTGGGTTGACCAAATCGGGTTCGGGTTCGCCAATTCGGGTTGACTCACAAATCGGGTTGGCCTCACTCCCAACCCGACCCAACCCGAACCCGTAAACTAATGATTAAAAAAAGATTATGGCCGTTCATTCTATAGCTTCTAATATGGGTAGTCCAAATTTTAGGTAAATCTAGCTAATCTTATGAGTTGGGTCGGGTTGATTTATTTAATTTACACATCATGTTAGAAAATTCGGGTTGGGTCAAGTTGGTCCAATTCGGGTTGAAAATCGGGTTGGGGTCGGGTTAGTCCAATTCGGATTGGGTCGGGTTGGTTTATTTAATTTCGGGTTGGTTCAATTCGGGTTGAAAATCGGGTTGGGTCGGGTTAGGGTTGAGTTGTTTAGAATTCGGGTTGAGTTTGGGTTGGGGTCAACCCGAACCCAACCCGCCCGAGTTGCAGCCCTAGCGTGTATCATATGCAAAATAGGAAGAGATTCTTTGGCAGAAAAACAGAGAGGATTGTATTTATGTTGTGTGTTTGCCATGTGAGGCAGACCCACTTTTGAGTTCTCTCATTCATGCCGACATGGATTTCGTAATTCCCATGTCATTTATTATTTATTAGAGGGAGATATATACTTTCATGACCAAGCTAATTGTGAAAATATATCATTTCATTCTATCAATTTTGAGATGAGTGCCTATCACTTTTGAATGTGTGAGTTGAATTAAAATTTTCGATCTGAGTTTTGAGTTCTTAAATTTTTTTTATAAGAAAACGATAATGAATCATTTCACACTCCAACCAAAATTGATAGGATGACATGTTTAAACCGTGTTAAAAATTTAATCAAATTTTAGGTCAAAGGACTAGAATCCAGATGGACTATGTGTATCAACTATCAACACACTTTCTATCTATAAAATTCTTAACCAAATTTTTTTTTGGTAGAACAACAACGACACTTTTTTACAGGTAGGCGATGTAATTTAATCCCAAGACATTAAAATTATAAATTCTGTTGTCTTCCATTGACCTTAGGCCTGTCAACGGGTTGGGTCCAGACCTGGACCCGACCCAACTCGGACTCGATTACACGTGTAATATACCCGATCCGATTTGGACCCGATCCGATTTGGACCCGACCAGGTGGACCCGAACATACAAACGGGTCGGGTCCGGGTCCATCCCGTCCTGATCCGTTGGATCCGAGACCCGACTGTTTTATTAATATACACTCATATATTACAAGAATATTAGTATTAGTTGACCCATAATTTTATTTCTTATTTATCAAGTTACAAGTGTTTATTGTTTATTTTGTGACACAAATAACTATGAGCTATCCCTTTTAATTCATTGTTATATTGTTTAGACTTATGTTTACTTTGAATGTTGTTTAGTAATTCATTCACTTCTTTTGAATTTTACAAAAATATGTTCAAACACAATATTAGGATATCAGTTTTGAAAGTTCAATAATAATTAATGCTTTATTACAATTTTTTTCTAATAGAATGATAAGACAAACAAATTCATGAGTTTAAATTTTTTTTGTTTTTATTAACTTTCCTTGGGTCGGGTCCGGACCCGACCCGAGACCCGACGGGTCTGGGTCTGGGTCCACATGTTCACGACCCGCTGAGTCCTGTCACGGGTCGGGTCCGGGTGGAACCCGACCCGAGACCCGACGGGTCTGGGTCTGGGTCCACATGTTCACGACCCGCTGGGTCCTGTCACGGGCCGGGTCCGGGTCCACCCGGACCCTACCCGTTGACAAGCCTAATTGACCTACAGTGTCATAATCCTTTAATGCAACCCAGCTAACCCGGATTTATCTGGAGAGTAGTGACAATCATCGATAAACCCTAAATGAGACATTATTAAATCTAATAAGGAGCCATCTACCTATTTTGGCTCTCTTTTATGATGTGAGTTTTTGGAATTCATATGATTTGTTTGACTTAATCCTTGTTTTGCTTAAGGCCCTCCTTGAATCAGTGGCCTTGTTTTACTCCACTTGGTTTAAATTAAGTCATTAATATATGATCCTCCAATCCGGGGAAGAATCTAATATGTTTGGAAATTTTTTGTTGTCATGTGAGTTGGAATAAAACAAAAAGGTGATGAGTTTCATTCATGGGTCAAATGAAAGAATTTCCTCACTAGTTGCCTCATATTGGTCACTAATCACTAATCACTATAAATATAAATAATAATTGCATTCTCCCGATGCTGTCTAAGCTACAGTCATATGAATTGATGACTTCATAGTCCCAAGCATGATTGCTTATTTGCTCGTTTGAAACGCATGTCTTGAGAATTCTCCCACCCACCATTTTATAATATGTATATAATTCTAGGAACATTATTATATGTATTTTGTTTTACAGTTTTCACATGTTTGATGTTTTCTTTTTCAATAGGCACAATAAAATATGCATTTTTTAAAATAAAATATATATTTATTTATATAAAAGTTAACAAATAGAACATTTTATTTTGTTAGAAAAATAGGTATTCACGTGAGGCTGAATATAAAATTGAATGTAACAATTTCTTTATTTTATACATATCTATGCAATCAAATAAAGCAAAATCAATTTATTTTATCTGATGGTTTGGAACTATTCATCAGACTACTTGTGCTTTTACAAAATCAATTTTTAGATATATAATCAATTATAAACTAGTATTTTTAAATATCATCTTTTGCTTTCTGTTATTCAATTTCATGTGTTAAAAATCAAAATAATTTTTATAAAAGAAAATGACTAAAATTAATTGTTTATGAAAAAATTGATTGATCACAGCTTTCATAAAAAAATCTTTTTTGAAAATTTGTTCCATAAGGGCTTATTAGACAAAGTCGAACATATTGTAATTATTTTTAGAAGGAAAATACATACATTTAATTATTCTTGCATTTACTTTTATAAATAGAACATGCTTTGAATATTTTTTTAAATACAAATTCATCTAAAGAAATATATGCTTTCACAAAATATGAAGAACATATGCAAATGAATTAAATACATACACATTTGTTTTTTTAATAATTAATAGAGTTCTACTAACATGATTTAGATATATATTTTATAAAGAATATTATGTACTCCGTTAGATATATAATATAAGATCTATAAAAAATGTTTATTAAAGAGTCTGAAAGCATCAACTCCTTTTCTAGAGGGGAGATACATGGAGATGCAAGTGGAGGGGAATCATGTATGAAAATAGTGGCGACCCCACTTAGGAAAGAATGCGATAACACATTCTCCATTGAAAAAAACTATTCCCTCCCCATTTATAACCTTTTTAGATCAACAAAACCTAGGTTCCAAATCGTAGGGTTGATCAAAAGAATGTGGGAAGCCACACATGAATGGCTTGGAGGGAAATAAAAATGATGAGAATCTTCTTTCATTGTATTGATTGTTATAGTGACCAACTGTTGGTAAGTAGTGCATCAAAAACATGAGATTATTGGCTTTCCTTTTAAGGGTCCATTCTATCATTTGCATTATTTTTTTGGGTCTGGAGTATCCAGTGAGTCATGGTCCCGTGATATGCACGTGAATCAAAACTTCATTTTAATTCTAATATTTGACTCCTAGAATTATTATTTTTTTTAAAAAAAATTGATTCTTATAAACCATACTTTTTACATTTTAAAAATTTATTTTGAAGTGACATTTATAATTAAAAAGTTAGAGTTCAAAATTTTAGATGTTTTAGAACATATTTAAAACTTTTATCTTTTTACATATTCAAATCACACAAACCATATTTCCAAACATTGGTCCGTTTAGGACCGATGCATCGTTAAACGCTATATTAGCTATTCCAACGCGAACATCCTAACATGTTTAGATTCGTGATGGCGTTGCGTTGAATTCCTCACCGCGGAATCCGTCTCCACCGTAGATTCAAATGGTGCCTAAGCTCCATTTGGAATCAACTGTCAAATTTTTTTTTTGCTGCTAATGGAGGTATCCCAAAAGATAATGACTAATCCTCCAGGTGTCCGACCAACCCACTTGAAAGTTTCTCTATAGACACCTGAGTAAGTCAAGAGTGAGAATAGAACACGCGTCAATGGGAAGCATACCCATGATGCTAGCCAACTCATCAAGACCCTGAGTTTTGCATGTTCAAAACCATTTTATAGGTAAGCGGTTTCAAACCGGTATTTTGTATCTGAGCTTATGATATTTTATGTTTTTAAAGGTTAATATAACAACTTTTGAAAAGCTAATTGATGGTTATTTTATCCATAATCGTATTCTAATCAATTTTGAGCTTAAGTTATTTTTGAAAATTGGTTTCAAATGAGGTCATAGCTATTCATTATATAACTCACTGAGCTTCGACATAGCTATTCATTATATAGCTATGCAAAATTGACAGTAAAAAATGAACGTGACTGACGTGACATATCTTATGCTTTCCATTTCATGATCGGATAATTATTATATAATTATCATAAGTTTCATTGTAGCTTTAATTTGAACAACCAAGATGTACAGTCCACAAACGTTTCTATCAGCATCACCACCATATATATATATATATTATATATGGACCACAGACAGAGACTGAACTGTTGGACTCTGCCACTCCAAATGTGATGTCGACCCTTCTTTCTGTAATGCCTACTTTGGTTAGGTTTCTATGCTTTAATTTCTTTCCACCAACAAAGAGTAATCTCAGGACCACGCAACATTTTTTTTTGTTTATGTTGATTTTATCCTGTATTTCGTGTAAGGAAGAACATCAACAGAAGAATTGTTTTACTCCCGACACAATTGGAGACCTAAATTTTTTATAGTAGTATAATTTATGTATTTTAGAGGAATATATACATACGCGCACACACTTATTTTTTAGTAAGGTTACTCGAACCATTGAGAATATATGGTAGCCCTGTGTTTTGAGAGAAAGAATCAAGTCTATAGTCCTTTCTTTCACGTAGAGTACCTAATTGAGCAAAATAAAGAAAATTCTTTTTTCTCCATGAACATAGGCCTCTCCTTTCTTGTGAGTGTGTATTTGTTTTTACTTTCTCCCATGTTTCAATTCACAATCCTATTTTTTTAGCAATATATGTATTCGCATGAATAAGAAAAAAAACATAATTTTCTTTGTATTCATAGTTTTAATTTTTGTCCCACTAGATAATTTGTAACCAATGCAAGTTAATTAGTTAAAGTTCAACTTGAACCAATATAAAAATGAAAGAAGTCAGCTCTAACCTATCTAACTATCAAATTTTAAGGAGTTTAATATGAATCAAACTCAATTTGTCATGTTTTGTTTCAAATTTTAGATTTGATTAGAGTTGGCCATATTCAAATTGGGTTTGTATTTTACTTAATTTCAATGCATGCGTGATATTAAATAATCTAAATTCACCCTATTGAGTTTGTATTTAGGTTTGGTCAAGTTCATCCTAATTAAGTAGCACCCATATATATGGAATTTGCATACGAATGTATACATCTTTTCTTACCTATGGAAGAGAAATTAGAGCATTTCTGATGATATAGAATGAGTTTTAAAATTTATTTTTTACTTAATACTATCTTTAAAATTTAAAAACTAATTTTTGCTAGATTCTACTTATCAAAAAAATTGTTAGAATCCTCAAATAATACTTTTATAATTAAAAATTGAATTTTTATATTTGTCAAAATTTAGACCTGCTATAGTGGTGTTTGGAATAAGTTTGGATAAACTATCCAAACCCGATTTCATACTCTACATTAAGCAGCAATTTGGAAAGTAGTTTAAACAATTTTTTAGATATTTTAGTTTTACAAAATATATATCTATAAAAAAAATTGCAAAAACTTTCCAAATTTTTTTTATTTACAAAATTTATTTTTAATTGAAAGTAGTTTACAAACGTCCTTAGCGTCCTCAAAAATATAGTTTTTTAAAATATTTTTTAAACACATTTTCAAATGCTAGATCAGACAAAGTAATATGTAGCAAACGTAAAGTAAAAGATGGATGCATTGAATCACAACACCTTTATTTTTTATTTTATTTTTGACATTATTTAACCCCGTATGCATCCACTGAACCCAAAAAAGAGAAATAAAATAATATATAAAAACACCAACAATATATAAATGTTAAAATGGGAAAATTTAATTTTGGGTCCTCGAATAACCCCTAAATTATGTTTAAGTCTTTAGAATATTTGAATTTATTTAAGTCCCCAAATATATTGTCTATTATTTTCAGATTTTTTTTTATAACATTCGTTAAGTACACCGTTAACATTTTTATTTTTACCTCTCCCTTTCATCGATTGTATACACGGTTAATATGATTAAATATAGGGTTATTTAGTTTTCATCCATACTAAAACATGCAAATTATTAAAAACCCCTCCAAAACACAATATTATTATAAACCCCCTTAAAATGTTGCCAAACTTTGTAAAAAACCCTACAGTCAATAAACTAACTATATTAGAAGAATATTCCATCTCAACATATGTATATTGTCCATTTTACCCTCTCCATTAATGAAAAAGGCCATAAATAGCTTTTTTCAATCTCTTGAAACCTCTTAATGGAGAGGGTAAAATAGACAATATACATATATTGAGATGAAATATTCTTCTAATATAGTAGTTTGTTGACTGTAAGATTTTTTACGAAGTCTGATAACATTTTAAGGAGGCTTATAATAATATTGTGTTTTGGATGGGGTTTTTAATAATTTGCATGTTTTAGAAGGGGTGGAAACTAAATAACCCTTAAATATATTATTAAAACGGGAGATAGAAAATGATAGTAGAAAAAAAATCACCAAAAGGGAATGAGTAACGAGAGGGAGGAGGTAACAGGAGGCCACACACACGGAAGGGGGGGGGGGTTGTCAATTTGTCATATGCATGGATGAGAGAGAGAGAGAGAGAGAGAGAGAGAGAGAAAAGTGAAAAAAAGATAAAAGATAACCCTATTAGATGGAAGAACCTAGAAATAATACCCTAACTAATCTGGAGACCTAAAATAAATTCAAATGTTCTACGAACCTAAAAATAATTAAGTGATTCCCAGAAAATACATAATTAATTTTAAAAGAAAATTTTAAATAACCCCCTGTAAACTGCTTGAAATTCATGTAACCTCCTGAAAACATCTATGCAAATCTAAATAGCCATCTGAGTTAAAACTTTCATTGACAAATGAAGAATTAATATTTTGTTTGGCTAACAATGGCTGAAAACACACTATATAAAAAACCCATTACAGTGCATTAAAAATGTAAAAAATCATATGTAAATAATGATTTTATTCATTCAAATAGATTATAAAACCTTATTTGGAATGTTAAAATAGTTGTTTACTGAAATTTTTTTACATTTTTAACACAATGAAGTGGATTTTTGGTATGTTTTCAATCAATGTTTTCAACCAATGTTAACTAAATAGAATAACCATCTTATCAACAAAAATTTAACTCATTAGATTATTTAAATTTATATAAGTATCTTTATAGGTTACATGGAATTTAGAAAAAGTAAAGGGAGTTACATGGATTTCGAAGCAATTTAAAAGAGTCATGTAGATTTTTTCCTAATTTAAAAGCATGAATTCCTAATAAACCCATCACCATCTCAATGAATGGTCCAGGTTCCCCACCCCACCTCCTATAAAATCCCCCACCCAAAAATAAAGAATCCTCAAATCCCCACAAACCATCCCCCCCCCCCCCCCCCCTCCCACCCAAAAAAAAAAATTAAAAAAAATGAAGATCGTCCCTGGACAAATCCGGACCGTCCACGACTGCTCGGAAGCGGATCACCAGCCGTTGATCCCGGGCCTCCCCGACGAGATCGCCGAGCAGTGCCTCCTCCGCCTCCCCTACCCCTACCACTCCCTCTTCCGCTCCGTCTCATCCGCCTGGAACCGAACCCTCTCAAACCCTAACTTCCTCTCCTCCAAGAAAACCCATCCCTACCTCTTCATCTTCTCCTCCGATCACCGCAACCACCACCGCTGGCTCTCCTTCGACCCCCGCCACCGCCGCTGGTTCACCCTCCCCCCTCCCCCTTCCCCCTCCCCCCCAATCGGATTCGCCACCGCCGCCGACTCCCTCTCCGGCTCCCTCTTCGTCCTCGGCGGCCTCCTCTCCGACGACTCCGCCACCCCCCTCCGCAACCTCCTCTCCTACTCCCCCACCACCAACTCCTGGTCCGCCTCCCTCTCCCCGATGCCCACCCCGCGCTCCTTCTTCGCCGCCGGCGCCGTCAACGGCAAGATCGTCTCGGCCGGCGGCGGAGGCGTCGACGTCTACGATCCAGCGGAGGATCGGTGGACGACGTCGTCCGCGGCGGGGAACGGAAGGTGGGGCGGGTTGGGGAGGTACGACGCGGCGGTCGTGAAGGGGCGGATGCACGTGACGGAGGGGTGGACGTGGCCGTTCAACAGCTCGCCGAGGGCGGGCGTGTACGACGCGGAGGTGGACACGTGGCGGGAGATGAAGGTGGGGATGCGCGAGGGATGGACGGGGGCGAGCGTGGTTTTGGAGGGGGGACGGCTGGTGGTGGTGTCGGAGTGCGGGGAGAGGAGGCTGAAGGTGTACGAGGAGGGGATGGACGAGTGGGTGTACGTGGAGGGGGAGGGGGTGCCGGAGGAGATTGGGAGGCCGTACGCGGTGGGAGGGGCGGAGAGGACGGTGTACGTGGTGGCGGGGGGACTGGATGTGGGGATTGGGAGGTTGGGTTGTGATGGGAAGGGTGGGTGGAGGGTGGAGTGGGAGGTGGTGAAGGGACCTAAGGTTTTTGAGGGTTGGGTTCCTCAGCATTGTCAGGTGTTGTATGCTTAATTAGAAAGATTGCTTCTTTTTTCTTTCTTTTTTTCTTTTTTGGTTTGGATTGTGTGTGTGTGTGTGTTGAATGTGATCATGTTTTATGATGGATTGAGAGTATGAATTTGTGGTGTTTTTTATGTGGTTCATGAATTTAGGGGGGTTGGGTTTGAAACTAATTGTAAAACTGATTCTGTTTCTGCAAAAATAGTTTCATAGTTTTCACTTTTCATATAGATATGCAGATTTGAATTTTTTTAAAAAAATTTGGTTTCGGGGAAGAACAAAGCTTGATTGAAAGATGAATTAAAAAACTTTTTTTTTTTTTGAGAGAGAGAATTGGATAGACCCGACCTACTGTTGTGTGTTAGGTGTTACGTCACTGAAACACATAATTGATGAAAGAAACAGTGGGGGGTATTTTATTTATCTTTTATAAATCCTTCTGATTTATCTATGATCTTCAATATTATATTTTTAAGTGAAACATTCACTGTGAAATCGTTATTATCTATATCTAAAAAATTATATTGTTAATCAAACAGGGTTAAGGATTTGGGATTCCTTCTTTATTTTATTTTTTTACTTTTTTTCCATGGAGGAGAGTGACAAAGACACTGATGAGAGGGGGTCGGAATCGTGTGGACTCGGCAACCCTTGAAAGGCTGACTGTTAATTCATGGGACCCATTTTTTTTATATATCACCGACTCGTTTTCACTCAAAAACTAATCAAAGTTTTCTTCTTCTTTTTTTCTTTTTTGGGTCCCTTTCATTATTTTTTTCCACAGCACCACTTTTAATCACAGTGGTTTGGTGTGAATGAGATATGGTCTGAATTATATTATTGATGGATATGCAAAACAAATCTAATACCATTAGGATTACCGTGATTGTTTTTGCTTTCTTTGCTCTATTCTTGAAAGTTGTTTTTGAAATGAAAATGTTTACAATTTATTGGAAAAAAAAACGCTGAATGAAAAATGATTTTTTTTTAATATATATTAATTTATTTAAATAAATATTTCATTTTTTCATGATAATAATAAAATAGTTAGATGTATCATTTTATATTATATAAAAGTGACCTGGCACCAAATCAAATGTTGTGTATGGAACCCACGTCACAGTTGTGATTAGCATCATCGGCGGGCGGCTCACGTAACCATAGTATTCAATGCATTTCTTTGGCAGTGAAGTCATGTCAAGAATCGAAAAGGCAGATCTCCAGAAAATATACATTGGACACTTGATGATAGCACATGATAATGACTCACTAGCCTCTCAAAAAATATTCACATACTCTGAATCTGAAAAATGAAAATATTTTAATATAAAACCATTCACTGTTCACAATTTGATCATATAACCTTAAAAATTGAAATAAACTACATTCTCATTCTAATAACATCTCATGATAAATCGTAAAATCCAAGTTTCAACCACCAGTTTTTTATTATTACATAATCTTGCATCCCTAGCATATCACATTATCACCTCAACTAATTTCATATTTGAACATATTGATTATCTAAATTTCAATATTAATATCAAACTACCATCAAAATGAGACATGGATGGATACTAAAGTATTCGATTGACATGCTTAATTGCGCGCACGCACACAAATAAAATAAAGCAATAACTTAATTCATATCCATGTGTGCAATTTTTTTTTTCTTACTTTGGATTAAGATATTCCAAAAAACAAAATCTAGGGAGCAGCAAATGTAATGAAAAATCCATATTCATAATCCGGGATGGGAGAAAAAAAAACTAATCAGTGCTGAGAAGCAAAGTTAAAATCACTTGGATGTGTCCACACAGTAGACATGTTAACCTTACATGTAGAGCCCCTCAGGGACTCCTTCCTTCTTCTTGAACATGACCTTCTCCTTGGCCTTCTTAAAGTCTACATGAGTTACCTGAAACATTGAAGATACACACATATATGCATGTAATGAATATGCACCAAAATGTTTAATAAGTATGTGAATTCAGTAAAATACGCCATTTTACTATTTAACCTCACCTTCATTCGCCGCTCTCTCAAGGCTAGCAAACCGGCCTCTGTGCAGATTGCTTTGATGTCAGCCCCGGAGAATTCATCCTTCGTCATCACAAACTCTTCCAAGTTAACATCATCCGCTAGTGTCATCCTTGATGTATGTATCTGCATGAAAAAATGCAATATCATAACTCTGGTATACTAGAACTAATTTACTTTGGCAAATAGGATACGGATACCTGGAAAATACGCCTTCTAGTTTTTATATCAGGAAGAGGGAATTCTATTTTCCTATCAATTCGGCCAGGGCGTAGCAATGCAGGATCTAGGCTTTCAATTCTGTTTGTCGCCAGAATGACCTTGACATCTCCTCTCGAGTCAAAACCATCCAACTGGTTAAGCAATTCCAACATGGTTCGTTGAATTTCACGCTCTCCGCCTGAATGGGCATCGTACCTGCAAGTGAGACTTTAGTTGTAGTACTTAAAAAGAGAGGTCACCACATGAATGTGAGAGAGATTGTTTCCATGCCTCTTGGTGCCGACTGCATCTATTTCATCAATAAAAACTATTGATGGAGAGAGGTCATCAGCTACCCTGAAAAGCTCTCTCACTAATTTTGGACCATCACCCAAGTATTTCTGAATCAACTCACTTCCTACAACTCGTAGAAATGTCGCCGATGTTGAGTTGGCCACTGCCTGTTAAAGAAAATAACTCATACACAAGCTCAAGCAATGGTAACTAAACGGCAATAAAAGACAATAAAAAATTGACCAGTAACTTGATTTTTAGAACACTTCTAAGGAGATGATTCAAAACAACCTACACAGAATTATCTACTATCAAGAATCTCCCAAAACTCCAAATATTATATTTTTTCAGTGGTTAAGCCAGTGTTCAAACAGAAAGGTCACCACATACACAAAATAAATTTCATGCATGCGTTAAAATAATGATGAACCATATAGAATCATGTACAAATGGGTCTAAAAAAATAGATGCAGTAACACTTGCAATTTTTCCGCAACAGAGCAGCTTGGCTAACAAACTATCGACCATTTTCATATACATGTTTTTCTATTGTTATGAGAGGAGAAACACTGACATGTTGGAATTACATACAAGATATTATGCTGGTGCATATTATATCAAATGATCCAACCTACCTCTCCATACAGTGTATGTTAGCAAGGTTCACACCTGCCTCAGTAAATGGATAAGTACCCTACTTATGATTAATAAAAAAAAAACCGATTAGTCTGCCTCTATCATAAAGCCTAACAGCATCCATAACTTCACTATAGTGGATATTTCCACAAATCTAGAAGTTACACGAACAAGGGCAGTGAAGAAAATGCCTCTAGAAGTGACCCACTCAATAGGATCACAAATTGTGCAAGACTTCTATGTAATGCCAGTGTCCCTAATTTTCTCTTTGTGTGTCTGATTTTCTATTTCTTTCAAAAAAAATTCCTATTATATAGTCTGTAAAGTGTAAACAAGTGCAAGAATCTACCAATTAACTGTTAGCAATCTTCTGATTCAAAATATCTCATCCAATTGGTCTGTCATGGATGCCTCTACAAGAGTGCATCAATCCTCTTCCCCTTAGAATGCATAACACTGTTTACTTTTTTAACACTAAGGTAACTCTTCTCTGCATAAGAAAGCAACAGAAATCTGCATAAAAGTGTCAGATAGCAAGCCAGATAATGTTGACCCAGAACCACATAAACGCAACCCATAGAGCTACACAAAGAAAGAAGCAGGGATAGAAGTCCCCATGTCCCTCTGGTCAACTAGTAAAGAAATCCCATGTCTGTTTTCATGAGTGATTTTCGTTCAACAGTGCTCTATCAGAATGTGTGTCAAAACTTTCACATGACAAATATGATGGTCATCTATTCTTTTGCAACTAAAAGTAACATAAATTTCAATAAACCCAAATACCCAATGATGATATCAAATAGTTAAATTTTCTACCATCATTCACAAGAGACTATAGTCATGGTAAAAACACAACTTGAAGATGATAATAAAATAAAAACACTAATTGAGATTCTGGATCATGCGTTGTTTGATCCATAATGGTTTCTAATATCTAGATAACCTAAGTGGTTACAATTGCTCTCTAAATCCCTAAAGTTGATTTGTTATTTTATTTTATTTTATTTTTTAAATCAGTAGGTATCCTGCCACATTTTATTCAACCCTAAATGTGTTTTTCTCTATGATTTATTGCATACATATGACAGGTGACATATACTATCACATTTGGAAAACATTCAGAACAGAGAGACCGGTTTCCATTTATAAATCAATGATCACTGAAGTTCAAATTCTAAGGGGCCACGAAAGGTCAAAAACAGAGTGGGCAAAACGTGGAACCCTGTATGAGGCAGGGCTTATATACTAGAGATAAAGATGGAAAACCCACCAAAACGAGAAGCAACAAGATTATGCATCCGAACAACCATAGTCAAAACAATCAAATGAAAGAAAGAAATAATATTGACCTTCGCAAGCAAGGTTTTCCCTGTTCCAGGCTCTCCATAAAGTATGACGCCTTTGGGGGGTTTGATACCAATGTCTTCATACAACTCGGGATGTGTAAGAGGTAGCTCAACTGCCTCTTTAATTTCTTGAATTTGGGCATCCAATCCGCCAATGTCAGCATAAGACTCAAGTGGAGCTTTCTCTACCTTCATCACTGAAACCATTGGGTCAACTTCGTCTTGAAGAAGCCCAACAACGGAAAGAACCTACGAAAAACCACGAGGTGCACATATATGAAGTTGAAAAGCCACATTGTCATGTTGAATCTATTTCATCAGTTAAAGGAAGCAAATACAAAAATAGAAGTAAAATGGAAAACGAAAAAAAAAATAGATCGGACGTTTTTTTTTTTTTTTGGGTAGGATTCTTGCCAGTTTGTTAAAAAAAAAGATTTTTTTTTAAATGGAAAAGGTTGGCTATTATTAACAATGGAGTACATAACCAAAGACCATAAGAAGTGGAAAGTAACAAGTGAGCGACAATAAAAAGGTAGACCAGAGGTATACAAGTGGCCACCCAAAAAATCAAGTCAGGCCTCGGAGAGCGCCCCCTTCCATGGAGATACTAGAAACTCCTGCACAATTTCCCCCAATTCACGATAAGCCGCTCAACAAAGTCCCACAATCTCTTGGTAATAGGGGTAGCCCCATGAAATATGGCTTTATTCCTTGCCAACCAAATGAACCAGACAACCGCAAGAACAAGAATTTGGGAAACCTTGGCTTTCACACTCAGGTCACCTCTTCTTCTAAAATGTTTCCCAGCTATCCACATTTGGTCCAAGTGGAGAAGCAACAATGAAGCCCAAATATAGAACCAATTAAACAAGCATTTCAGTATGTCTGGTAAACATATGGTTTCAGACCACCTTTAAAACATTAAAAGAAATATACAGGATTTATATATGCTCAGCCACAACAGTACACTCCAACACTAAAAACTAGTTTTGTACCTACTCCTACACTTTTCTAATTCCTGGTGCATCCATGTATCAAAAGCAGTGCACCAATCCCTCCATATTTTCCATACTTAAAACATTCTAATCTTCACTTGTTCCAAAATCCTTCTAGATGAATTGAAAGTCACCTGTGAGCCTGTGAAAACCCTTACCAAAAATCTAATCCAACCCAAGATTGAACTTTTAGATTCCCTTGCACTACAATCTTTCTTTCCAGCAAAAGTAAAATTTTATCGATAAATCCAAACAATTATGAAGAGAACGAAAAATAAAATTGACAAAGACTTGCTTGATTTTGTAGTCATAATCTTTACAATGCAAATAAACTCGAACCCTTTCATGGTTCCAAGTCAAACTTCATAGCCCTTCAAATATCTCATGATATGCATATGACACTTCCAAAATAAGTGATTTGGCATGATGCACTTCAACTGACTACCAGCAGAATGATCCATGTGCCATTTCCTATGATGACCTGTTGGCGGGATTCAAATTTTTACATGGCTCCAATTCAGATCCATAGACCACTAAAATGCTTCTCATGTAGCCACCTAACTTTCCCTCGTCTCCTTTGTTGGGGGTTTTTGCCTAATAAAATTGCTCCAACCCGTTATCTCAACCAATAAAAAAACCACCTCATTCTCCACAAAATATGTTCAGTGAAAGAGTGGAACTCCGTTGCTAAGTATCAACTCAACCTCATCAGATACCATACAAAAATGATAAAGTTTCTGACAACCATAAAATTTAGTACCTTTTACAGCACTCGAAGGATCCTCATTAATTGCCTCTGATTGAACTGCAAACATCAATGTGATTTTAAACCTTGGATCAGATCTTTTTTCCATAATGCACATACTTCACCAAGGCAATCTTCACATACAAGTATAGAAAATAATGTCCTCACCCTGCAATTTTTCTCTTAAGAAAAGCTTATTCTTATTACCAAAATTTCAGAACATCACAAATCCAACAAAAAGATAATGTTTTCATTTTTCTCAATGACTATCAATATACAAAATCAAACAATGAGCCCCACGACCTCAGAGTCCTCAGACAATGTTTCCCCACTATCACAGCCACGGTTCAACCTCCCCTAATTGACTAGCATTCAAATTAATCCACAAAAACCCTAAATTGACAGTGCATCAAATTTAACACTTGCACTTTTTTCCCAACAAAGCCACACTTCTATATCAGACGTCCCCCTTCCGGATGCCAAACACCACCAATCACAGGAACAACAAAACCAAACCCTAGATCCCACTCAATCAATCACAAAAACCCTAATTTTCCAGATCCAAAACCAATTCCACAAAAAAATCCACCAACATCCTAAAATTCCAGATCCACGATTCAAGAGTAGACGCACCTTGTTATGCATGAGTATGGAACACCCCGGCTCGAGCTGGTCCTTGTCGACGAACGACAGGATCCCGACGTAATACTCAGGCCCGACAGAGGACGAGACGATCGCGTGATTCTCGTCGATGAGCTCCTCAAGATTCCCGACGCTCATCGGCGACCCCCTGAGATCGTCGACCTTCGACCGGTCCTCCTCGTTCTTGTCCTCCTGGGGCTTCAGCCTCTCCTGGTTGGTGACGAACTCCTCCTCCATCAGCAGGTAGTCCTTGATCCGCTCGAGCTTCAGGAGGCGGAGCTTGCACTTGGTGATGGGAGTCACCGTCGGAATCCGCGCCGCCGCCTCGGATCCCTTCTGCTTGCGCTGCTTCCGGCCGACGCGACTCGGCGGGGCCGCCGGCTCGAACTTCTTGTCCTTCTTGTCGCCGTCGCCGGATCCGTGCTTGCGGTCTCCCGGGAGCCCGCCTTGCTTGTTGAGGCCGCCGGGAGTTCCCTGTCCCATGCTTCTTCTTCTTCTTCGCTTTTTTTTTTGTGGGGTTTTGAAGGATTGCTTGTGGGAGGGGAAAGAGGGAGAGGGTTTAGGTCTTGTAGACGGAGAGATGACAAAGTCGGTACTGATAAGAGATCGACATGAGTTCGGCCCATTTAATGAAATGGTCGTCTCAGAGGCCCATTCATGACAGCCCATCCAGGCCCCTTCCTCTCCTCCGCAGGATCAGTGGACCACCTCCCAGTCTCCCGCTCTTTTATCCGACGAAAATGTTAAGTTCAGCCCAGTTTTGATTTTTTTTTTAATCTATAATTACGTAAGCAGCTTTGATGGTACGACTGAACATTTTTGGAAGTTGTTTATCTAATCGATATAATTAAATAATTCTACTCTAATAGTTTCTTGCGTCCATATTCGGATAAATAGTGTTTAAAAACTACGATTTTCAAAAGATAAGAGGGTGAATTTTTTACAGAATCAATTTTAAAATCTGATTCTTATAAAATCAATTTGCAATTGCGTAACCAAATGCACCATTAATAAAGAATGCTCTTTTATAAAAAATGAATATGTATTCACATAATTGAAAGCATTATGGGGGCGTTTGGGTAGAGGAATAGGGAAGGAATATGTGGGAATAGAGGATAATAACAAAAAAAAGTGTTTGGGTAGAAAGAATAAGTGTGTATAGTTATGCAAAATTAGGGGTGAATAAGCTGATATTTGTATTTCAAGTCCCCCATGGAATTGTATTATTCATCCACTGATATAAGGGGACCTACCTATTAAATCATCTGTCATCACATCAAATCATCTCTTATACATCGATAGAGCTCACATGTCAAATCAACTTTTTACAATTTATTCACATTTTATTCTTCATCAACCAAACACTCTAACATTTATTATTGCGTTTCCCAACAAGAATAACTAAAAACACAATCGAACATAAAACCACTTATTTTATTGATAAAGTCAACAATTAATAGAATAGGTATAAACCCCATAATAGCTTATGCCTCTATCCAAACAAGCCCTATATTTTTATATTTAGACTACAAAATAATGGGACATATACATATAATAATGATGATGATAATTATCTAATAATAAAATATTAAAATAATATTTTAATAACATATATACAAAATGATTTTTAAAACATATATAACAATTATCTTAGCCCCCATTTGAAACTGGGATAAAATTTATGACAGGGTATACATTTATCCAAGCATAAGTGAGTATAAATAAGAATAAAATGACTTATGTTTAGTTGTATTTTGAATTATTCTCATTGGTAAACGTAAGAATAAATATTTTATTGGTTGGATAAAATGTGAATAAAATATGAATAAAGAATTTAAAAAGGTAAAAAAGTAAGATAGTTGATTTGACAGGTGATTTATAAGAGGTGATGACAGTTAAAAGTGGACCCACATATTCTTTGGGTGGAATAACCTATGATAACTTTAATTCCAAAGATTGATTGAAATCCATATACCACTTTATCAAAATTTATTCTAGCATACTTTATTAGGGGTTATCTGGGGTAAACAAACATTTAAATTTTTTTATCCGGAATCTTATATGAGAAACAAATGGGGGCTCTTTTGACATTTATTTCCACGTATACGATATCACACTTTATCTGCTCGTGGAAAAGACAATTGAGATAGTTGATTCACAAAAACATCATCATATGAATTTGGTTTTTCTTTTTTTTTGATTAATCATTTTTTTTTTTTGGATAAATTGTTTTTTTTTTATCAAATCCTCCGCTATCAACAAGCGGCAAGACTCGAACTCAAGTCCCATCACTAAAGAGGGAGTACTTCTCCTATCCTATCAAGAGTTGGTTCGGTATTAATCACCAAATTGATTAAACTATGGTTCTTTAAATCATATTTATATTGTTTGATTATATCTATAATTGCTATACATTTTTCCCCGTTTGGATAGCGGAATTGAGTTATTCTGGATAGATAACTATGTCAGTATAGATAACAAATCTACAAGAATAAAAGATTTTCTGTTTGGTTGTATTTTTTTTATTCTCATTGAAAAACGTAAGAATAAAGGTTGAGTTGTTTGTTTGATAAAGAATAAAATATAAATAAAGTGTAAAAAAGTTGATTTGACATTTGATGTACAAGAGGTGTTGATAGGTGATTTGATGTGATGAGGTGTAAAAAGTTGATTTGACATGTGGACCCATGAGAATAGATAAGGTGAGTATAGCTTATCATAGGGTTGCTTAGAATTGTTATACTCTCTTATACTCGTTTAAACTAGCTTAGTGATACCAAGTTATACCCTTCAAACAAACAACTATTTTTCTTATCCATTCCTATACCACCCTTATATCGCCCTTATACTCCTTATTCCGTTACATAAACGGGGGGTTTTATGTATAGCAATAAATCTTGTACATATTAACTATCTTCTGTATATATATTATTAACTAATCTGGATAGCCCGAAAATTATATAATTACCAGCGTGATACTTATTTTTGATAATGCACGATTCAAAATTCAAACTGGCATCTTATAAAGCCATCCCATCCGTTCGATGATTGAACCCACTGTTCAACGGCCCGGATAAAAAATATATATATCCGTTAAACCATCTTAAATAGTCATCATCAAATTCTCTTTAAATACTACGGAAAAAAAAATCCAACCAACTCTAATTAAAAATCATTTCCCGATAAATCGTTTTGTCATCTCTGCTATATCTTCATGAAAATCCCCTTTTTTTAACTTGTAGTTATCATGTGTCTTTGTGTTATTGCCGGTTGAAGCTAGTCAGGCTCATGATTTTCCAAACAACCGCACTAAAGCAAATTTCATAGTGACATTAAAGGCGGTGCGTTTGATTGCGTAATTTTACAGTGTTCGTGATTGCAGTAAGCTATTTTTACAATCATACAATTAAATAATTTTATTATAACAGTTTTCTACATGCAGATTTTAGATAAATATTATCTAAAAACTGTGAGTTGGAAAGCGGGGGGGGGGGGGGGGTGAGCTTCCAGCATAATCAATCATGTAACCAAACAGTTTTATTAGTAGCAGCTTTTTTATAGTATCGAAAAGCTACGATTTTTAAAAGCTAAAAGATGACAACTTCCTGCAGAATTAATTTTAAATTCAACGTTTACAAAAAATCAGTTTTGTAACTTCGCTACCAAACGCTATCTAAAAATTTGAAATTTCTAATTTAAATCAAGCTCAAAATTTTTAATATGTAACCTGAATCACTCGATCCGAGCGCGCACAATTTTTGGCACACACACGTTTTATTGTGTATTCTATTAGCACTAATTGTTTTTCACTAATGGATCCACAAATTGAGTAGCAAATCAGAAAGTCACTAAAGCAAAATAAAAATTGATATGAATTAAGAACACAAATGTTCATGAAGATGTCTGAAAACTCCACTGACTTTATATATTGTCAAGAGTTTTTTTAATTTTAAATCGGATAGATTTTCTGTGGTTGATCTTATAGTCAAGGTCAAGAGTATTTTATGCATCATCAATACGTTTATTAGTCAATCACACAGAATACATACACAAAGTGTTGTATTTTATTTTTTCAAAATTGAAGATTTTATTCAACTTTTCTTGCTACATGTGTGCAACAGAAAATATGGTTCGAAGTATCTGCGAATTTCTTAGAGTGGGCACCTCACAAGTGCAGCTCAACTTGTCCACTCAATCTCTGATGATAATTCCATGAAACCTAATTTTTCTGAGGCCTCTAAAAATTGTTGCAACGCTTTGAAAACAACCCATATCAAAATCAGTGGCTCAAGAGGCACAATTAGTCCAAAAGAGTCTCTCTCTGTCACACTGTCTTCAAAGACCAATTATTCAAAATCAATGCCATCAAAGGATACACCACCTGTGTAGGTCATGGCCTCAATAAGTTCATGCATTCTCCATCACCAAATATGACAGCCTCTTCTGTGGGCCTTTAATTTGATTCCTCCTCCGATGTGCATAAGATGAGAGTGATGGCTTGTCGGGTCTTTTTTAGGGCAAGCAGTGTCTAAATATTATGGGATGAAATATATATGATTCCAAACTAATAAACCGTCTAACTAATTATTTAAAGTAATAACGATTTTCATCATTTTTTTTTCATGTTGAAGAAAGTTTGTCATTGAACTCAGTGAGTCCTCATTTATCATTTTTTTAGAGATGTGTAGGGGTAGAAAATTAGCCGAGCTGCTCCTGCTCAGGCTCGTTTGATTTGACAAATGAATCAAGTTTGAACAATTTTTAAAACTCAATTATAAACGAGCCGAGCTGAGCCGAGCCAAGCCACAAGCCTATACAAACTTGTTTACTTAAAAGAAAAGGAGAGGGAAAAACCCTAGCTTTTCATATTTCAATGCATTAGTGATGATTTTTTAATATAACTATCTATTTTCAGTATGTTATCTGTTTTTTATATGTTTTAATTGTTAAATGAGTCAAACGAGCCGAACTTGAATGTAAAATTAAACTCGGTCCCGAATCAAACCGAGTCGAGCCGAATGATAAACGAGCTGAACTTGAACATATCAAAACTCTGCCCGCTCAACCCATTTACCACCCCTAAAAATATACACCACCTTAGATGTACCATAAGAAAATGTGAAGGATAGTGAATGAATCATTGTCCTTCAAATGCTATCATGTATTGTTACTCGATCAAATTACCATGGTCAACATGCTACTATGGGATCGAATTCATGATTTCATGCTATTATGAGAGAGGAATTTGATCGCGTACTATATCCATGATGATGAAAGCGTATTCATCAAACTAATTAAGGAGGGTTGGAATTGCCATACTCCTCAACTCCATGATTTTTTTTCCAGGAGATTTTCATCATTTTATAGTTCATGTCATATTTCTCATCATCTATTTTTTATTTCATGTCATTATATTTTATTTTTTGTAAAGATATTATTAATGTAGATTGCCAATTAGGTTTCAATCTTAATATATATAAATTGTTGACATTAAACAAATTCAAGTAAAAAAATAGAACAATTGATTTGTGTGATTTGAATAAATTCCGATATATAAAGAGAATAGAAGAGATCAATTCATTGTTCAAATAATAGAATACCTTTTTGTCATTGTGATATTCATTTAACTAAATACAAATCCTATTTTTTCCTCTAAAAAAAACTACTCATTTCTCTTTCCACCGTCTTTTTTTCTCACAGTACATAATTGTCTTTATATACAAGAACACAAAAAATCAAGAAGATAATAAAAAAGACTGCATATAAGACAAATCAACCTGTCAATAAAAAAGATTGCATCCGAGATGGTTTTTGAGTGTCAAACTAAAAACCAGCCTATACATTCTCTTATAGAACAGGATAGGAGAATGAGAAATAAAGACAAGATGGGAGTGCAATGAGGAGGACAGATTGTTTTGATATCTGATTACGTGCAATTAAATAGATGACATAATCATGTCATGCATATACCTATGGGTGATATAAAGTTTTCCTTCCTCCATGGTCTCACCCCACAATAATTGAATATTCCCTTGTGTCTATCTTCCATGAGAACCTGAGACCTGGTACATTGAAATATCACGTATTGGAAGATATAGTTTCAAGCCTTCGAAATATAAAATGTTATCTACACAGTTTCTTGTTTGTTTTAATGTCTTAACATTCATGCGTGAGGGTTTAATACACTTTCTAGAGTACATAAAAAACTCAGCTTAAGATATAAAAACCAGTCAACACATTGATCAAATTAAGCCTATGTTTTTTTTATAGAATCTATTACTTTGAAATAATGATTTTTGAACTATTTAAAAATGAGTGTCAATAGTCAAAATTCAATTTTAAAGCATTGGTCTTACATTCATTCTAATTTTATATAAGAGTTGTTACATGGGCCCAAGTTTTAAGCCTCATTGAAAAATCTCAATAAGTGTCAAATTTTAATTGGATGACTGTTTGAGTTTTAAAAATGTTAAAAATGTAAAATATTAACTTTTCTTTCCTTGTCAACCTTCTCCACCGTTTTTCTTTTTCATTTCCGTAAATAAATAATCGCTGGGTGAGAGGGTTTACTCTTTTTTTTTTAGAAGTTTTACGTTTTGGTTATAATAAGCACCTAAATATGGAGGTTTTTTAAAGTTCTTTTTAATTGTAACTTCCAAAGAATCTACTGTATCTAGAAAAAAAGCCCCCAATTGGAATGTCTGTGGCACCTGTTTCAGTTCCCTGTTAGATAAAATATTCTCAAAGATTTTCATGACTTTTCGATTTGTTTTCCGATTTTCAGAAATATATGGTTTTTTTTTCTAGTCAAGCACTTCTTATTTATGAAAATTAAAGTTTAAAATTTTGGTTTTATTAAATCCAAAAATACTGTTAATTTTTTTCCCGAGAAAATGATAGACAATTAGCTTCCAAATTTTATAAAGTAAAGATGGATGCCCAATACAAAGCAAAAGCGACAAAAAAAGAAGTAAAAGTAAAAGGGAAAACAAAACCCGGCGGGAAAGAGAAAAATATTGTTGAAATGGTAAAATTGTTTAGCCCCACCACAACGGTGGTAATTTTTAAATTTAAACATGCATCTTAATTTAATATAATGTAACTAGATTTGCAACAATGTATTTGAATTTATATGTACATTATGTAGATTTTCTAAAATGTTACTGTATCTAGAACAATGTATCTGAATTTCATATAATGTTACTATAAGTATGCAGATTAAAAAAAATGTAACTGGATTTGAAACAATGTATCTGAATTTCATATAATCTAACTGTATCTGGACCAATCAATCTGAATGTAACTGAGTTTTTAAAATGCACACATATCTAATTTTCATAAAAATATAACTGGATATAGAATAATGTATCTGAATTTCATTTATAACAAAATTATAATGTAACTAAACAATGTAGCTTAATATATGAAAAATAAATGATTTGCATTGCATAACCATTCAATTTAAATTTATCGCAAGACCCCAGAAGATTAAAAAAATCAAAATAGAGAAGAGACAAAAACTATTACTCTTAGTACAAATCATATATTTGCATAGGATTTTAATACTTTTTCTGAACTTAAACTAAAAAAATTAAGCATACAGTGGGTCTCATTCATTAAATATAACTTAAAATTACATAGCTAATATGACAAAATAATCATTCATTAAATAACATTATATAAAATCATAAAAACATATGCAAAAAAAAACTTGCATAAATTATGGCAACTGGTTTGTTTATGAGACGTTTGAAATGTATATGAATTTTTTGTAAAAAGGTGAAGGTTGAGGTCGAAGGAGGTAGAGGGCAGATGAGGGCTCGAAAGGTAGTCAATCCACCTCTCATATGATAGTAGGCGGTGAAAGGAATCCAATGGTGTTGTCTGAAATAATTTTTTAAAGTAGTGGATGACTTAAGAGACTTTGGAGGGTAAAAATAGAATTCTACATATACCATGTCATGGGGCTTCTGACGGGGTTTAAAATTTGAGGCTTAAAATTCATTTCCCTTTATTATAATTCAAACAAAGAAGAGAAGACTCTATGTTCTCTTATAAAAAAAAATTACATTCTTTTATTATTTTATTCTTTAATTTGAATGTAATATGAAATGGTATTAGATCTTATGTTTTGTTGGCTTTATTCATAGAAACTGGAACTAGTTAATTGTTAATATATTAAATTTAGTAAAAAATTAGATTTTATGAACCAAACCATGCTACAATATACTATTGTTATATATGTTATATGCATATTTAGAAAGTATTAAAATTTGATAATTATTGAAAAATTATCCAAATTTTTTAATTTTAGTAATTGTTTTTATTACTGATAGCAAATAATGCATTTATTATATCATGACAGGTGTTAATACGTTTAATCTATTTTGCAGCCGCTCTTTACAATTAATCTGTCAATAATAATACAGTATATTAAATCACTTAATACAATATTTATTTTTATTATTTTAAAATATGTGTATTTTATTAAAAACATAAAAATATTATACATTAAATTCATAGAAGTATAATTTTTATGAAAATTAAACTAATTAAATATATATTCTAAAAAATCAAAACATGTACAAAAAAAAAGAGACTGTGCATGTAGCTGAACATAATATTCTCTAATTAATTATTTATATAAGTGAGATTGAACCAACCAAAAAAAAAATTCTCTAATTTTGATAAATAATTTTTTTTTAAAAATGTTACATGATCTATTTTACCGTTCAAAACGCCATCTGTTTTTATTATCATTTTTTTAAAAGTTACATACATTATTTAATAAAATATATATCTTTATAAAAATAAATTAAATAATTTAATAAATTAAATAAAAGTATTTATAAAAAATATAATTTTTTAATGAAATATATACATTATATATTTATAATGAAATGAATGAAATAAAATACATAAGATTGTATTTAGAATAGTAAAAAAATAAATACTGGTGTAACTATATTTTGATTTTTTTATACAAGCACCAAGGAGCCACGCATCACCGTTGCATAAGCCTGTCAACGGACCGAATACGGAACGAATATGGTCATATCCGTATCCGTATCTGAAATTTTTTTTATATCCGTATCCGTATCCGACAGATATTTAAAAAGTGTATCCGTATCCGATCCGAAATTTCGGATACGGATTCGGATAATTATCCGAAATATCCGAAATAAATAAATAAATAATTAAATATAAAAAATTTTCATTTAAAGTTTAAAAATTGACTTAAAATTAAAATTTCACAAACACAAGTCCTAACTTTATAACTATTAGAAAGAATAAATAAATAATTAAACATAACAAATTTTCATTTAAAGTTCAAAAATTGACTTAAAATTAAAAATTCACAAACACAAGTCCTAACTTTACAACTATTAGAAAGAATGTGAGTCACTTGATCAAAATCCAATGGTTGATATTAAATACTAATATTAACATTTTTTTAATACCATCGGATACGGATATTTTTCGGATCGATAGGGGTATATCCGTATCCGATCCGAAAATTTTCGGATACAGATTATTTTTTCGGATATCGGATATTTTCGGATACGGATATTTTCTGCATTTTCGGATACGGATTCGGATCGGATGCAGATATTTTTTGGATATCGGATATTTTCTGCATTTTCGGATACGGATTCGGATCGGATGCAGATATTTTTTCGGATAATTGACAGGCTCACCGTTGCACCCTCGTCACGGTATTCCCCACGTCCCACAAAGCTCGCAAACACGGGCCCACAATATTAAATAAAGGGAAAAATCCATATAGCCCCCCTAAACTACATAAAATCTATATAATCCTCTGATTTTTTTTAAATTTATATAACTAATTAAAAACACATATATAAATCAAAATAGCCATATGAGTTATATTTTCGTTGATAAATTTGGATTATTCTGCTAATATTCCGTCTAGTTAAACCTAGCAATGTATTAAAAATATAAAAAATCTTATATAAATGATTATTTTATCCCTCCAAGTAGGGTTTTTTTTTATCTATCTGGATGGGTAAAAATGGTCATTTATAGAGGATTTTAACATTTTAAATAATTTATAAGGTTTTTTGATATACTGTGTTCTTTTCAGGGTTAATCAAATAAAATATTCATAAAATATTTCTCATATTTTAATGAAAATTTAATTCAAAGGGTTATTTGGATTTACATAATATTTTCAAGGGGTTATATATAGCCCTGTCAACGGGTCGGGTTAGGGTGGACCCGGACCCCTGGAGCCGTGACAAGAGCCGACAGGTTCGGGTCCAGTCTAGGACCCGGCGGGCCCAGGGAAATGTGGACCCGGACCCGGACCCGACGGGTCCGGGTCCGACCCGACCCGGATGGTTGACAAAAAAAAAAGAAAAAAAAGAAGAAGAACTCATGTATTTGTTTGTTTTATCATTATATTTAAATTTTTGTAATAAAACATTATTATTAATGAGACTATGTTTGAACATAATCTTATACAATTCAAAAGAAATAAATGAATTATTAAATAATATCCAAAACAATAACCACTAACATAAAAAACATATTAACCTAAATAATAAAGATAACTAATTATACAAACATTCAAAACAATATTAACCTAAACAACATTCAAAACAATAAACACTAACATATTAACTAAAATAATAAACATAAATCATGCAACAAACTAATTAATTATACAAATTCAAAAGCTAATAAGTTAATAGTCCAAAATAAACTGACGACAATACATTACTAAATTTATTACATATTAAACAATCAAGTTCTTGCAAGTTGCAACATCAACACAACGAAAAAATGTTATGATTATGATTATGATTATGATTTATGAATTTATGGATACAAATATAAGTTAAGTAAGAAATAAAATTATGTATCAACTAATACTAACAGTCTTATAATATATGAGCATATATTAATAAAACAATCGGGTCTCTGGTCGAACGGGTCGGGACGGGGTGGACCCGGACCCAATCCGTTTGTTTGTTCGAGTTCGCCGGGTTGGGTCCAAATCGGATCGGGTATATTACACGTGTAATCGGGTCCGGGTCGGGTCGGGTCTGGGTCTAGACCTGACTCGTTGACATGCCTAGTTATATAGACTTTAGGAGAAGATGATATTAATTTCAAACAATGTACAGGGGGTTATTTGGATTTTCCCTTAAATAAAATGAAAAAAAAGGGTTTTTTGCATATATACCCCTGTTAGGATCCTTGGTTGTATAAATACCCCTGTTAAGATCACAAGTGCAAAAATGCCCCTCCTAAACTAATAAGCAGTGCATCGGTACCCCTCCGTTACCCGCCGTAAGCAGTTACGACTCCACCATAGTTAATTTATTAACCGACATATGTATTTTACCATTTTACCCCTAACTAAAGCTACCTAAATAAGAAGAAGGAGAAGGGCATTATTGACTTTTCCTTGTACTTAACGGAGCAAAACGGTCATTTTTTAACCAAAGCTCACGGGGACTAACCACAGGGGTACTGATGCACTGCTTATTAGTTTAGTAGGGGTATTCTTGCACTCGTGATCCTAACATGGGTATTTATACAATCAAGGATCATAACAGGGGTATATATGCAAAAAAACCCAAAAAAAAACACTGAATAAAGACACTCGAGCGATAATAAACACACAGCATCCACTCGTTTAACGATCCTCCGCCACGTGTCCATCGACCTGGCAACCCTCTGCCCATCCCCTCCCACACCGTCTCTCCTTCCGTGACCCTCCGATCCATCCTCCATCAAACGACTCCCATTAATTCCCACAAATACTTTAAAAACCAAAAACAAAAGAAAAAAAGGAAAACGTTTTTCAGAATAAAAAACGAACAAAAAAGCGAAGGGTTTTCTTTTATAATATTCTTCCGGATCTTTCGCTTCCCTGTTCGAGGATCGATCCTCACCTCGTCTAGGGTTTCGATTTTCGATCCTCTCTCGCGATTGTTTTTTTTAGTTTTTCAATTGATTCTTCTGAATGTCGTTCTTTTAGAATCTCAATCGAAGCTCCCATTTGCATGGTCATTGGGAGCTTCACCATCACCCGAGCTTCTGAAATGGAAGGAATCGCGACCTCCTGAGATCCCGTCCATTCAATGTGTAACAAATCGATCGAACGACCATCATCGGACGCCGCGACCACCGCCACAGTCGATCTGATGGACTCCCCCTCCTCCTCCTCCGACGACCCCCCGCGCGTCAAGTTCCTCTGCAGCTTCGCCGGGTCGATCCTCCCGCGCCCGCTGGACGGGAAGCTCCGCTACGTTGGCGGGGAGACGCGCATCGTCAGCGTCCCGCGCGGCGTCTCGTACAACGACCTGATGTCGAGGATGCGCGAGCTCTTCGAGGGGGCGTCGGTGCTGAAGTACCAGCAGCCCGACGAGGACCTGGACGCGCTCGTGTCGGTCGTGAACGACGACGACGTCACGAACATGATGGAGGAGTATGACAAGCTCGTCTCCTCCCCCTCCGATCCCTTCACCCGACTCCGCATCTTCCTCTTCTCTGATTACAGCCCCTCCGCCGCCCCGGCTGATGATAAGGACCGATGCTACGTTGACGCCCTCAACGATAGCCCTGACTTCCGCCGTGGCTCGCCGGACGTGCAGACCGAGCAGTTCTTTGGCCCTGCGGGGCTCAACCTCCACCACCTCAACATCCCGCACCACCACGTGGACCCGTCTTGGGGCAGCCCTGCTGCCCCCGCGTCGGCGGCATACTACTCCCCCGGGCAGCACCACCATGACTCGCCACGGTGGGTGGACGAGAATCTTGTTTGGCTCCCACCGGGCCCGGTGGTCAGTGAGAAGGCCGGTTTCCCTGGGAATCTCGGGCACTCACACAATTTCTATGAATCGAGCAGCGGTGGGGGGAGCATGTGCGAGCACTGTGAGCACTGTCGGATGGTGTTCCAGAGAGGGCAGTACGGTCCCCCGCCGCCGAGTGAGTACAGTCACTTCTCCTCCAGCCAGTGCCTTGACTGCATCCGAGAGAGGGAGGCGTACTTTGATAATCTTGAGAGGGGGTGGGGTGGTGCTCCTCCTCACCATCCGATCAGCCATCATGTATCTGGGGTTGGGAGGGTCGGTGAGCACTACATGATGGAGGGAAACGGCGGCGTCGGGCACCCTTACGAGGACCCTCGCTACGTGAATGAGGGTTTCCGTGACCAAGGGAGTCCTCACGTGCACATGCCAATGATGGATGAATGTGGTGTCCGGTATGGGAACTTCCCTCCCCCACCTTACAGCGTGGAGAATGTTTATCAGAATCAGTCTCCACATGGCTACCCTTTCCGGAGGAGGGTGTCCCCAGCCCCCATGCGTGTGGGCCCGTCTTATGAGGTTCCTCCACCCGGGCTTCATATGCCATCAAACGGAGCGGGGAGCCCCAGATTTACCCGTGTTGGAGTGGATGAGCAGAGCCCTTGGGCTGGGCAAGGTGGAATGGGTCCGTCTCACAAGATATATGGCTATGATGCACCTGCTTCTGCGGAGTATTTCCATGACCAGAGTCCATCAAATGTATTTTCGCCGGAGTCCACACATCACCAGGGTATTGGAGATTTTGCGGTGCCTCCAGATGATAGGTTGGTTGCTTCTCCGGCTTCGGGTTATAATGGCAGTTCTAAGGATGGCATAGATAAGGATGAAGTGAAGCATGTAGAGACATCGAATGGCTCCAGCATGATTAAGACTGCCTCTCCGAGGGAGCAGCAAATGGGCGGTTTTGATTCTAAGAGCCCAGTGTCTGTTGAAGAGGAAGGGAGTGGTTCAAAACTCAGTGGTGGTGGGCATGAGCAAGAGGCACTCGCAGTTGAGAATCTAAGCTACGTGTCTGAGCTGATTGCTTCAGTAAAGAAGGCCGCCTTGGAAGGTACTGAGGTGGGGGAAGCCAGCGGTACAGCGAATCCTGATGCGGATGGTTTGCCTGTTCAAGACAGGAAAGACCCATCTCTTCATGAGTTGGACCCCATGGTGAGCATACCAAGTTGGGATTAGGATATTGTTTGAACTATATGAAGTTTATTAGTACAGTGTTCTGTACCTGACATGATACCTGCATTATTTCTCATAATATGTCTCTCAACTTTTTTCTACAGAATGTTCAACAAGATCCAGAGAATGACTCTGACACTGATCATCCCATTGTTTCCAAGATTGAGCCGACGCAGGCAGAGGAGGAAGCACGGGCAAGAGGGTTGCAGGTGCTCTTTGTGGTTGTATTTTGGCATGCGCAAATTCCATCTTTGTGTAGAATCTTATTTTAAGCATTTTGCTTTTAATATAGACAATAAGAAATGATGATCTGGAAGAAATTCGGGAGCTGGGTTCAGGCACATATGGATCTGTCTATCATGGAAAATGGAAAGGTTCTGATGTCGCGATAAAAAGGATAAAAGCAAGCTGCTTTTCTGGAAGGCCATCTGAGAGGGAGCGTCTGGTAGTTTATTTCTATACCTTTACTTCTTGCTTTCTATTTCAAGAAAGAGGGCTTTAATTCTGTTGTTTAGGGCCCTTTATATAGCTTATATAGTATATTAATTCCATCCAATGATGTGGGAATTTTATCTATATCAATCACTTATAATTGGAAAAGTTCTCTTTCATACCTTTCTTATGTTGGTAGTGGTAAAAAATACAAGACACTTTTTTTGAGTTCAATTTATTTTGCTGCCATATATTTTGAAATTCGGAAAGCGGATCGATCTCTGAGAAACAATAATGTTTGGGGTCCTTAGCCATCAGTATGTTAATCGGCAACATTATATCCGTCGTGATAACTGGAAAATTCTGTGGATCTAGTTATTGTTTCTTGGTGACACTCGTGGAGGATAAATGGTTTGCAATGCAAGTTTTCCTCCATTTTCTTCAATTCGCTCTCCTAAACTACAGTTTATACAAATAAAATTGCAGTATTACATATGTACATGTTTGCCTCACTCATAGAAGTGTAGAAAGAAACCGCTTCTGGGATTAGTTGTCTTACATGAAATGCTTTCATTTCTTTCTATTTGGTTAACATTTGCAGATATTGTTGGGCAGTTTAGGAAGGTTTCCAATGAGGCAAGCTATTAAATAGGTTTAGTGACGGTATAGTTGTAGGAAAGTTGTCAAATATTGAGCCATTTATGTTTTTTTTTGGGTGAATGTCATTTATATCTGGGAATTATTCGAAAATCTACTTCCTGAGGAGGATGTAATTGCGAATAAGTAGAATACCATTTGTGGTAAGGTCAAATAGACTTCCAAAAAAAAAAATAGCCTTCATTTGGTATAATGTAGTCTTAATATGGTGTGAGAAAATGCTTTTTTGATCAAAAGTTGACATGTTGTCTTGGCATGACTTGTTACATTGTTAGCATTTTCTGAATTTGACGTCACACATTCGAAAAGTTACATACGATTACTTCTATTCAAAGAAAGTTACATGTCAACATACACATCTTGTGCTTGACAATAACACATGGAATATCTTGTTTCCTTGAACATGTTTACAGGCATATTGATAGAATTGAAGTGTGTTAGATTTTGAGGATCTTGGAAGCAATAGATCTAAAGAATAATCACATAAACACAAAGAATTTGCGTGCTTCTGCAATCATTGCCTACGTTCAGGGAACACATCAGAGATCTATCCATTAAAATCAAGAGGTTTTTACAATGGCCACACAGCAAAATAAAAAACCCTAGAGAAACAAAAAATATGAGATGCCCTTTTATAATAGCATCACATTAAGGGCAAAAATGTCAATACACAAAAACACCTTTTATTTTTCTTGGGGCACTGCCCCAAGACCCCGCAAGTTGACTGGGCAGCTCAATCTCCACGAGCCTAGTGGGGAGCTCAACCCTTGTCTGACTCTACGAAGCACCAACAATACTTTGCGCACATGAATGGCTCCATAATATGACAGAGTGTGCCACTAATCGTGAAGTATGTCCCTTTGTTCGTTCCTTTGTCTAATTGTCTCACCTCACTACACTGATAAAGTATTTTGTTGGTTACCAAGAAGATACTTTGTAACCCACGTACAAATACATGTCTGCTAGGCTTGTGAGCCATTATTTTATATATCATGCATTTAACATTTTACCTTATAGTAGTGTTCTACAGGATTTTCAAAGAAATCTAATTGGAATACAACATGGGAAAAAATGATTGTCTGATTGATATAGGTGGATCTGAACCTGAAAATTTTACTTTCACCATGATTTTTCATGCAAAGTTCTCGATTGTGAACTGTGAAGGTGATCCAGGTTTCTCCTATGAAGACAAGATTTTTTTTTCTTAAATGAAAGTAGAGGAGAAGAATAAGATATGGAAAATTGGGCAGGGATGAAGCTTGTGCATCTAGAAATCTGGCTCAAATATTTAATAATAAGATAGGAAGGTTGGTGTGGGACATCTGTGGTTCATTGCTAAAGTGTTATGTGTAACTATCCACACTCTTTTTATTTCTTTATCTTGAAGTCATGCCCTTCAATATATCCTTATAATGCCAAAATGTGGGAGAAGCCTGAAAAGGCTCTATATGTCGGCATTCCTCTCTATTCTAGCCCCTCCCTACACTGTGTTAGAATGTTTTGTAATGTAAGGATTATGCTTTATAAGAATCAATGCACATATTAACTGTTGATGAATTGTTGCTCTTGAAATTTTGGGTTGTGTTCAATTGCTTCATGACTTGAGAAAATATGTAAAGGTATTGCTTATTCTGATATTTCCGAATATCAGAAGGCAATGTATTTGCTTTTTACATAATTCTCTTTAAATTGATATTTGTTTCTCTATAGTAAAGAGAATTATGTGACGATTGCTGATGCTGATTTGGTATTATATTGGTTTCTCTAGATTGCAGATTTCTGGAAAGAGGCTTTAATACTTAGTTCATTGCATCATCCCAATGTTGTTTCATTTTATGGGGTAGTCAGAGATGGGCCTGATGGTAGTTTAGCGACTGTCACTGAATTCATGGTCAATGGATCTTTGAAACAATTTCTTCAGAAGAAAGACAGGTGATCCTCCTTCAATAGCAGAATGTCCAATATTGGACATTTTGTTATTTCCTCAATATCTATTGCATTCCATGAAATAGTTGTGGAAACCTTGTTCTAATTTTTTGAAGTCTAACTCTACTTGCAGAACTATTGATCGACGTAAGAGACTCATTATAGCAATGGATGCTGCATTTGGGATGGAGTATTTGCATGGGAAGAACATTGTTCATTTTGACCTTAAATGTGAAAATTTACTTGTAAATATGCGAGATCCTCATCGGCCGATCTGCAAGGTAACTGCTTTGAAAAGATATCTTATTGTAAAAGGGAGTATCTTTTTATTTCTGATCTAGAATTGTGTCTATCTATGCGCATAATTTCCATCTCGTGCCCTACCTGCTGACCCTATGTAAAATTTTGAGCAACCTGTCTACATTTTTGGACCTTTACTGTTTCTCAACCAAACTTCATGATATTCTGCTCACTTAACCTTGTTGTATCCATTATTTCAGCAATGCTATTGAATCTAGATTATTCTCTGCTCTTCTTTTCAGATTGGAGATTTGGGTTTGTCAAAGGTGAAACAACACACAATGGTGTCTGGAGGTGTACGTGGAACTTTACCATGGATGGCCCCTGAGCTTCTTAGTGGAAAAAGTAATATGGTTAGTGACAAGGTAAGATATCTTTCTAACTACGGAAAAGGTGAGAATATTTTGCTCATTGTTAACCATATTATCTGGTTTACTTCTTGTTAAATTAGTCTCTTTTTTTCTTTCTTTCTCTTCTGTCTCATGATTTCTTTAACTTGATGTAGATTGATGTTTATTCCTTTGGGATAGTCATGTGGGAACTGCTCACTGGGGATGAACCATATGCAGATATGCATTGTGCTTCCATAATCGGTACCAAATCTTTTTCTCTAAAATTCTTGAGATTTTTTTTTATTTCTTAGATTAATTTTGGATAGTTATCAATCATAAGAGATCTATAAATCTGAATGTTATATACTAAATACTATGCAGTTACAACAAGTAATATTGACACACACCAAGTCTTCTCCTCATTGTATAGGCCAATCCTGTCATATTCAGATATTAAATTTGATAGGTTATTATGTTTGAGGGCTCGAAAGAATTTTCTCCTGACTGGATGTTGTTTTAAAAATGTGTCATTGTAATTTTACATAAATTCTTAACATGAATAAAGTAGCAGAGCAATGTTGTTGGATGGATGCTTACAGCTGTTTCTACAGATTGAAAGTAAGTAAACCCTAGCTTATAGACCATCATTTTTCTATTAGAATTTCTTCAAAGTATTGTTCTTTTCTTTGATGGGACTGGGCCCAATTTATATATGTAAATGGAGGTAAATATTTTTTTCCCAAACAGTATCCTTCTTATGTGTTATCAGCCGACTGTTTTATACTCGCATGTATCTTTAATTTTTCTGTGTTTCGGTGGGCCACCTCTGTAATTCCTTACTTCATGCTGTTGATGCAATTAAATTCTAATTACATGATTCATCTCTAACTGGTGCTGGTTCTAACTTAAACTGATTCCAGATGTACAAAAACAAGACTAAAAGTGGTATTAGGATTATAAATGTGCTTTAACTAGTTAACCGATAAGAGCTGAAGCAAACACCCCTCCCACGCTAAAACCTTAATCAACTTCATCTTCATGATATTTTTGGTCCTGGCCTTAAATGAAATGTGGTGGATTTCATCGAGCAGGTCTATAGATGGTTTGTCACGTCATTGAACCCATGTATGAATCCTAGTATTGGCTGAAGCCTGTGCAAAGCTTAAGTATTAGGTGTCAAATTCTTTTCAAAAAAGAAAGAAAGTTTTAGGTGCCAAATTATATGATTGTATGCTTGTATAACACAATCCATGCATCATGCTTATCAACCGCCAAAAACATTGGTTATTCATTTTCTTTTTATCTAACAGATTGAAGTAAGTACGGTGGATCCTATCTAGTGGTTGAATTACCAAGTCCATATCTATTGTATTTGTTCAACATATCATTATCTAATTATTACTATTATTATTATTCTTCTTAATCAATGCTCACTACATTTCTTTGACCCTATCCATTTGTTTTTTCCTCCCATATATCTATGCCATCTCCATCAGAAGGTATATGGATGTTGCTTCATGACTGCCCTCCAATTAATGAAACGTAGGAAATTTTAGTCTCAATTTCCCTATTTATGACAAGATTGATGGTCTCTTCGCATCAGTAGAATTTTTCTCTAATTGACTGTGGTTGCTGGGAAATGAACGAGGGTAAGTGGATAATCCTATCATGGGGTGAAATGACTTAACTGTCACATTCTCTAAAAAAATGGTGTGAAAGAACTTTTTTGCCTTAGGCTGGAAGGTAATTTCATCATTTTAATTAAAATTAAGGGAATTTTACAATCCGACAATGAGTAATCACATGCAAAATGTTGGATTCGTTTCTATATCTACCATTTCACACCCAGTTTGTCAGCAACCAAACCCGACTTGTGGTTGTGATTGTGATTGTGTTATACTGTCTTTCCAGGCCGTGTAAAGGAAGATGATGACAAGTTGATATCCAGTGTGAGATTTTGTTAATCATGTTGGTTTCTGGTTAATGAGGTGTTCTTACTAAATACGTATTTACTGATAGATTGAGGTTTTCTACTACCACTGATCAATATTCACCTTAAATATTGGACTTTGATTTGTGGTTGCTGGGTTGAGTTTTATTGGTGTTATGGTTTCCATTGGGTTCTTTTGTAGGTTGGTTGCTGGTTCTGTGTTTTTTTTTACAGAGATTCCTTTATACCAGGGTTTTTAATTTGGTTTAACAAAATCAGGAAAAGTCCTTTAACTTCTTTCAACGAAAAAGACAATTCATTGGTCCAAAGCAGTCATTCCATAAGCCTGAAGCGGGATTTGTTTATTGGTTTTCCATTTTTGATTTTCCTGGTGCTCTTCAGATGTTTTACTTTGTTTACAAATTCACATATTGTGTAGGAACTGAAACTAAGATGAAGAATTAAGTCCTTATGAAGTTCTGGACACCAAATGATTGACATGATTTGCAAATGTCAATGAGTCTCGGATCTTATTCTCCTCATCATGCACTACCCTAAAAAGTCAGAAAAAAGAACTGGTGGAGAAGAATTATGAAGACACTTCTAAAAAGAGTTTCCACCCTTTTGCCTGACCTATAATTGACCTCCTTCACCATATCTGCCAATCCAACTGTTTCCAAATAGTAGACAATCACATAAGCCATGTTGGAACCATCTTCAACCTACCAAAAAGGATATTTTTTTCTTCTTGTAATATCTTTCTTTCACCACTTTGCACCAGAACACCTCATCTTCCGTTAAAAAAGAACACCTTATCTTCTGTTAAAAATTGCAATAACTAATTCCTCAATGGAGACCGGTTCATAACGTCTGGACTAAATACCTCCATTCCCTTCTTCCCCATTCTTCTAAGAACCTCTTCCCATTTCACCAACTGCACACCTCTACCTCCTTTGTATTCATTCCAAAGAAACTTCCTACTAACGACATCAGTCGCCTCCAACACCCCTATAGAGAATTTAAATATTGAGAAATATACGATGGAAGACGTGAGAGCACTACCTTGAATAGACCTCTTATCCAAAAACACAATACCTCCCCATCCTGCAAGATTTCTCTCAAACCTTTCTGCCAAATGCACCAAGCGCCTGCCCAACTCTCCACAACCCCTCCTCTCATGCTCTATGCATCCCATTCACTTTAGCCTGAACCCCTCCCTCAAACTTGTCACGGCCTGCATCACATTCCATTGACCCTGCCTACACCTGAAGAAATTCAACCCCCCCCCCCCCCCCCCCCCCCCCCCCACACACACACACACAAAAAAAAAAAAAAAAAAAAAAAAAAAACAAGAAAAAAAGAAAAAGTCCCTCTCACCTTGGTCCATTTGAAACCACTAAATCCACTGAGATCCTGCTAGGATCAATATTATGTCCAGGAAAGCACTTCATGCCCACTGCATCCTGGACCATAATCTCGGAGCCCCTCCTCTCTACTCCAACAAAAAGGACTAGCTGAAGAGGGCGGAGTCTGCCCCCTCCCTCTTTCATTGAGCCATCTGGAGAGGCAGGATCGAAAATTCTCATGGATCTCAACATTCTAGCTGTTGGAAACCCCACTCACCACCATCTGTTTGCAATTGGGATCCAAATTCTCCACCCAACCTCAATTGTCCTAGCAATCGTCCCCATGCTCTCTGCTTGCATCTGCCATGGCTGAACAAGCCAGTGCTGAGAGGAGTCAGTTTAATACCTTTTTCAATGAAAAAATTAAATAAATCCAGTGTGACCCCAACCTAACCAGTCCTTGGCACCAGCCTGATTTGTTTAACCCTTGGGACACGCTTGCTTCAGATGAGTGAATGGTTGTCCACACTATGCTTAGAGCTTACATTCTAATTTCGTAGTCACTTCCACTCAAACTCTACTGTTGCATTTTTCCTTTATATTCTTTTGGTAGTGTTTAGAAATGAGTTTGAAAAACAATATTTCATTCAAAGCATATTCGAAATTAGCTTTCGAGGAAACTCTACTGTTATATTCCTGGGAAGCTGTTTTTTTTAACTAAAAACTGCTTTTCGCTTTCAAAAGCTGGGACCTCTGGAGGCGTTTGGAAATGTGTTTGAATTAAATATGATTCTTGCAAAAGCAGAATCTCCAAAAGTTGTCAAAACTCATTTCCAAAAATACTTTCTTACAGAAATTGAATGATTATTTTCTCTTCTTAGGGAGCATTGGAAACAAGTTTCGATAGCTTTTGGAGATTCTGTTTTGCATGAATCGTATTTAATCCAAATTTGTTTTCAAATGCCTCTAGTGATCCCAGCTTTTGACAAAAGCATAAGACCATTTTAGTTTTAAAAAACAACTTTTTAGGAACAACTTTTCAGGAATTTAACAAAAGTGAGCTTCTTGAAAAACTGTTTTCAAATATTGCTTTTAGTGAAATGATAATTTTCAAACTCGTTTCCACATGTAGACTTCCTTACATAATGTGATTGATTATATTTCTTAAGCACATTGTTTTAAGTAAGGTAACATTGAAATTGCAGCCTTAGTTATGAGTTTATCTTAAAATGGAATTCATCATGTCAGATCCATATTCTGTGTCAGAGCTATTATCTGGATTTTATGCACTTTGGACTGATCAGTCTGACATATCAGTGTGATTTCTGTATTTTTTCCTTCTATTTTACCTGAGGAGATCAACTGGCTTTCTTTCATTCAAAATCTGTAGCTCTCACCACTAACAAGGTACTCCTAGTTGTTGTCACATACGTCAGTTTCAACTTCCAAAAACTGGTAGGCATTCGTGAATGCCAATGTTTGTTTCTTTAATTGGGTGATATTTTATGCATATACAAGTGATACACTGATTGCCTTGATTTTTTAAGTTATATTGTGTGTAATTTTTTGAGTTTATTCTTATTAAGGACCTTATGGATGTCCTCCATGTTTCTGTAGGAGGAATTGTGAACAAAACGTTACGTCCACAGATCCCCTCATGGTGTGATCCTGAATGGAAATCTTTAATGGAAAGTTGTTGGTCCTCTGATCCAGGGGAAAGACCATCGTTCGCTGAGATTTCTCAAAAGTTAAGGAAAATGTCTGCTGCAATTAATGTGAAATGATAGGTTAAATTATGTGTATTCACATTTTGTATATTTCCCGTTTGTTGAGAGAAAATAGACAAAAAAGTCAAAAAACGATACATTCAAGAAAAAAAAATGCAGCTTAATACATACCATGGGTATGTATATATTGAAGCACTTATTCTGCTGCCTTGATCAATACTATGCACCCACATTGGAGTATGACGTGGAAGGCTGCAAAACTAATTGGGGAACAGGAATTCCTATTCATAATGTGAGTTCATTGTTGTCTATTTTCAGTCTTATTGACCCATCATCACAGACTTAGGTAGCAGTTTTGAATAATATATTAGAAAATGTTATTTATTTTACAGGATTCACTTTCCCCCTCCATTTGGGTGCTTATAGGATTTATCTTGGATGATCTACGGCAGCTGTTCGGGCCAGGTATGGTTTGGCTTCATCTTTTGGAAGATACTGGTATACAAGGATGTATAATTTTTTTTTGTTCTGGTACATTTTTCTACCCTTATTTGGAGAATATTTCAGATATGGACTGTTATTAATACTGTATTTTTTGATAGACTATATCAGGATATCTTCCTGCTCAAATTGTATACATGAGAACCAATTAGATCTTTTTTTTAATAATCTTATTATTTATTCCCTGATGTATAACATTGGGATGAAGGTTTACTTTTGTATATTGCGCTCTCCAATGTTTCATAGGTGCTTGTGATATATAAAAACCTTATTGTTCTCTTCATAAGTGTATCATAATGGAGTGTCTGGGTTGATAGGCAGTATAGATTTTGGGGTGTCTGGGTTGATAGGCAGTATAGATTTTGCAATTGCAAATTCAATGATCTTCGCATACCCTACTTTATTGACCATTTACAAGTCTTGTGACAGATACATGACATTAGGGTAGGTCATATGAGCAGTCCTGTGGCACCATAAATTTCACTTTGCTTTGCTTTTCACATTGAATATTGGGTGAGCAATCCTTAGCTTGGGACAGTTTTACTGCTGGGGATGCAGGTTATGATTACAATAGTGAAAATATTGAAATTCTGTTGTGTGACTGGATCAAAGGCCTTAGCTTTGTGATTTTATTGATGCTTGGTGCATCAGTTACACTGCGTGTCAATTCTGTTTTCCTACATAGAAGAATACCTGACTGCTTAATGGTTGCGACTTATAAAACTTCTTGGAGCTGGTTTGCCCAATCTAACAAGGGAAAATTCAGGTCAATAAGATTGTCGGTTAAGGTTGAGCAGGTAACGAGTAAAATGTCAGTTTAGTGTTCATTCTCATTTTCCTTTTGTTGGAAATTGCGTTTGAAATCTATCATTCCTGGAGATTCTAGGCAAATATTTTTCTTCCGGAACTTAATTCTTGGGAAGGAGGAATTTTTCTGCTGGGCAAGAGTTACGCTATTAACCTTTATTGGTGAATGTTGAACTTGGACAATTTGAATCACATTCGGCCCAACCCTATTATTGGACATGTTAGGGTTGGGGTTGTAGGGTCTAGTTTAACATGAATCCAAACCCGAACAAACAATATAATTTGGGGTGGGTTTGGATAATTCAGGTAGTAGAATGGTGGGGTTACATTGTCCAATCCGAATTGGATGGGGATGAGATCCTCTATGATGGGCCACAGGGATCTGGTGGTTGTGCTATGGAGGTAGTGGGGTGGGGTTACATGGTTCAACCAGAAGGATGGGAATGAGATCCTCTGTGGTGGGTCACATGGACCTGGTGGTGTGCCATGTAAGCAGGTGCAACACCACTAGGTGGTGGCTGCACCACACAATGTTTCTTTAAATTCTAGAAAATATCTCTATTCACTATTATATTTCAATTTAGTTGGCCTAAATTTTTATTACATGATTGTTATGCTACCTAATATCTCTATTGAAAATTGTGGCTGTTGCATTTCAAACTTAAATGAACCACCAGAAGGTCAAAAAATTGTCATCAAACAAGCTAACCAGACCACTAAATGTCCTTTAAACCAAAAGATTTGAGTGCCCTAATTTCCAATGTCAAAGTGCCTTGTCCTAATAAAACTGTGACCAAATGCCTCACAAGGATCCAATTCCCTAAAGATAAACCCCAGAAATTTTAAGAACATTGATAGTTCAGGTATGTCTGCTCCATGGTCTCCATTCATTTATTATTATTATTATTTGAACGGTGAGTCTTCTTGGAGGAATATGCAATTATTATTCTGCACTATAAAGATTTTTCTAATCAAATCTTATTTGAGTTTATGATAATAAACTTTTCAATGAAATCCTGTAGTCTTGTACATCTTTGGATTAGGAACTCCTCCTTTGTCCTTTGTTTAGGGGTAGGTGCCTTATAGTTTGACCTTAGCTTCACATAGATATTGCTTTTTGGTTGACAAGTGGTTTGTGGACTAAAGAAGCCAATTACCAACCCTGAAATATCAAGGAGTTAATAACCTACCCATGGCCTTAACAACTATTCACTTTTAGGTTTTGACAATGTATTTCCTCCCATTCAAGGCTAGAAAATTTAATAATTGAAGAGTCGGGGGCTGAATCTTCTGACTTCAATTGAGACTGACACATGTTAACATTCGAGGATTGTGACCACATTTTTAGTCATGCTAGGGACCAATGAGACTTGATGGCTTCATTAATTTGATTTTGTATATATTCATGCATATACATCATCAAGTGTTTCAACAAATTTCTCGTTAGTGTACTAAATTGAATGGACAATCTAATGTTTAGTTTTCTAGTGAAACCGTAAGATACTTTGATACATCTCAGATGGAGGTCGTCCTCACATATTCAACTGCCCAACAAACACCAACCACCAAAATAAAATTATTATTGCAGACAGTCATCCATTGCACTGAAAATTTCATCAATCATCCATCATGTACTTAGTGATGTATCATGTTTACATGTCAATCCTTTATTGAGTGTTGATGACTCTGCCTAGATCCAACACTGACTGAATCCAAACCCAAAAGAAATCCTGATGTTCGTGACCTGTCTCAACCCATATCAGATTTATTTGCACTCCAACTTTGTCTTCCTTCTGGCAGCCTTGGTCAAAAGCAACTATTACCTTCAAATACCGCATTTCATGAACCAAACTGAAATATAAAAGTAACGCTGATGTTTTAAACTTTTTCAACCCATATCACACTTATTAGACTTTGTCAAAAGCAACTATTACCTTGAGAAACCGCGTATTATATCATGTTTTAGATCTCCAATTCATTCTTGTTTTTTCTACTCTACTGGTCCCAGACCATGGTTTGATTTACTCAATAAACTAAGATCACAGGTCAATCATTTTGGATGTTTGATCTTATCTTCCAAATCCCACTTTAGGTTTGTCTTGTTCTTTTGTTAGTCACCCACAGATGTATAGTTTTTTTTTTATTAATACATGTTTTGATCATCTCCCCTATCACTATAATATGACTTTCAAAGGCAAGATTGACTTCCTCTTGGTGGTTTGTCCCACACAAATGCCACCTGTTTCTCCACTAAGGTCAAATGGGCTGACGCCATTTGGTCCCCCCAAAGTACTTTCCACTCATCTGATTTGTAAATTGTAATACCTGCTCTCAGGATCTAATTTAATTTTTTTCCTTAAAAAACCAACTAATTTAAACTTTTGTCTTGGTCAATGCTGGCACGTGAGAGATCCAACACGTGTAAAGATCACTTTGAATTTTGAAATGTACATTGTTTCAGAGTATTTGAGTATATAATGAGAGAACATAGTATATACTAGCATGTAAGAATGACTGTAGAAGCATCTCAGTGTATCAAAGACCTTTAAAAAATTAAGTTCTCTCATTAATTAAAGTTGTGATTTTCTTCTATAGAAATTAGTATCAAATCTTTAAATTTATGTGATGGACATGATTTAGTTAATTTTTTTTTATTTATCTATATCTATCTGATATTTTTTTGACAAGTGATAGGTTGGTGCTTTGTAGTCATAAATTTCACGTATGTCAGCCTATAGAACCAAAAGCATTGACATATTTGGGTTTGCTTAAAGAGGAGGAATGTGAAGGAGAATTTTTGTTTTGTGGGATGTGAAGTCACCTTGAAATTCTTGAAAGGGATGAGGTGTTGGGTTACTTGGTTTAAAGGGACCAACAAAATAGATGATGTGATGATTGACCAATTATTTGACATATAAACGTCCTCCTGATCTCTCTGTCTCTCTACAATCACTTTGTGTAACATGATTTTTTTTTTCCTTTTGAAATATTCATTAAAAAAAATGACATATTCATAACCAAACACAGATCACAGTGACCAAAAAAAAATAAAACAATAAGACGTCGACAATGGATTTTCCATCACGAGACATCCAGAGAAAAAAGGAGGGAAATTAGATAAACTATGATGTTTTAACCCTACTTTTTTGTATAGGAATAAAATAAATTAAGTCATTAAGAAATAGTTGAAAACCTGAAATTCTAGTATGTTTATAAATGCTCATGTTTGTCGGCAATGATTTTATGTGAGAAGTGGAATATGAAATAGATTTCAAGTCTTTATCAAGGAAGTATAATAGAAAGGCTGAATAAACCTATTCTTCTAGATTTAATCATTTATTCAAGTTTAAACTGATTACGGTTCCACACAACCCAACGACAGTGTACCATAAATGAAGGTCTTCCAAGTGGTTACGTTTGAATATGCAAATCTTATATTTCCTATCAATAAAAAAAAACTATTATAATTTTTGTTAGATTTCTAAGATATTTATAATTAAAACCTTTTTCACTTTTGTCAAAAATTGGGATCGCTGAAATAGTTTAGAAACGAGTTTAAGTATAATTCCTACAAATGCATAATCTCAAAAAGTCATTTAAATTCATTTTCAAGCACTTTAATAGTCATTCCTGCTATCACTTTTGATCACTTCGGTGGATCTGGTTCATTTTTTCATATTAAAATGTATACGAAACACAACAAAATATATACACTATTGATTTCACCAAGTGAGTGTAACATCCCATCGTGTGACTCAGCACTAGATGCTTGACACGTTATCAGTTTGTTTGACACTGTCATGGAGAGAAACACTCGTGCACCTGTAATAATGTCACATGATCCACTAGGCATTTAGGTTGTGCTATGCGTTAGCACCACAAACTATTTGACATACTGATCCTTGAAGTTTTACTGGTTCGTATATTTAAAAGGGGCTTACGCTTAATTAAACTCCCTATATCACCATCCTTATTTAATTACCTGTACTCTTGGTGATAATAAAAATGCATGTGAGAGAGATTCGAGGGAAGAGAAAGACAAACAGAAGAAACCCTAGCCGTTCTATCATTATTTTCTTTCTTTGTGACCTTTGTATCCCCTTTAAAACACCTTTCCAATAAGAAAACCATTGTGTGTGTATATATATATATATAGATGAGCTAGGGACTTTGAATCCTCCTCTTTTTTTCCTTCTTGTTTTGCAATACTAAATTCTCAAGAAGCTGGTGCTTTAGTTTTCCATACCTTTCTCCTTTAGGTTTACTCTTCCAAACCACCACCACGGTTAGTCTATTTGAATGGGCAGACCCCAAGCTGTGATGGAAAAATTAAGCATATTAATTATTAGTGAACAAAATTTGGTATTGAAATGCTGTGATTTTGTAAAATTCAATTTAGAGCTCGTTTGGTGACTGAAATCCCCACAACAATTAAAGAACTCTAGGCACACAAAGTAGGTCACAAACCCTGACCCTGACCCTAGGCAAATGCAAAGGAAAATATTGGCTTCGATGTCTCATCAGGCTTCTTACAAGGAGCATCATGTGATATTTTACTTAGTTATCTAGTCATACACACACACACTTAATTTCATCATTTCATGTGACATGAATACATTCAAAAGTAAACTCATAGGATAACTTATTAATGATGATTCAAGATAATGAAAGGCTAATTTAAAAAAATAATATTTCTTTATTTTGTTGTATGAAACCCGAGAATTAGGTTATTCCTAGTTTTTCTCTTCCGGTCATTTAATTTTGTACAAGCAGTCAACACTAGTGTATTGTTTGGAATTGATTTTAAAGAATTCAATTGTACAAAAATCTTATTGTTTTTTTTTTCAAATTAGTGCAAGGGAAGTGATGATAGACCATGGAGGCATAATTTGGAAAAATTAATAATTAATTTGTTGACCCAAAGGTTATATTTAAAAAAAAAACCCCGAAGGTTTGCGATCATGTCATTCTATATTATCAATTTAAACATCATAAATTATTTTTTAATCCTATTTAAATTGTATAAAATTTTATATGAAAGCACATGAATAAAAAACATACATTTATAAGAATATACCCACCGCCTGTATATAAATCACACATATAAATGCATATACTTTTCATATGTCGACAGGTAGCTAGGACTGTGTGTATCAGTACTATGAGTTTTTCTAATAGACACAGTAATAAAATACTCTAAACCTTTTCAAATATTCAAAAAAGTATTATAACCGGTTACCTTCTAAATAGATATTTCTGCTCATTGAACTGTGCATTTAATTAATATAAATCCATGCATTTATTTAGCTAATTTGGATGCTTTTTATATCACACATTTTTTATAATTTAAAAACTAATTTAGATTGTCGGTGCTGTATTTACACCCAAAGAAACATTTTTTGCATACTTGCGGAATATAACAGTGGGAAAGGCCTATCCGGATAAATTAAACTATCATACAATTCACCTTGGGAACACAAATCAAACTTAATTATTCTCTTAGTTTTGTATTGTTAATTGTCTCTTAATATACATAACAACCGATGCTTTTGTAAAGCAAACCGTGATTTCAGCCCGAAAAAGAACAATGAAGGAACAAAGGTGAGAAGCTTCCAAACAGGTACTTCACTGCAAACCTAGAAAAGATGGCAACAAAAACCCTAGAATAATATACTATATCCACCCCCCCGTTGAATAACAACCAGTGGGGACAACCTCATATTCTTCCTTCCATCCCCCCAAACACCATCTCCTTTTTCTTCATATAAATCTCCTCTCAATATCCCAGTTTTTCTTCAGCACCTGATGCTCTAACTTAATTTCCTTTGAGAGAGAGAAAAATATAGAGATGGGTAGGGCACCTTGTTGTGACAAGGCGAATGTGAAGAAGGGACCATGGTCACCTGAAGAGGATGCAACACTCAAGACCTACATTGAAGAACATGGAACTGGAGGCAACTGGATTGCCCTCCCTCACAAGATTGGTCAGCCCCAACTCTCCATTTTTTTGTTTTGTTTGTATGTGTGTAGAAAGAATTAAAGAGACTAGAACACAAAACTCATAGAGGGTTAATTTTCTTTATATTTGATATTGATCAGGACTGAAGAGATGTGGGAAGAGTTGCAGACTCAGGTGGCTGAATTACTTAAGACCCAACATCAAGCATGGAAGTTTCTCCGAAGAGGAGGACAACATCATATGCAGCCTCTACATCAGTATTGGAAGCAGGTCTTTAATCAAACCTTAATTAACCTGTTTTACTTATCATATATGCACATATTGTTCTAATAATTAATGTTAATTAATACAATCTTTCACTAGGTGGTCGATCATTGCAGCGCAATTGCCCGGTAGGACGGACAACGACATAAAGAACTACTGGAACACCCGGCTCAAGAAGAAGCTCCTCGGAAGAAGAAAAGGTCCCCACTCTCGTCGGTCATCGGACGATCAAGAATCCAACAAAGATGGTGATAATCAGGGTTTGAGTTCAGCCGCCATAGAAAGGCTTCAGCTCCACATGCAGCTCCAAGGCCTAAAGAGCCCCTTCTCCTTCTACAACCACCCTGCGCTTTGGCCGAAGCTCCACCCTCCTCTCGGGGAGTCGTCTCTCTTACAAGATCAATGTAACAATACCAACACTAGCATTGCTGACCCTGCCATGGCACAACAATTCCCTAGCACTTCGATAGATCTACCTTCGAGACATGCTATCGATGATTTTGCACCAACTCAAATGGTTTCAAGCCAAGATGAAGAACAAGGAGGGATGGTGAATTCGGCGAATGGGTTCATGCAAGATGAGATTGATGAGTTGCTTTTTGGTAGGCAAGGGGGCCAGGAAGAGGAGGTGCAGTTCAGTGAGCTTGATTGCTTGAAAGAGATGGACTATGAGAGGAACAGCTTGAATTGGTGGACTAACAATGACTCCGATGTGAGGTCTTCATCGCATTCGTGGGATTCGGATTCTTTTCTTCCTCCACCGGACCAGATCTTTCCAGAGTATGTGATGGGTTATCATGTGCAATGAATAATAATTTGATGCTAATGAACACGTACCTTTTGTCATAGACAATGAGAGATAGGGAGAGATGGAAATGAGATGTAAATGTGTGAATAAGAATACTATATGTTCTTCTCAACATGTTCTACTAGACCTGTATCTTTTTTTTAAAATCCTGAACAGATTAGGTTTTTGTGGTTTCAATTCCAAGGGCTAGTGCCTATATAAATCTTGATATTAGTAGTATGTAATTTCTAATACTTTATGTTAAGCATATCATATATACAATTGCATGATTGCTTGGTTCTTGTTAGCTTATCTGAACTTTATGAACAGAATTACATTAAATGTACAAATTGCAGAGTCATTGCTCCCTAACATGGTCTAGCATCTTATATTAAGTTACCTTTAAATAATTCACGAACCTATATATTCTCAGCTGTTGTGTATGTAAGTGTATGTTTGAACTCTTGTATAAGGAGAATACTTCATGATTCCTCACTTTATACCTGAAGGTCTAATAATTATTCTTTATTTTTAACAACAATGATCTCTCTCTATATCTCTCCCTCTAAACACTTTCTATACAATATAGGTTTTTGTTAGGTTTTTAATCCTTCTGATTATGCAATTTCAATGATATTCTATATATATGCACCATCTATTGTTTTTTTTTTGTTATTTTATTTTCAGTCTTTCTATTGTTTCTTGTATACAAAGGTGTAGAGAGAGAGAGAATATGAGAAAGGAAGAAGAGGGAGTGAGAGCAAAAATATAATTAAGTGACTATACATTTTGAATGATTTTCATTGAAATTGAAAGCACAGTCATCATATTGATAGAACCCAGGAGTTTGAACCCGTAGATCAATAATTGACAAACAAATTTACAATCAAGAGGTCATGGGTTCAGTTCCAGCTTTACCTACCAATTTTTTTTTATATAACCCTCTAATATCCTCATTTTCTCTGGAAAGCCTACATTGCTCTAGCGCGATCCCTAGATTAATGGAATGCCCTTGAAGGATAGTCCAACTGCTATGGCAAGCCACTGGGGTCCTCCAAAGTGCACCATTGTTTCAAAGATTTTACATGAAGGGAAGTGGATCAAGTCAACTCCATAGCATGCATCTCTTCAATATGTCTAAGAGGAAATCACTAATATACAAGCAGGAGGTAGGAGGGTTCACTTGGGCTCTTCCCCCTCCTCAACGGGCATAATGTAAATCCAATGATCACTCTTGTACAGAGGCCGGGATGGCAGTGAAATGACCTAGTGAGGTCATGGGCATGGTAGTTGACCCAGTCAATGGCCGGTATCGTGACTTGCATGATCTGCTTCAAGAGCAAGTGGCAGAATGAGAAGGGGTTATGCACAACCTCCTGTACCTTTTCTCACATACCATGTATGCCTTTGATAGTTACACAATATGTCATGTGGTGGCCTGTATGCCGTCGGTCCATACAGTTTATAATCAACACATGGTTCCATGAGAAAAAAATATGGAATTTTCTTTTTCAATTTTTTTTACTCTCGGAGAAAACATTCTAGAAAGATTTCTAACTGGAGCATGAAAGATCCTTTGGCAAACACACATCGGTGTCCCGGTTTAGACGACTTTTCGACAGACTTCTTCATCTTCTTCACAGCTGTGTAGTCATTTTAAGGAGACATGTTACATCCTTTGTTGTGGAGTTTTGAGGCTCTACTAAATGGATTGTCACATAACAAAGTGTCTGGGAGGAGCTTCAGAAGGTCATCAACAGGACAGAGAAGGGGATATATATGTACTCTAGACAGGTCTCTATCATCCCTCCAGAACCATGTTTAGACAAGGACTCAATAGAATGAGTTAAATGTATTTCCCTTTATGGTGGAAATCCAGATATTGATCATCTAGCAATTAGATTGTCTAGATGGATGCACCTTTATGTTTTCTTGTAGGGTTCCATCATCCAACCATCTCTAAAGAGCTAACTTTTGATAGGGTTGTCCTAATTATTTATAATTAATTTTGTGAACTTAGTGATACAATTTCACCTACAAAAAAAAATAAATATGGCTTTGATTTATATTACTTCACACAAACATTCATTAAATGCATGTTGATACTTAATAAGTAATGATGTATATGCTTATTTGGATGAGAAAATGATTTTTTTATTATAAAATTTATCATAAAAGATATATACAATTAATCATAGTTTACACTCATTTTCTTCAATAAATGTACATGATTCATTACAGGAAATATACACTTAAAAAAAAATAACCCTGCAGACTGCAGGGTTGTAAAATGAATTCATATACATATTGACTGCACCTAGCATAATCCAAAATTTTTAACAAAAAAACTGAAATCACCTAGGCACTTAGCACAAGGTAAATATTTATTTGGGCTGGGTTGTATCTGGGCCAGGATTATCTTCTTTGAACATGGCTGGATACAAGTCCAATAGCTGAATGTTTTGCTCCCTTCGTCTCGTAAATGAAAAATTCACCCTTGTGGCCCCATTTTTGTTTTATTTGGCCCTGATTTTTTTCCCGGATTATTATTAAATATATTAAAGGTATTTTTGTTGTTTTTGTTTTAGAGTGCTCATTCACTTAGTCCATTTTGTAATTTATTTTACAGCTTTATATGTTATAAAAACATAATATATAGTGTATGAGGTTTCATTATAGTATATGACGCAAATTTTTTTTAATCAATTTTTTAATTTTAAAAAATACACTAACATATCTAAACATATATTTCATTTCATATAACAACGTGCACTTTATTTAGAGAGTGTATGATTTTTTTAAAAAAAAGAAAAATGATTTGGACTGCAATTGAGGCTAGCGGCATCGGCAATGGGGCTGGACCATCATTTTCCTTTGTTTTAAAGTAGTCTAGTCTTTTATCCTTTTTTTTTTTTTTTACTCATTAATTTATAATTTTAACATGATATCGGTAGTTTGAATCTAATTTTTATTTTTTATCACTTCATTGTTCTTTATTTCACACTTTTACCCATCTAGTTGACGGACACGCCCTGTGTGCTCCTCGGACCTGCCATTCCTCGCTGCGCCCCAGCCGCGTCGCGTTGTGCCCTGTTGCGCTGCCCACCCGCCCGTCCGTCCACGGGCCCAGCCCCGCACGCCCAATCGTGCCCACCGTCAGCACCCACCTGCCCCGCGCGCATAGCCGTGCTTTCCAGCTCCCCTGCGCACCGACCCGCGCCCGTACACGCTCCCAGTCGCGCACGCCCGCCTGCCTAGGCTCCCAGCCGCGTCCACCAGTTTCAGTCACGCCCGTTCGCGCATGCCCTCTTGCTCAAGCTAGCGAGCCCGTTCGCGAACGCCCACGCACGCCAACGGGCATTGTCCGCGTCATTTGCACGGAATCCGCGTGCACTATGAAAATCCGCGTGAAAACCACGCGCACGCGATATTCGTGCGCCGCTCCCACCACCGCCGGTCACCGTCACCTCTCTCCAGCCGCCTCCCACCAGTGACCATTGGCATTGATTCTGCATGGAAAAAAGAACTGATCATAGAGCATTGATTCTGCATGTATTTAGAGTCCGAGTATTCATACAATTTTTTTAGTGTTACTGATACAAATTTTAATAATTTTTAAAAATTAACTCTCAATTTTTATTTTACATATCTAAACTTAGAAATTTTTTTTAAAAAGAAATGTAAATAACAAATAAAACAAAAAATGGTTAAGATCCATGAAAAAATAAACAAATAATTGAAAACCAAACAAACATAAAAAATATCCATAAACCAAAAAGATAATCTTCTTTGTAAACCACACAACATTAAATAAAATAAATTACAATAAAATAGAAATAAATGAATAAATAGTAAACAAAATACAAGAAAAGACAAAGATAAAAAATAGATAAAAAATTCAAATAACATATTTTCAGATTTATAGACCTCTATAGAGGGGGCGGGGGGGGGGGGGGGGGGTTGGAGGAGTAAAAGTTACTTGGCAAACAGTCTGGTGACATGGACTTCACTCTTCAGTTGTGATTTTTTTTGTATACGTTGAATGATTTGTCCCTATTTGATTTGTTGGTGTTTTTATATTGATAATGGAGATTCTAATCTCTAAGCTAACTGACATTTATATATGAAAGTTTAACCTTCTACAATCAATAACTAAGCTTTTGATAGTAGAAGGTTAAATGTTTTGATGGTAGAAAAGAGGGTTTCTTTGTGGTCCAACAATAGGGGTGCAACTTGGGCGGGTTGAACCCGACCCAACCCGATCCAACCCGACTCGTGGGTGGGTTCGGGTTGGAGTTTTTTGGCGTCGGGTTCAACCCGACCCGAACCCGAACCAACCCGAACCCAATTCGGGTCGGGTTCGGGTTGGGGGGTTCAACCCGCAGGCTCAACCCGAACCCGACCCCCCAGGTTAACAAATGTTATGCTGCCATAACAACATACCTATATCTAAAACTCTAAATTCCTAAAACATAATAAACAATTACACAAATTAGAGTATCACTATGTTTGTTGTGTTTGGGTTAATTATTATAGATATTCACTTTTAATTATTTGTATATAAGGTTTAATTAATAATTAATTAGAGTTTGTTTTGTTGTTTATTAAATATTTTGTATGATATTTTAGGTGTTAAACCCGACCCGACCCAAACCCGGCCGAACCCGACTTGAGCCCGAATTCAACACGAACCCGACCCAAACCCGACCGAACCCGAATTCAACCCGAACCCGACCCGAACCCGCGGGTTGAGATCGGGTTCGGGTTGAACCCTTCGAGTTGAGGCCGGGTTCGGGCTCGGTTAGTTGAGGTCAGGTTCGGGCTCGGTTCGGGTTGGACTCTCTGCAATGCGGGTTAATGTCGAACCCGACCCGAACCCGACCCAACCCGCCCGAGTTGCACCCCTATCCAACAAGAGCCTATCATGGTAAAAATAATCTGAAAAATACTACTTTTATTATTATTATTACAAAAGAACTAGTGCATGTATAATTTGATTATTTTATTGTATCTTATACGTGATAATTTTTTATTTGATAACATATGATTTCTCAGTGTTTGAAAAACGAAGTATTTGCTCCTCATTCATGCTTGTGAATTGAGTTCAAAAGTCTATAAATTCAAAATGTCATTAACAGATTCACTGATTTACCCAAATATAAATTCTTCGTAAGTTTTAAGTAGGGTGCCGTTTGACAATTTGTTTGTGACAACTTTTGTTTTCAGTTGGTTAAAAAATCTTCAAACGAGTTGTCAAATATGTCAGATTAATCGGAAATCAGCAGATGAATTCAAGTCAATTCATGCCTCAAAATTTGTATTTTTCAAAATAGTCTGTGTATGCTTTTCGGATTTCAAATATACAAAAATATGTATATGATAATTTTTTATTGTATCATGTATGTGATAATTTTTAATTTGATAAAACATGATTTCTCTGTGTTTGAAAAATGAAGTATTTGCTCCTCATTCATGCTTGTGAATTGAGTTCAATAGTCTATAAATTCAAATTGTCATTAACAGATTCACTGATTTACCCAAATAGAAATTCTTCATAAATTTTATGTAGGGTGTGTTTGACAATTTGTTTGTGACAGCTTTTATTTTTCAGTTATAAAAAATCTCCAAACGGGTTGTCAAATGTGTTGGATAATCAAGAATCAGCAGATGGATTCAAGTCAATTCATGCCACAAAATTTGAATTTTTTAAAACAGTATGTGTATGCTTTTCGGATTTCAAATATACAAAAACATGTATGTGATAATTTTTTATTGTATCATATACATGATAATTTTTTATTTGATAATAACACATGATTTCTCTGTGTTTGAAAAACAAAGTATTTGCTCCTCATTCATGCTTGGGAGTTGAGTTCAATAGTTTATTAATTCAAAATGTCATTAACAGATTCAATGATTTATCCAAATAAAAATTCTTCGTAAATTTTATGTAGGGTGCGTTTGACAATCTGTTTGTGACCGCTTTTGCTTTTCAGTTGGTTAACAAATCGTCAAACTGGTTGCCAAATGTGCCAGATTAATCGGGAATCAGCAGATAGATTCAAGTCAATTCCTGCCTCAAAATTTGAATTTTTTCAAAAAGTCTGTATATGCTTTTCGGATTTTAAATATATAAAAATAGATTTTTTTATCAACAACAAACATGATTTATAAATTAAAAGAAAAACACGTATAAAATAAAAAGTAGTGTTTTCAAGTGCTATTCTAGTCCTGGTTGAAAGGATATATGAGAATCTTCACAATTGAAAATCATATCACATATAGCTGCCACAAAAAGATTTGCTTCCAGCGTAGCCTATAAACCCTCCTTACCATGAAAATCCCATGCCATAACAACTTCTGATGACAATAAAATACAAACAAACAACCAAGTGATATCTTATAATCAGAAACTCAAAAACATAATTCCTACTCGATCCAATACAATCTTACTATTCCATTTCCATCCTCAGAAGCACTCCAAGAATATCTTTATTCCATATTAATTTATTGCTGTCACACAGTACTACTCAAACTTCAATTTCATGAACGTCAGTGCCCTATAGCACCTTCTGACCACCACCAACTTTCACATGTCCACGTTCACAAATCAACCCTAACAGTCTCTCAAAGTTGGCGCGCGAGCTCCCCCCGCCATCGACCGCGCGCGCGGCGTCTTCCTGCGCCCTCTCCCTCATGTCCTCCCCTACTGGAGACCGAACCACCACCTCCAGCGCCGCCTTCACCGCCTCCTCCGACACAAACCCCGCGTCGAATCCGACGCCGATCCCCCACTCGTGCGACACAACCCGCGCGTTGATCCGCTGGTCCCCGATGAAAGGCCACCCGATCATGGGCACCCCTCCCGCCAGGCTCTCCAACACCGAATTCCACCCACAGTGGGTGACAAAAACCGCCACGGTCCGCTGCGGGGCCCAGCCCACCACGAACCCCCTCCCCTTAACCCGCTAGAGGAACCCATGGGGTAGCTTGGTCCGGTTCGCGTCTCTCATGGACCACAAGAACGGAACCCGGGCCGACTCCAGCCCGCGGGCCAGAACGGCCAGCTCGTGGGCCGGTGGGGTCATGATGGTCCCGAAGCTTATATACACCACCGTCCGCGGCTCGTGCCGCTCGAGCCATGAAGGCAGCTTTCACGGTCCGGCTCGGGCGGGAGCGGCGCGAGGAGGTGGATCGGGCCGAGCGGGAGGCATTGCTTGAACTTTGTCTTCAAGTCGGATAAAACGGCGGGGTTGAGCCCATCGAACGTGTTGAGCACGACGAGGTCGGCCCTGTGGATCTCCTGGCCCATCGTGTGAAGCAGCCGCGCGAACACCGAGTCGAGCCTGCCCGACACGACCCCTTCGGGCAGGTCCCGCACGCGCAGGCCCGGCACGAACCCAAGAGTCATCTCCTCGTCACACCGGGCCGGCACGACCCGGTCGCGGAGGAGGTCGGTGTACACGTGGGAGGAAAGGCTGCACGGCCCGCCCGTCCAGAGGGAGACCCAAACCGCGCCGACCTCCGCCGCCAAGTCCCCCGCGAAAGACAGGAAGCTGTCGCTGATGATGAAGTCGGCGCGCGCCGCCGCCGCAGTAGCCATGGCGGATCTGAAGTTGTCGGGGCTCAACCTCCTCTTCCGGGTCGGTCGGGGAGGGGACGTAGTCGTCGGGCGCGCCGTCCGAGACGTCGTAGAGGGTGAGGTTGGGGAGCACGGTTTTCGAGGCGGAGATGGAGGCGATGGAGCGGGAGTGGTGAAGAGGGAGAAGGTGAGGTGGGGGGGGGGGGGGGCGGAGGAGGCGAGTGAGGGAGAGGAGGGGGGAGGCGTGGGTTCCGAAGGGGAAGGCAAGGACGGCGACGTGGGTCGTCGAAGGATTGGTTGCTTGGGTTTGGTTGGCTTCGATGGCTACCATGGTTTGTGATTTTGAGATCGAGTGAGAGTGGTGTTTTGGGGGTTTGGTTGGTCACCTTATATATCCGTGTGTGTGAGAATGTGTGTGTAGTCCCCAGTGTCCATAGCACAACGGTTCAGGATTTAGCGGTGTTACCGATAGGTCCTGAGTTCGAGTCTTGACGCTTACCACCTGTTTGTTGGCGATTATTCGAAATTTTTTTTTCGTGGGACCAGGACAAACAGATAAAGGTAACTTTTTCAGCTCGATCGTAAAGTCAATCACGGAGTTCCCATATTAAAAAAAAGAAAAGAAAAAAAAGAATGTGTGTGTGCATGTGATGGTGGGGGTTGGCACGTTTGGGAGACGTGCATGGCTTGTGGGGGGGTGGAGGGAATGAGTGGATGATAAGGGAACACTGCATCGATGGCCCAGATCATCGCTTGTCTCTATTCTGATAATTTAATTATACAGACTGTGTGCGACGTAAACTTTGTTTTTTATTTTATACAGCGTAGCAGGTTATCTTTTTTTTATTTATTTAGGTTTTATGCAGCGTAGCAGGTTATCTTCAGGACTTCAAATTTTGGGAGATTAGTGTTTTGGTTTTTGAATGAGTTATATATTTAAAAATTAGAATATTTTCAAAGATTCAAACACATTTCCTCGGGGTTTGGTTTTTTCAATCTCTCTTATTTTTCCGGACAAAAAAAATTTAACAACGAAAAAATTAACAAAACAATTATTTTTAATAATTGAGTTTAAAACACTAGATTTTAAGAATCTTAGCATTTCAACGACACATTTAAGTAATATTTATAAAATTCAATCTAAATAGTTGTAATCATTAATCAAAAAGTTTAAATTAAACTTTGTATAATTATATTACTAGAGTAACACGAGTGTGAAATATAATAACTTTTCTTTTTTGTTAGAGAAATCAAAATTAAAATAATCATCATTTCTGTTCTGAGTACTGAGATATTAAATCTGAAGGCAAGTACTCAGAACAGAAATGATGATTATTTTAATTTTAATATGGGCCTATCCGATTCATATCCGTTTGATTGATAGGCTTAAAGCCTGAAGGCAAGTGCTATATGTGTAAAAAATAGAAGTAAATTTAAATAAGAAGCATAAAAAAATGGATTTTCATTAACATTATACCATAAACTATATATAGATATTTCATTTATAGATATTTTTCATTTTATTTTGATAGTGAGAAAAATGATATGCATACCTTCTCATTCTTTCTGGGTGATTTTGGTAGAGTATTCCATTTGACATGTTTTTTCTTTTTTCGCTTGGTAAACTCGGGGATCGAACACCTGACCTCCCCTTGGGGGAGGGTGCGTCTCGACCACCCCGCTTAGGGGGTCTTCCACTCTATTTGACATGTTTGAATGCTGATACGTGATTTTATCAAAAATATTCTTTATGATCATGTCTGTCGTTTTTTTTTTTAAAGAAAAGATAGTTTATTTATTAGTATCAAAACCCAAGCTGATACAAAAAGGTCCAAATACAAATACAAAAAAGAAAATGCTAAAAGAAAGACAGAGGGGAGGCACCCCAAGCAGAGAGGAAAAGGGGGGTTCAGACCAAGATGACAACCGAAACCGGTACACTCGGAGTGTTACCATGATCAAGAGCTCTAATGCCAACCCCCACCCAAAAAAGAAAAAAGAAAAAAGAAAAAAAAGGGGGATGCCACAGCCCCACGCCTCCGAATCAATTTTACTGAATGATTGAGTGTATAATCACTTAACCAACACTCACTTTTTAGTTTTATTTATTGCTTTAAAACCATATAATGTATTATAAGGTATACACATCTAGCAATCTAGGACAAGAAATAAGAGGGATGTGATCCAATGAGTTTTTCGCTCGCCTCAATGAGATACGGATACATAGTAAAAAAATGTTACAAGTTAAAAGAGACACATGTTAAATATGTGATGTGAAATATGTTAGCATCTCATTGGAGACTTATGACAACTGGTGGTGCTAGATCCCATCTTATAATAAGAACAAAGTAGGATTGATTCAATTTTTTAAGCTTAGTAGAACAAAATAAGATCTGAGTTTCAAACATTAGCTTTTCAAAAATATGTTGCTCTTTTAAAAAATGGTATTCCAGGAGAGTTTGAAACATGAGATGTTTGATGAATAACATGAATAAAAAAAAAATGCCATATCTATTAAAAATCATTTGGTTCCGTGTTTAATGTTTTCACTGTCAAATCCACCCAAACATATGTCCAAAAAAATATGTTTTGTGAATGCGTGGTGGCTCAACAGGTGTGGGAAGTTCTTCAGCAGACACTTCCATGTCGGTGGGACCACAGCTCAATTGAACAGTTATGGGACCTAGGCGGGGTGCAGCTTCTCTAGACGGTCGGATTGAAGTGCCTATGCTAAGGTGTCCCGTTTGTTGATTTCGGCGTGTCTTTGGGCCATTCGGCGAAATGATGTCTTATTTGGGGGTATGCTAGTTTCGGCTGAAGGAATTTGGGAGAACGCAAAGGGGTTCGTCACGGCATGGGGGTGCTTTGTGCAGGGGCCTCTGGGATTAATTAGGGTGCATCACTTTGCGATTATGACTGCAGGGTAAGGTGTGATGGTGGATGTGGGAGACTGATTAAATGATCTTGTAAGGCAGCTCTATCCCTATCATGCATTTTGCTGAACCCCCCCACCTAATTAAACACACCAACTCACATGTTTGCTATTCCTAAGCCCACATATATATATACTGAAAAGGGAAATTTTTATAAATAACCCCCTGAAATATTTTAATTGCACTTTTAACCCCGCCCCGATTTTAATTGCAGAAACTAACCCTGGACCCGGTCAGCGCTGCCACGTCAGCGCTGACTGGGTTTTTTTATTTTCAGGTTTTTTAGGGAGGCGTGTTATATATAACACGCCTCATTTGTAAACATGGAGGCGTGTTATATATAACACGCATCCTTGTAAAATTTTAAGAACTTTCAAAAATAAGAAAGTGACTATTCCTGTAGGGCTCGTCGATACGAACGCGTGGACATATTATAATAGCGATTCTGATCTACGGTTTAAAAGTTATGACCATTTGAAGTTACGATGCTCCCAAACCATTCGAAGTTATGACCATTTTCATTTTTTTTTGTCATTTTTTTCTTGAAATTGTTTGTTATATTTTTATTTGTTATATATTGTTATTTTTTTTCTTCAAATAATATACATTTATATGCAGTTAAAAATTATTTTATTTATTTGCCAAAAAAGGTTTAGGGCTATAAAATAAAAAATAAATAAATAATATAAATAATTTTAATAAACAAACCTACACAATGTATGAAAATGATATGGATGTTTACAATTTAGGTTTGAACTCAAACCATTTTTAGTACAAAAATATATAACAAACAATTTTAAGAAAAAAAAATGACAAAAAAATGAAAATGTCATAACTTCAAATGGTTTGGGAGCGTTGTAACTTCAAATGGTCATAACTTTTAAACCGTAGATCAGAATCGCTATTATAATATGTCCACGCGTTCGTATCGACGAGCCCTACAAGAATAGTCACTTTATTATTTTTGACAGTTTTTAGAATTTTACAAAGGATGCGTGTTATATATAACACGCCTCCATGTTTACAAATGAGGCGTGTTATATAAAACACGCCTCCCTAAAAAATCCGAAAATAAAAAAACCCAGTCAGCGCTGACGTGGCAACGCTGACCAGGTCGAGGGTTAGTTCTTGCAATTAAAATTGAGGGAGGGTTAAAAGTGAAATTAAAATTTTTTAGGGGGTTATTTATGAAAATTTCCCTACTGAAAACCCAAAAGTTTCTAAACCCACCAATCTCTCATTTTGTACTATGTTCACTCATCTCTTCCCCTCTCCTTTCTCTCCCTTGTCCCTCTTCCCCTCTCCCAGTGTCCCACCCATTTGAGCGTCCTCTCTATGACTCTGTCGCCGACCTCCCTACAACATCTCGATGAGTGCCTCCACTAATCTATTTAGTTTTGGTTTTCTATTTAAGGTTTAAAAACTTTAGGGTTTCTATGCACAAAAAAAAGATGGAAATCAATGATTTTGTATGGATTATGCAAAAACCTATCTATACCCTAATATTTGGATGGAAATGTAAAGTTTTGTATGGATAGAAATCTAAGGTCATTCCTATATATGGTTATATATGCCAAAAAAAAAAAAACTAACCTTATTTCCTTCTCTCTCCAAATTTTTTTTTGGAAAGAAAACAATTTGGGTGTCTCGTTCCTACAAATAATACATGGGGCTTATTGTAATTGCAAACCATATCTTCCCCTCTCTTCAATTGATTCGACACATCAGATTCATGGAACATGCCTGTTCGACCGGTCCGTGGCTGCGAGGGAGTGCCCAGTTCGTCAGAGCCCATGGTCGAACAATTTCGATAGAGCTTTTGTCGAGCTTTCTTCATAAATGATGACGAGGTGTTGGTCATCCCAACCGGGCAAACTCGACAATAGGTCAGTCGAACTGGGGATTTTTACTGTCAGTTTATTTAATGGGTTGGACAAACATATTATCGAGCCAAATTTGTAGGGATCGACTAAATGGTGGTCGAGCGGGGTTGTTTATTGCGACTCTGCATCCGTCGAACTAGTTTCTTTTTTTGCACATGAATGTTGATTTGGTTTGAACTATCTTCGTCTCCATCCCCAACATACAAGCTATGTGAAAGCATAACACGATAATAAAGATATCATTCTATTACATGTGCATCATGCATTTGAGCCATGAACATTCCATAATAGATTTCAACCAACTATAATTGATAGGCAAACCGCTATAATATACAAACAAAAAACAAATCACCGTGTTTAATATTGATTTTCATTATAATAAACAAAAACACTATTAATAGACAAACCAACTATATAACACATTCCATCCTATTCACATTATCGCAAAACAAACCACCGTGTTTACACATTTTCGCATGATTTTGACTGTATAAAATGAATCGAGTTCAACCTTTCAAAGACTAACAAAGAACTTGTGCCAACATTCAGTGTGTTTACACATATCTACATCATTTTAACTTTACAAAATTATTCTCGCGGAGGGTCGGCGAGGGGTGGTTGTAATGTTCTCGGGAGGGTCGCCGGAATGCTAGCAGTCCTACCGGATTTTGACTGGGCCGTTGAGGGGGTCCGTCGCGGTTGATGAAGAGCGCAAGGAAAGAGGAAAAATGAGGGGAGGGTAGAAGTGTTTTTGTTTTGATTGAGGCGGTGGGGATTTTCCATGTTTTTATTGTGGCGGGGAGAGGCAGTGAGTGGGGTTAATGGATTTCAAAGCAAAACAAATTGTGTTCTTTCATTTTCTTGATTGAGGGGGTCAACAACATGCATGGTGGGGATAGAGCTGCCCATCTTGTAATCCACCACTTGCGTGCCTTCATATTTTCTTACTCTTTCTCTGTTCGTTTTTATTTTTATAAAAAAAGTTGACTACAAATATAACATTTTCATGTATCTGGCATGTCCACAATTCAAACTTTTATTAAAAAAAAGGAATTGATATGTACACTGATTCCATTTAATGTACAACTATGTTTGCATATTTTACTTCATTAATGCAGTGTATAAAATTGTTTGATACAATATATATTTTATTATTTCAACATATACACTATTATAGAAACATAAAAAATATGCATTTAATTTAACGAGTACGAAGTATATGATTTTTAAAAAAGAATAATTCAATAGTTAAATATATATTTTAGGAAAAAAATTCAAACATGTGCGCGCGGGTTGCATACGGTGTTCAACATGGCATTTTTATACTTTCCTATATAATTTGAGACGATGAGGACAAAATCCGTCTAACAAAGCATTTTGGGAATTTTACCATGAAAGGATGTTTTGGTAATTTCACATCAATGTATATCCACTGCGTGTGTCATTTTGCATCGGTTTTACTTTTTTTAATTATCCAAACGTAGCCACCTGTCATGTATGTAATTTCATGTCATGTATGTAATTTCACCTTCATTTTATTTTTTTTAAATAGTATTATGTTTCATTCGAGTATATGCTTTTATATGAAATAAAGTTTATATTGAGATACATTAGTATAATTTTTTCTCAGTTTAAGATATAATTAAAAAAATTACATCATACGTTATGATAGAACTCCAAATACTATGATAATGCAATATATACTATGATATCATGATGCATGAAGTTGTAAAACGGGCTGCAAAATGGACTGAGTTTATCAACACTCTTTTTTTTATTAAAAATATTAGACTTGGTCGTTTTTACCGATCAAAATTCAAATCACACATCTTTTTATTATATAAAATGAAGTATATACCGATATACATTAGTGTTTTTTTTAAGTTAAAAAAATGATAAATATTTTTGCACCATCTACTATGATAAAATTTCATACACTATAATAGTGTAATTTATACTATGATATCAAAGTGCATGGGGTTGCAAAATGGATTGAATATCAATACTTTTTTTAAAAAAAATGTTAAAATTATCATTTTTACCAACCAAATGTCAAACCACAAGTTTTTTTTAATCATAAATATCATATAATGATGTATATATTTTAATAAAAAAAATGTATATAACTCCATTTTAAATTGAATAAATCAATTTTTAATAAGTGTAATTTTTTTTGATGATGTATATGAGGTATATATATTGTCTATTAAGTTATATTTTTCATTGGATTTCTAACGAGATATATTAGACTATATTTTGAATTAAAAAAAAACTGAGTGTAACAGCTCCATTGTTTTATGTAACCTCTTTATTAGTCTTTTAATCTATCATATTATCTTTAAATGTTCGTATTGTTTATTAAAAGTATTACTAATGAGTATATCTAAATATAATAAACAACACGCGCAGTCGCGCGTATACTCAACTAGTTTCAAATAAAAGCTCACAATTCAAATGAGGACAAAATGGATGAGGAAAAAAAAAGATACACGCAGCCTTTGTTGCCCCAATTATAGTCCTTCATATTTTTCCTTTTCTTTTTGAAATCATACACACACTATTTAAAGTGCATGATGTTATATGAAGCGAAATATATACTAAGATATATTAGTGTATTTTTTTTATGATGTAAAAAAGAAAGAGTCATATACTATGATAGAATCTTATACATTATGATAATAAAATATATACTATGTTATCATAACGTATGAGATTAAAAAAAAACTATAAAATTGACTGCATGTACCAACGCTATAAGGTTCTTGTTGCGCGCCCGGAGCCGAAGAATTATAAATAACCAAATGGCCCATTAGGCCTTTATGGATTAATAAATTCAAAGAAAACCCGTGACGGAAAGCCTGTCTACGGAGCTTTTAATAAGCGAAACTTTGGCTTTGGGATAACCGAGTTAGAGTCGACGTTTACTTCAACCATAGTAACAAAGTACTCCGTATTTTTTCAAATATTCGTTAAAGTACTTCGATTAGACATCAAACGTACAAAACGTGTCATACCGAACATAATACATATTAAATTCATTAATACATACTAATGCTTAAATTATCTAAAAAATAGTCTAATTATCCCCGTACTATTCCGTATTTATCCCGTATGATTTACGAATGTACACGTACCGTACCGAACATAATACCGGCCGAATATTTACCGTACACGAACTTTGTTACTATGACTTCAACACCGTACCATATACAACTAAAGTGGTTATTTATCGAAAAATGATGGAGTGTAGTTGTGGTGTAGACCTTTACAACTCAGTAGAGACCTATTCGACACCTCCTGTGCACTCAAACCAAACCACACCAGCTCGCTCCGAAGGTAGAATGAGTCAGCACCCTTTGTCCTATTTGACTATTTTTACCCTTTTTCTTGGGTTTCATACTCATACTAATGAGCTCTAAAATGATGCTTGGGGATTGCTTCTGCCCGTACTGTGCTTCCAACTACTGCCCACTACATCAGTATAGGTTAAAAAGCAGCAGCTATCTTTATTGACTCAACCAGAGGCGCGAAGTGAAAGCGAGATACGCGCCAATTTCCTATTAGCTTGTGTAACTCATGTCATCTAATGAATCAATTAGCTGGATTGATGAGCTAGTTTGAGACATTTCTTGTGCCTACATGGTTGATTGGCCGGCTTCCCCACTATTTGTCTTGATTTCGTCCCCCTGTATGCTGTGTACCGCGTGCTGGCTTTCCATGTTCTTATTCAATTATTAGCTTACTGATGGATGTCCATATCTGTGTACCTGGCTCCCCGATTACCATGTATTATTGCCTCTACTAATTATTTACTGCATGGCCCGTATAGATTCACATGGGTCAGGCCTTTCATTGGCGTCTAGTCATTATTGAAAGAGCAACCCGTCCATTCACACTCATACTGCTTCGGGAATGTGAATGTATTTATTGATCCAAGAACACATAAACACTCGGTTCATTTGTAAATTTTTAATTTTTTTTAAAATATATCATTGAAACTCAATATATATTTTATTTCGATATATATTTAACGGAAGAGTGTATAATTTAAATTAAACTAAGATTGGACATGCATACCATTTTCCTTGATCCAAATAATTGAAAACCAGCCTAAAGATATAATAATTATATATATATGAAAATAGTATGGATAATCTTTTCCAAAATTACTATTCTAACCTTATCATATTTTGAAATATTTTTAAGAATATATACTTGTTAAATAAACTATATACTTTCACAGAAAAATATATTTGAAAAAATTGAGTGTATATGTTTTTGTACATTTTAATATGTTATATAGTAGGTTAGGAACATTATGTATAACATTACTATAAAAATAATTACGTGAATAACTGAGTGTATCTGCACCCATGGTTGTAATATAACTACACCCCATCTATACACCTATTATGTAAGTGCTAATGACTCAAATGATCAAACAATTAATGGATATTTTAAAATTTCACAGTTTAGATAGTCACTTACCCACTTAACCAGCTTGATTCATAGATAATTTATTCGTGCATAAAATACTTACTTCAGAATATAAGAGATTTACATTTTTTTTTTTATTCATTGATGTTTCTTTAGATAAATTTTTTTCATTTGTGTTAACTTTTTTAGAATATAATTATAATTTTTAATTAAATAAACAATAATAAATCCTATATATAAGTAAAACTATCAAATTTTATTCTAATTTATCAGATTTAACATTCTCATATAAAGCGAAAATATTTTTTCAAAACTAAATTTATTCTTTGGCCTTATCCATGTTCTTATTGGCAAAACAATGATGACTTAATAGAAAAAAATGTTGATTAATTCATGAAATAGTTTGATAGTTACATAGCATCAATCTATCAAATTTGTTTGACTCAAATTTTGTGAAGGATTTATTTTTAGCCCCTAGAAGTTTTCAAATATTTTTTAAGTTCCTAAGACGGTGAAAAATTATCTTTAGATCCTTGAAAATGAATGTTGCTAATCTGTCTGTAAAAAATACCAGAAATGCCCCTCGTCCGCTGTTTATATTTTGTGAAAGTTAACAATGTAGTAAAAAGTGTTAACAGTGTAGTGAAGATACTTAACAATATGTTGTAGAGTATTAAAAGTGTGTTGAAAAAATTATCCGAGAGATATTTTTGGTATTTTTGAAGAACACAATAACGACATCAAGTTCCAAGGACAAATATACAATTTTTCACTGTTTCAGACATTAAAAATTAAATTTAAAAAATTACAGGGATTTAAAAATAGTTCATGGGTAATCACATGGACTCCTAACTAATTTTCTCTTATTTTTTTTTATAAAGATTTTTGGATCTCTTTGTTAATCAGACCCAAACCTCCCATGCTACTCAAATCTAATATTTTAATTAAGAGTCATGATACTCAAGTCTCAAAATATAAGCCACATTCAAAAGTCACATGAGGTATCATCATCTCATTAATTTGCTTGTTAACTTTTAAAAAATAGTAAAATGACAAAATACAAATCTACTATTCATTAAAAATCTGTCTCATTAATCTAAATCCCCATTTTTTCTATAATTAGTTATTAACAGAGACATTAAATCTTCTCCACGAACAGCCCAAATCGATATCATGGCTTTACAGAAACTAGTCATGGGCACGCACTATGCGCGTAAAATAAGTTATATTAACTTTTCAATATAAAAAATAACAATAACTTGATAAGAACATGAGGAACATTGTTGGACAAAAAAATTGTGAGTCATTGTAAGAACATTGGATTAAAATTAAACCATCATCCAACAAGATTTAAAAGAGTCAATTATTTAATCAAACAACACCAAGAAAAAGAATTGAATAACATGAATTTTTTAATAAATAAAAACGAATGGAACAAATGATCATTGTTAACCATCAAAAATAAAATATTAAACTAAACAACAATGAACAAATAAACATAATAAAATAATAAACTTTTCATATGCAGTCATTGTAATGAAGCAAATAAATCGTTGAATTTTTTTAAAAAAAATACGAGCTTATACATTTTATTGGGTTATATGTCTTATTTTTAAAAAATAAAATAAAGAGATTTTTAGTTTTAAGTCCTCGTAAACTGTAAGATTTAGCTATCGATCCCTCACTTCTTCATATTTATGTTTTAGTCCATACATTTAAATGATATGTTCCTTTTTAGTCCCTGGGAGGGACCCATGAATTATCATTTAAATGTAGGGATTAAAACCTAAATATAAAGAAGTGAGGGATCAATAGCTAAATCCTATAGTTTACGGGGACTTAAAACTAAAAATCTCTAAAATAAAATAAAAATGAGTGTGGAATGTATCTGGGACTGAATATGAGAATGAGTTTAAACATTTTCCTTAAAAACACATAAGCCTGGCACTGAATTAGCTCTCACACTATTAAAGCATATTCCATGCAACTTTCTTTTTAATCAATTTATAGACAGACAACTTCATTCTTAGATACTCTAGTTTTAGAGTCCATCTCCTCTCTTCTAAAGTTTGGTTCCTCCAAACAAGTTAGTTAATATATAATAAGCGCTTTGATAAGATTTTTCATAACTCTATTTTTCATGTTTTAAATTATGTTTACGATTAACCATTTATCTGGGTACTCGCAAGTCCTGTTATTTGATGACAAATAAATATGATAAAAATGAATTCTCTTTCGTATAATGTATTCACGATTAACTATTTTTACTTGAGTATTTACAGTTTTGTTCTCTGATGACATAAACCATACAATACAATGTTGAATTACTGATGCATGCATTAAAATATCTTGTCGTATGAAATAAAAAAAATTTATGAAAATTTACGAAATAGTTAGTTTTATGATCATTAATGTAATTGTAAATATGAAAATGAAAACTGAAACCATAGTAGAGACTTGCTACAAATAATTTTATGGACTCAAATGATGACATTAAAATATTCATTTTATAATTTCATACGTATCTTAATGGTCTAAAAAAAAATTTAAAGTTCGGCGAGTCATGTTTTGAGACCAGAGACTTTTTTATAAATCTTAAAATCTGAATGAGGGATGTATTTGTATAATAGACAGGGATCTAGTAGTAAAATTGGTACAAACTAAGGGTGGAACTTCAAATATCCCCTGAAAAGAGTTGTCAGGGACCGAGTAATAAATCTGACGGATCTGGGGCCCTATCAGCAAATAACCATAGAAAATGACAAAGGTGGCTGATTTTTTCAGGGACCTAGTTATAAATACGAAGAATCTAGAATCTTATGTGCAATTGTTCGATTGAACTGTTTTGGCCTTAACGTATACCGCTGGGCGAAAAGTTTGTCCTCATCTGGTGGGTGGTACATTAAAATGTATGTTAGACGATAAGAATAAAAAGACGTGGTTATAAAAAAATGGTACCCAATCACAATACAAGACAAAACAGAGTTATCACGAGTTCTAGCATTTTCACCATTAGATGATAACAAGATTGGAAAAGATATGAGCTCCTTCGAAAGAACACATCTCAAAAACAATAGGATTCTCATTGGTTTTAAATTTTATTTGGTTAAAAAATAAGTTACATATCAGATAACTAGATCAACAGTACTCTAGCTAACTAGAATAGTGTCACATATACTGTTAGATTCATTTTCATAAAAACTGTTATATTTACATAAATGTAACATTAAAATTATATTTACCTAAATATTTTGCATTTCATGCAATTTATATGTAGTTGAATGTTATATTTATGAATGTAACAAATATAAATAAATACATGCATGTGGTTGACTATTGCATTTACGAATGTAACAAAAATAACATATATTTAAAAAATTATTATTTACATTGTCAACAATGTAGTAGTATTATCAAACAAACTACATATTAAAAAATGTAACAATATCGAATGTTACATTTAGATATTGAGATAAAAACAAATCAAATTGGAAAAAATGATATTCAATACATGAAAAAAATATATGTTCAAACATTTAAAACAAAAGATAAAACACAATTCAATTACGAATCTAATAATATCAAACCTAATCCGAGAGACATTTGATGTGAGATTCAAATAAAAAAAATGATTTCGGCCTTTCAAAATCTCAAAAATAGAATTTTAGATATGCTCCCGTGTGTTCTTCATAAACAAAATCAGTTTCGAAATTCAAACATCGATTAATATTATTGCATGATTTTCAGAATCAATTAATGATGAATAAATACAGGATTTTCAAAATTAAATGATACTATACAATCATAGGAATTTATATTGTGGTAGCTATCAAATAAATGATATAATAGATAATGTTTTATTGTCACATTATGTGGCCTATGAAGTTGTGGCATGAGAATAATTATTGTTTAATTAAAAAACAATAGGGATATGTATTATTGATGATGTCAGATGCTTTCCAATGAGCGTGACGCACAGTCTCCATCTGAGCTTTTATATGGCCGCCACAAAAAACAATTAATGCGACTTAAATACAATGATGACCCAAGATTTCCATCAATTTCGACTGGAGAAATTGTATTCTCCAGTTAGAATCCGACCAAGAACAGAATTTAGAATTTAAATCAGCCACCATAGACAGTGTGGTGACAGCTAATATGTTTTTATATATCAACTAATCTAAAAGAAAAGAAATTAAAAATAGCCAATTTTTCTTAAAAAAATCAACCAATATCTATTACATAATGTCCCCCAAAGGTAAAGGAGATGGTGGAGAGGATAGGAAACCTCTTTTGACTCTCTTCAAAGTAGCTGGTCAACATTGAAAATGTCGGTCAAACAGACCTCCCAAAAACAATTACAAACTTTTACAAATACTGTAGTTTTGTTGTTCAAAATCTATCTATAAATAACAGCACCACATGACATTCTCCAAAACCTCACATTTCTCTCTCTCTCTCTCTCTAATAATTCTCTCTCTCAAGATGCCTGGGATTGGACCAGAAAAGATGGGTTCCTCGGACGTGGAAGACCGATGCGAATGGCTCCGGTCACAACTCATCAGTGCAGACGCCGAGTTCACAACCCCTTGTTAGAATATATCTTAAAGTGATCCACATAAAGAGTTTCTACGTGTAATATTTTGAATTTCAAATATTGGGTTTATCACTTATGAATATCCTATCTAAACTTGGTCAAAGAGATAACTGATTTCAGGTTTGGATTGAGTCCTCTCTCCATCTTATAAATAGAACACATACGAAAGGTGCCTAAGGTGAGGAGAGGGAAACTTTATTACATAATTGAAGACTCAAGAGGCATCATTAATGGAGCTAGATATGTTATTATGCTTATATGTGGTATCAGAGTCTGTGTTTTAAACTTCATGATCTTCCGGTAAAGAGGAAAAAGAATGATCTATTGTATAAATAAAATTAAATTTAGATCATGTGTTTAAAGATGTTTTAATGATCTATTTTATGAATGATGAAATTAAATTAGATCATATATATGATTTATATTTAGATCATGTATGTTTGATGATCATTATGATTGCTCAAAATTGTTGAAAAATAATTTGAATTTAATTTTGAATTTTCGGATTTAATTTATTTGATTTTTTACATGTATAAATCCATTAATGTATGTGAAGATATTAATCCGAAAAATATAAGAAATTAATTAAAGATATAAATTTTGGATAGAATTGTTATAACTAATTTTATAGATTAGTTTAAGATGAAAAATAATGATGTTCTGTTTAATTGATTCTTATTTTGGAAAAGTTTGTTTTAACCAATGATGATGAAGGGTTAATGCGATGTGATGTTTAATGTGACACATTGTATGTTTTGATTGAAACAATGAAATAAAATTAATGCTTGTTCGGTCAAATCAGAATGAATCGGTGATCTCTTTCACATGAAAGCTTGCATGGGTTTGATGGCAATTCCGTAATGTCTTTGTTATGGTAAAATCTGATTGTTATCATACATATGATATATGTCGAAGTAATTGTTTCTATCGTGTGATCCGATCAAGAGGGTATTTATATATAATCCGGTTGCAAGATATTTTATCAATTATTAATGTATGTATATTTTATCAATTTATAAAGTTTAAGTCCAGTATCCTATTCATGATTTTGGATTACATAAAAGTTAACGTAAAGTTAAAAACCCATCAAGCTATTTTCTGTTTTTATCATAAGGATTTGTTTATAAATAATTTTATTATAGAGTTATAAAATAAACAGAAATTTATGAATTTATTTTATGATGTTAAATTATTATTATAATGTTGTTGATATTCTAAATTATGTTTAAATTGTTGAATATCATATTATGATTTGTTTTTTTCACATTATTATGAATGATGATGATGATGATGATGTAAATAATACATGAGCAATAGTCATTTACATGTATTTTAGGTTCAATGTTTAGACTAATTATTATTATGATGTTGTTGATATTCTAAATAATGCGTATGGTCACCGGTTCTTGCAGCTCTACCACTTTAGCCTGAGAACCGGGAAGTGGTCGTTCAAGAACGGTGCGTTCAATAAAGGTGGTTTGCAAGAATACCGAACAAGTAGTGGTGGTGGTGGTGGTGGTACTGATGATATGTACAGGTTTTACTTGGAGGATGCAAGACGCATTGCGGAAGCTCTGCCGGATTACCCTTTGCGACTTCGGTTCCCCATGGACCGACTCCGATTTAGTACTATTTGAATTTTGAATTTATATGTTTTTATTTGAATGTGCGTTGATGTGAAGTATTATTGTAACTAATCTGATGTAATGGGATTGAATTATGCAACACATGGAGCAATTATATATGGGCGCAGTTACACCCAGATCCATTTTCAGTTTCAATTCTAGTCTTATATGCGTTGATAAATTTCTATCAACACATATGTTCACGTTAACAAGGTATATGTTTCAAAATAATATTTTTACATTTTCTATAAATGAATTCATTCTATTCATTGGAGTATATGTTTCATTTTTTTATAAAAATATATATTTCATTAGATGATGTATACTATTTTTAAAAAATTTGAAACGCAGGTAGACTGAAATTGAGACTAGAAATGGGGCTGAATGTAACATTATCCATTATATATTATTAATTTCTTGTTTAATGGAGGCAAATTTACCAAGATACTTCGAGATATATTAGGCTAAACACATTATATGAAATTATGTTTAAATTATTATATGTAATTAAACTATCACAATAACATATAAATTGATCAATGATCACATGGAGGAAATGGTTCATGAAGTTTCCAAACTGATTTATCCTCTTCCTAGTTATGGAGACTAAAAAACTAAACATATATTTTTAATTAACAAGAGATCAAATAAATCACAAATAAAAAGGATATATATGAGAGAGAGAGAGAGAGAGAGAGAGAGAGAGAGAGAGAGAGATTATCTTAAGCGGACATTTATAGAGACAAATGAGGTATGTATTATTCTTTTTTGAGAAAAAATGGGATATTTAAGTTAACAAATAAAAACACGTCCAGTAGGCAGTGCAAAAACAATTTAAGGTTGTGCATGTATCATAATTGATTAAATATCAATTAAATTGGGATGATATTGGAATTTTTTGGCCATATAAGTGGCACCCTCTCATTGGTAACTATTGGAAAGCCTATGTGACTTGTCGATTACACAGAACCAGGAATGTTAGCGAGAGGTACCATAATGATGTGTTCCTGTGATGTCACTGTGTGGACCGTGTGGTGGAAATCTCTGAATCAGATGGATGATCTCGGAAATACGTAAATAATTGTTGTATAGTAGGGTCCATTTAATTTGATTTATTTGGCAGGAGACTTTGAAGTTCGGCCAAAAAATGGAAAAACTGTTTTGGTGTTTAACATTTTCTGATTTTTCTAGGATCCAAACTGGAAAAACTTTTTTCGTGTTTGGCAATTTCTGATTCTTCTAGAATCCAAATGGACCTTTAATCAAATAATTTCGGGCAATGTGAGTGTTTGATTAAGGTTGTCCATCGGGTCCATTCCAATTGTCCATCGGGTGATTAAGGTTCACACAGGAGTGGTTGATGTGCTCACTAAAGGAGATAATAATTTGGCGGATGACAGGTCATTGTATGCTCACAGACAGCTCTGGCTCCACCGGCATCATATTGTGGGCAGGGCTGTTGGATTTTTACCATATGTTGGCTGGGTGACCCTCATCATGTCTGAAATGCCAGTAATCAAGTATTTGGTCATCGGCGCTTTAGGGTTGTTTGTCATGGCAAAGGATTGATTAGCCTCCAAGTACGAGCTGCGGGTGACTGATTTTACACTGATTTCCTGACAGGCATACACTGTGAGACTTTTTTTTCTTCTTACTAAAGTAACATTGAAAGCAAATGACAGATCCTTTAACAGTGAGCATTGATGGTTCGATCACTTATTTTGTAGATTTTTATTTGTCCATATGCACAAATCTTCCTTGATTTTACTTTTATATATTATTTTTTCTTTTTGTGATTAAACCCAAACTATAGTCGGAAAACCCATATTACTGATGGGATTTAATTTCTAATTTATATGTTTGGATGGACATGTGTCCATCAAATAATAAAAAAAAGACTATGGACTAAAATCAATTGATGATAGATGTTTCAATTATTCATGCGCTACTGATTGATTCCTAATAACACATAGTGCATAGTGATATGAAATTTTTTACTACATAGGACTACTTTAATATATACTAGCGATGATGTACGCGCTTTGCGCGAGTTTTATAAGGACCTATAGTCAATTTTTATAAGGACCTATTCATAAATAAGATGGATACGGGGTTTATCGCAAAATGTCCGAGCATGACTCACGACCACAACCGATTTTTATAAAGACCTATTCATAAATAAGATGGATACGGGGGCTTATCCGCAAAATGTCCGAGCATGGCTCACGACCACAGCCGATTTTTATAAGACTTATTCATAAATAAGATGGATACGGGGGCTTATCCACAAAATGTCCGAGCATGGTTCACGACCACAGCCGTTTTTTATAAGGACCTATTTATAAATAAGATGGATACGGCGGCTTATCCGCAAAATGTCCGAGGCATAATGTCCGAGCATGGTCCATGCAAAATGACCGTTTTACCCGTTGACGAAATTTTATCGCCATCGTACCGCTTTATATATAGTATATAGATTAATATATAGATCTAAGTAAAATATGCTAATAATTATTGTCACCAAAATCCATTTATGCTAAGTGCTAATGATACCAGCTATTGACAAGGTAATCTAATCTAATCATTATTTAAAGATAGCTTTGACACCGCAAACTAAATTTTAGTTAAGTCGATAAATACCCCACTTTTATAAAATGTTGGAGATTATGATCGAGACTTCAAATGAACACTTCCAGTCGCGTTACGATGTCGCTCTCCTTAAGACAATATTTGCCCCTTATACAGTGTGCACAGAGTATTGTAAATCTGCCTGATAACTCGAAGTAATTTTACCAGCCTTTGCATGGACGATGGTAAAAATAATATTGAAGTGGAACCAAAGTGAACCAAGACCCCAATAGTAATTCTTCAAAAATCCAATACTGGAACAAAGTTTAGATAAAAGAGAGAAAACTTTTGTTGAATTCAAAGTGGTTTGAATGGTTGAAATTCATGTCTATTAATAGACACATGAACATTCTTTCAAGGCATCCCATGAGGCTTAACCACCTCCAATCTGGACTGTTGGATCTTCAATTACAAGATCGACGGTCCAGATCGATCACCATCCGATGCACCATTTTCGATGACACCCCTTGATTAGTGTAACTGATTCTTGATCGATCAAACGGTGCACATTACATCTGATGGGTCCACCATTTGAACGGTCCAAATCGCATCTGATTGAACGATTTTCACCGTCTGATTAGCCAAAAAGAAAATGCTCCGACTCATATCGATGATGTACATGTGCGAAGTGCCACGTGTGCCTACAAAGCATCACATCGTGTCCATCGATGGCAAATCAACCGGACAACATGGGCATAAATACGTCACCGTGGATGACATCATCATATCATCGATGTATGGCTTAGCTTCCCAAATCTCTCTCCCTTTATAAGTTATAACAACAGACACACCCAGTACATACTTCTGAGAATTCCAAAAAAAATGGATTCCCAAATAGAGATCCCAAGATGGACTCCCGGCGGCCATGACAACCCAACAACTGATAGACACTCGACGAAGATTGTGGCCGACTCCAATGAAAACAGCAGCTTTGCATCGGACGACTCCTCCCCGGTGGCCGCCGACTGCTCTTTCCCGTTCAGCATCCACACCCAAAACATCCCTTCCCCTTCCCCTCCACCTCCACTTCCACCTCCACCTCCCCATGACTATAACAATGGCAACAACAATTACAATGACACCGACGGCGTGTCCCTGACGTGGGAAGATCTGTGGGTGACGGCGTCGGCGGGAGGCAAGGCCAAGCACATCTTACATGGTGTCACTGGGTATGCTCGGCCTGGGGAGGTTCTGTCCATCATGGGTCCTTCTGGGTGTGGCAAGTCCACCCTTCTTGATGCCTTGGCAGGTCTGTTTGGAAGTAGTGTTGAGTTTGTCATCATGCGTTTTATGATCTGTTTTTGTTTTAGTTGGTGTTACTTATTGAAGGTTTGTGTTTTTCATCTGTTCAGGAAGGTTGGCATCGAATACAAGGAAGTCTGGGGAGGTATTGATCAACGGCAGGAAGCAAAAACTGGCTTTCGGGACTTCAGTATGAAGAATTGTAACCCTGCTCATGAGTTACCTCAGTTTTTTGAGCAATTGCTCATTCGTTAAAGTAGATGTTTAATATGATCCAATTCAACATTTAAAAGAAATTTGATCCTTAGTTTACAGGGAGAGGGTGCTAGCTGACTGTTCCAAAATTCAGTTAACAATATTCTGAGTTAAATTTTAATTATTTAATTTGTTAGATAAAATTTAAAATTTTAATTTATTTTATCTAGAATTTAAAACTTCTATAATTTCATCTATTTATTCTTTAAATAATTTTTTTTTTCTTTTTATTTTTCCATACAAGACACTCTTCCTAAGTTCTAATGATTCAAAATGTCCAACTTTAGAATGGATTCACATTGAGCTATGTGACCCCAACACTCAAGTTCATGATTTTGGTTTCTTAAAAAAACAGGCGTATGTGACCCAAGATGACATTCTGATGACAACACTCACCGTCAGAGAGGCCGTGTACTACTCGGCCCATCTCCAGCTACCCGACACCATGACCTCAGCCGAGAAGCGGTTCCGGGCCGAGACCACCATAAAGGAGATGGGCCTCCAAGACGCGGTGAACACCCGAATCGGTGGGTGGGCCGTCAAGGGCCTCAGCGGGGGCCAGAAACGGAGGGTCAGCATATGCATGGAGATCCTCACTAGGCCCAAGCTCCTCTTCTTGGACGAGCCCACAAGCGGCCTCGACAGCGCTGCCTCCTACCACGTCATGAGCCGGATCGTGGGCCTTGCAAAGCACGACGGGAGGACCGTTGTCGCTTCGATCCACCAGCCCAGCAGTGAAGTGTTTGAGCTTTTTCACAATCTCTGCCTCCTCTCCTATGGAAAGACTGTTTATTTTGGTCCAAGGTCTTTCACTAGTGAGGTACTCATCATCATATATAAAATGTTCATCATGCTATTTAAGTAACTCAAAGGATAATTTGTAAAAATAATCCTAGTTTTTTTATTGTACTTTTAATCATGTTTATATTTATGTGTAAAAGAATAATCATTTGACCCAATCAACACTCACTTTAACAATCACTGGATTTTTCATTCTTTAATTTTTGGGAAAAATCCATATAACCCCCTGTAAACTTGTCTAAATCCATATAACCCTCTGTAATCTTCGTATATCCATATAACCCCCTGTAATCATACCCAAAATCCATATAACCCCCTCCGTCCGTCTTCCGTCAGCCGAGTTAACGGCGAAATCTGAAAAAATCCATATAACCCCCTGTAATCTAGCTTAAATGCATATAACCCCCTGCAATCTTCATATATCCATATAATCCCCTGCAATCTTCATATATCCATATAACCCCCTGCAATCTTCATATATCCATATAACCCCCTCTAAATTTTGAAAAAAATCCATATAACCCCATGAAATCTGGAAAAAAATATTTCTAAAAATTTAAAAATAAAAAAATAAATTTTTTATTAATAATAGAGTAAATTTTTTGATTTATTCCTTTTTTTTATTCTTAATTTTTTAATTATAAATGACATGTGATTTCATAACTAGTACCCGACACATTAATAATAGAGTAAATTAACATTTACATGTATTAACATCTAATGGATTGTAAATCTTTATTTTGTTTTATTTTTTCTATTATTCTCATTGGAATAAGTATGAGAGATGTATGCGTGATATGATAGATGTGACAGTTTTTGAAAAAAAATATTTTTAAAAATTCAAAAATGCTAAGAGGAATTTTTTAAATTTTTTTGTTTTTGAATTTTATTTTTGAATATTTAAAAATATTTTTTTCAAATTATAGGCGGTTATATGGATTTTCCTAAAATTACAGGGGGTTATATGGATATATGAAGATTGCAGGGGGTTATATGGATTTATGCTAGATTATAGGGGGTTATATGGATTTTTTCAGATTTCGCCGTTAACTCGGCTGACGGAAGGCGGACGGAGGGGGTTATATGGATTTTGGGTATGATTACAGGGGGTTATATGGATATATGAAGATTGCAGGGGGTTATATGGATTTAGACAAGTTTACAGGGGGTTATATGGATTTTTCCCTTAATTTTTCATATACCACACCTCCAACGAAAGTCTTGTTAGAGATATTTATTTTTTATTTTTATATATCACTAAAAGTCTTGTTAGAGATTTTCTAAATTTGCCCCTTTTTATAATGCATGGATGGCTAACACTTTGATTGATTTACAGTTCTTTGCATGCAATGGATTTCCATGCCCATCATTGACGAACCCATCTGATCATTACCTTAGGACAATCAATAAGGACTTTGAGGACAAGGTGAGGCTGTTATACTTTATATATGTTCTATCCTGAGGTAGTGTTTCTTTTAATTCCTCTTCTAAACAAAATTATTTATCTAATGAATATACATTTAGGACATCGAACAAGGTACCGGCGCCAAGTCAATCTCTGTCGAAGAGTCGATCAACATTCTTGTGAACTCATACCAATCCTCACACACCTTTCAGGAAGTGAAGCATAAGGTGGCAGAGATGTGCAAAAATGTAAGCAATCAAATTAAGAAACATTGTTGTGTTGTTGTTTAACTTGGGACAAATTGTGTCCATTCAATGACATAACATGATGAGGGCTTTTCTCTTATATAGGAGGGAGAAATTGTAGAGAAAGGGAGCCAAGCTAACTCATTTACACAGTCCCTTATCCTCACTAAAAGATCCTTCATAAATATGTACAGAGATTTGGGGTATTACTGGCTTCGTTTCGCCATCTACATTGCTCTGTGTTTATGTGTTGGAACCATTTACTATAATGTTGGGGACAGCTATGGATCCATTCAGGTAAATTAAACTTGGTTTATTTTTAATTCACATGTAGTCTTACTATCTAGCTAGATTTTTAAATTTGATTTTAAGCGTAAATATTGCTAATGATTTTAGTACCAACATAGAGTGTTGGTGATCTAACACAAGACTTTAAAAAACCAACAGAGTAGAGGTTCCATGCTCATGTTCATTGCAGCATTCTTGACGTTCATGGCGATTGGTGGATTCCCTTCTTTTGTTGAAGACATGAAGGTTCATAGTTTAAGGTTTCACCTTTTGTATCTATAAATAAAGTCCGTTCACATAATAGACATTGAAGAATCATAATTTTTTCAGATCTTCCAACGCGAGAGATTGAATGGTCACTATGGAGTGACCTCCTTTGTGATTGGGAATACCCTCTCCTCCACCCCATACCTAGCCTTCATCTCCATCATCCCGGGGGCCATGGCCTACTACTTGGTAGGCCTCCAGAAGAGCTTTGACCACTTCGTCTACTTTGCCCTCGTCCTCTTCACATGCATGATGCTTGTCGAGAGCCTCATGATGATCGTTGCGAGCGTTGTCCCCGACTTCTTGATGGGGATTATCACCGGCGCGGGGATCCAAGGCGTGATGATGCTCAACGGGGGCTTCTTTCGCCTCCCTCATGATCTCCCGAAGCCGGTCTGGAGGTACCCAATGTTCTATGTGGCCTTCCACAGGTATGCCAACCAGGGATTCTATAAGAATGAGTTCATAGGGTTGACATTCCCCAACAGTGATGGGAATGGGACCATCACAGGAGAGGAGATATTGAGGGATGTCTGGCAGGTTAACCTGAGCTATTCGAAGTGGGTGGATCTGGCTGTGTTGTTGGGCATGGTTGTGTTGTATAGGTTGTTGTTCTTGTTTATAGTGAAGATCAAGGAGAATTTCAAGTCCACTGTGGGTTGCCTGCCTCCCAAGCAGGCACAATTAATTATGGAGCAGCCTTGGGGATGGTTTGTTTTGACATGGAGTTTATCAATCCTGAGTTGAAAATTTCAGTCAAATTTTTATATAAGTGTATTATATATTGATAGATTAATTACATGTGTATTGTATTATTATTGTGTTACATATATGTGTAATACTGTATTACACGTATATTAGATTTTGTACTATTATATAAAGGACTCAGTCCTCTCTCAATGATTCAGGTCTCATAATTAGTTATCTCTAAATCTAACATATATATAGATTAATTAAACGATTGCCTAAATCAATGAATTTGTTGGTTGCATTGGGTATCTAATTAATGAATTGACATATGGACATCTCACGAATTAAACATGTAACACATTCTTTGCTAACAAAATTTTGTATCAAACTGATCGAGCAGTCCATAAGTTGAACTGATCTCATTCTTAAATTGAACGGAATCAATCAAATTAAATTAAATAATTATAAGGACCGAACTGAACAACCCATGTATGAATCAAACTAAACAATGTGAGATCAAAATAAACTCTTTTGCATCGAGCTAAACCATTAATGAATTAAATTGAACAACCAGCAAATCAAAAGAAACTCTATCTTGTTAAATTTATTCTTTTCATTTGAATTGAACAATTAATGAGTTTCTTTAATTTGTTTAAGTTCAGGATGAACATGGTATATCTTTTCTAGATTCATTAAATGATTGTTTTGACCACTTTATGCATGACGACCATCTTAACAAAAAGAAAATAAAGAGGAGGATAGATAGATAAAAAGAGAGCACGCAGATTGTTGTATATATGGTTTTCCACTTTCATTATTTGATCGTGTCCCGCCGTTGTGCTATGTATAGTTAGACCGTTTGATTGAACCAATAAACAAAGAGGACTTATGAATTTTGGACCATTTGATTGAACCAAATACAAAACAAACAGAAAAAATGGAAAATGATTCAATGTGCATGGGACGAGAATGTTATGCTTAGGCTTTTTTTGTAGTCTCATTACAACCCACACACACTCTGATTTCATATGAATGAACACTTAAATAGAAGATTCCAAAAGTCGTTTATCATGGTTCCAACAAAAAATGAACAGCTTTTCTGTGCACTTGCAGCTGTGTGGCCCACTGATGGGGTGGAGAACTTCCCCGTTTGGGCTCCAATCCCTTCGACGGGATTCTTAGTCAAGGCAATGTATATGTGGTGCAAGGAAGGGGTGCCTTTTAATCTCCATGTGGCCAGAAAAGTTAGATTTCTTTGGGGAATGAAAATTCCTTTGAAGGTGCGCTGTTTTTTTATGGCTTTTGCTCCAGGAAAGGTTGTTGACGAGGGCGTATAGGGCGCGTTGGTGCCCCTCCGAGTGCTCCCTGTGTGTGTTGTGTGGAAGCGACGTGGAGACTGTGTCACATCTGTTTTATGAATCCGTGGTGGCTCAACAGGTATGGGAGTCTCTTCAGTAGGCCCTTCGGTGTCAGTGGGACCACAGTTCAATTGAACGGTTATGGTGCTTATGCTAAGGTGTCCTGTTTGTTGATTCTAGCGTGCCTTTGGGCCATTTAGCTTGGCCGGAATGATGGACATCCTAGTTTCAGCTGAAGGAATTTGGGAGAATGCAAAAGGGTTCATTGCGGCATGGGGGTGCTTTTGTGCAGGGGCCTATGGGATTAGGTGCATCGCTTCGCGATTATGGCTGCAAGGTCGTAAGGTGTGATGGTGGATGTGGGAGGTTGATTAAATCTTATAATCCATCACTTGCTTGCAGGGGCGGAGCCGGGAATTAAAATAAGAGGGGGCCAAAGGGCCAAGTGAACAAGTAAGATAATTTTTTTATATAGATATACGATAAATTAAGATAAAATTAACAGTTGAAAAATGTTAATCCTTGAAATGATCACTATTGATTCATATTAAAAGATTTTTTTACTTATTTTTTTGTATTTAATGATCTGAAATAATTTATAAAAGAGCTAGGAAAAAAAATCTTAAAGTCTCATTATTCCCACCACAAAAAAATGTAAAAAAAATGAGTTTCAAAATTTTTAGAAATGAATATGAAAAAAATAATTGATCACAAAAACATTACAACGATCCTTCAAGCTTATATTCAGAATATTTTAAAATTTAACTTCTAAATATTTGAGAGAGTCAATATAGTAATGATGGAAAAATCAAAATAAATAAAAAAAAATAACTAGAACATCCAAATAAGTGATTTTTTAACCCTTTAAAATCAAATACAAATATTCTCGTGCAAACAAATCTTTTCACAATATTTTTTTTTTAAACAAATCTCAATTAATACACTTAGGGTCCGTTTGGTAGCGCGTTTGGGGGCGATTCCGCTTTTTAAAAAGCAGATTCCGCCCAAACGCGCAACCAAACGGGTCGGATTCCGGCGGAATAAAAAACTGGATTCCTTTTAATTTCTCTCTCGAAATCCGTGTTTTTAAAATCTCAAAAAGAACGCTTTTTGGTCGGAATCGATTTTTTGAATTGAAAATCAACTTTTTCTACCAAACATTAAATTCCTTCCATTGATTCCTGAATTAAAAAAAAGCATCCCAAAAAAGTCAATGGGAGAGCTAATACACTTAGTTCATTTTGTCGCCCTATTTTCATTTACCATGTCAAATACAATATATAAAATTAGTTAATGAAGTATATATTGTACTATATTCGTACACTATTATAGAAAATGTAAATAAAATATATTGATTTATTTCATGTGAGAATGTATTTCATTTCCATAAAAGATTAATATACTCTACTACATAATTATATACTTCAAAAAAATCAAATATATGCATGCTAAATAAGATGCAAACGGAACTACACGTAACATTTTTCAATACTATTTTGAAGAGTACTTTTGTAAAATTTAAAAAATTTATATAGTGTAAAAATACCCCTTAAAAGGGTATTGATGCAAAAATTAAACTTTTTGTAAGTATTGAGAATAGAATTTAAAAAGGAGTTATTTGACAATATAAGATTTTAAAGGGGTAAACATTTTGCATGGGCCTTGGGGGGGCCCGGCCCCAGCCCGCCCCCCTTTGGCACCGCCCCTGCTTGCCTGCCTTCATATTTTCTTCCTTTTCTTACACTTTATGGGTATCTTTTGGCTCTCTTGGCTGTTCTACTTTTCTATGATTCAAAAAAAGTAGCTAGCCTACCTGTTTATTTTTAAAAAAAAATTGATGACAAATATAACATTTTTCATGTATCTGGCATGTCCACAATTCAAACTTTTTATAAATAAAAAAAAGGTATTGATATGTACACTAATTCCATTTACTGTTCAACCATGTTTGCAGACTCAACTTCATTAATGCATTGTATAAAATTGTTTGATACAATATATATTTCATTATTTCAACCACTATTATGAAAATCTAAAAAATATGCATTCAATTTAACAAGTATGATGTATATGATTCTTTAAAAACGAATAATTCAGTAGCTAAATATATACTTTAGGAAAAAATTCAAACATGTGCACGCGAGCTGCATACGGTGCTGAATGTGGCATTTCTATACTTTCCTATAATTTGAGACAATGAGGATAAAATTCATCTAACAAGGTATTTTGGTAATATCATCATGAGAGGATATTTTGGTAATTTCACATCATTGTATATCCACCGTGTATCATTTTGCATGCCTTTTATTTTTTTATAATTACCCGAACGTAGCCACCTGTCGAGTATGTAATTTCACCTTGATTTTGCATTTTTTTAATAGGTACACTGTTTCAGAATATACTGAAGTTTATATTTAGATACATTGATATTTTTTTAGTTAAAAATATAATTTAAAAAATTACGTTAAATGTTATGATAGAACTCCAAACACTATGATAACGCAGTATATACTATGATATCATGATGCATGAGGTTGTAAAACGAGCTATAAAATAAACTAAGTGTATCAACACCTTTTTTATGGAAAATGTTAGACTCGATCGTTTTTACCAATCAAAATTCAAATCACAACCTTTTTATTATATGAAATGAAATGCATACTGAGATACATTAGTGTATTTTTTTAAAGTTGAAAAAAATGATAATTTTTTTTTGTGCTATGCAGTATGATAGAACTTCATACATTATGATAACGTAATATATACTATGATATCAAAGTGCATGAGATTACAAAACGGATTGAGTGTATTAACAGTTTTTTTTTTTTTTGAAAAAGTAAGACTAGTCATTTTTATCAACTAAATGCCAAACCACACAATTTTTTTTAATCATAAATATCATCTAATTAGGCATATACTTTAATAAAAGAAAACTGCATATCACTCCATTTTTAATTGAATAAACCTATTTTTAATAAGTGTAAATTTTTTTTGATGAAGTATATACATTGTCTATTGCAGTATATGTTTCATTGAATTTCTAACGAAATATATTGGGCTGTATTTTTTATTTTAAAAAAATTGAGTGTAACAGCTCCATTGTTTTATATAACCTCTGTATTAGTCTTTTAATCTATCATATTATCTTTAAATGTTCATACTATTCATTAAAAATATTACTAATGAGTATATCTAAAATATAATAAACAACGCGCGCTGTCGCGCGTATACTCAACTAGTTTCAAATAAAAACCCACAATTCAAATGATAACAAAATGGATGAGGGAAAAGGTACACGCAACCCCATTGCACCTCCAATTGTAGTCAATTTTTTTTTTTTTTTTAAATCATACTTTCACAGTCTCACCCTTTGAAGTGCATGCTATTATATGAAATGAATTATATACTAAAATACATTAATATTTTTTTTTTCATGATGAAAAAATGAAAAAAAAGGGATAATATATTATAATAGAATCTCATACACTGTGATAGTACAATATATACTATGTTATCATAGTTTATAGGGCTATAAAATGAACTACAAAATAAACTCCGTGTATCAGCGCTTAATGGATGAGTTTCTTGGACGTTCGGAGCAGAAGAATGATAAATAACCAAATGGCCCATATAGATTCACATGGATCAGGCCTTTCATTTGCCTCTACTGATTATTTACTGCATGGCCCATATAGATTCACATGGGTCAGGCCTTTCATTGGCGTCTAGTAATTATTGAAAGAGCAACCCGTCCATTCACAATCATACTGCTTCGGGAATTATTGATCCAAGAACACAAACACTCGGTTGATTTTGCAACTTTTACACTAGAGTAGTATTAGTATGGTACAGGGGATTTTATTAAGTATATAAAATAAATTTTTATTTTTAGTTTTTTTTAAAAAAAAAAGATACTATTAAAAAAATATAATATTGTAACTCAATATATATTTTATTTTATACAGTGATATATATGTACTTCAAATGAATAGCGTATAATTTATAAATAAAAATAAAAAATGATATGAACTGAAAAAGGGGTTGGACATGCGTATCATTTTACTTGATCCAAATAACTGAAAACAAGCCTAAATATACAATAATTATTAATATGAAAATAGTATGGATAATCTTTTCCAAAGTCACTATTCTAACATATTTTGAAATATTTTTAAGAATATATACTTATTAAATAAAATATATATTTTCACATAAAAATATACTTGAAAGAATTGAGTGTATATCTTTTTGTACGTTATAATATATTAAATAGTAGGTTAGGAACATTATGTATTATAAAAAATAACGTGAATAACTGAGTGTATCAGCACCCATGGTTGTAATGTAACTACACCCCATCTACTCCTATTATGTAGTGCTAATTATGCCAATCATCAAACAATTAGTGGATATTTTTAAATTTCACTATTCAGATAGTCACTTACCCTGCCTGTTTGATTCATAGATAGTTTATTCGTGCATAAAATACTTACATCAGAATATAAGAGATTTACGTGTTTTTTTTATTGATTGATGTTCTTTAAGATAAATTTTTATCATTTGTGTTAACATTATTAAAATATAATTATAATTTTTAATTAAATAAACAATAATAAATTCTATATATAAGTAAAATTATCAAATTTTATTCTAATTTTTCAGATTTAACATTCCCATATTAAGTGAAAATATTTTTTCAAAATTAAATTTATTTTGGCCTTATCCATGTTCTTATTCGCAAAACAAATGATGACTTGTAGAAAAAATGTAGATTAGTTCATGAAATAGTTTGATAATTTTATAGCATCAATTTATCAAATTTGTTTGACTCAAATTGTGAGAAGAATTTATTTTTAGCCCCTTAGAAGTTTTCAAAAAAATTTTAGGTTTCTAAGGCGGTTAAAAATTATCTTTAGGTCTTTGAAAATGGATGCCGTCATGATGTCTTTGAAAATGGATGCCGTCATAGCGTCATGTCGTTAGTCCATCTTTCAAAAATACTGAAAATACCCCTCACCAGTTGTTTATATTTTGTGAAATTTAAAAATATACTAAGAAGTGTTAACAATGTATTGAAGATACTTAACAATGTGTTGTTGAGAGTTAAGAGTGTAGAAAATCCGAGGGGTATTTTTAGTATTTTTGATAGACACAATAACAACATCAGGTTCCAGGGATATAAAGATATTTTTTCACCATCTCATATATTAAAAAAAATTAAAATATTCCAGGGATTTATAAATAATTCACGGATGACCATATGAACCCCTAATCAATTTTCCTATGTTTTTTTTTAAAAGATTTTTAGATCTCTTCGTTAATCTGACCCAAACCTCCCCACCGTAACAGGTCGACGAGACAATCCAATGTGTCAACATTAATTAAAAAAACAATATTGATATGAATTATTGATGATGTCAAATGCTATCCAATGAGCGTGACGCACAGTCTCCATCTGACCTTTTATATTATATGGCCGCCACAAATAACAATTAGTGCGACTTAAATACAGTATAATGGCCTAAGATTTCTTTCCTAGATAAAATTTAAATGCCATTTAGAAAGCTTGAATAAACCCAGATAAAGTGTGTCAAAATAAACTGGTATAAAGTGATATATGGATTCCAATCAACCCCTACAATAAATATTTATCCTACGTTATTCCATCCAAAGAATAAGTGGGCCTACTGTCAAATCAATTATCACCACCTCTTATAAATCAACTATCATTACTTTTTTATCTTTTATAAATCTTTATCCATACTTTATTCACATTTTACCCAAACAACAAAATATTTATTCTTATGATTCCCAACGAGAATAATTTAAAACATAACCAAACACAAAATCACTTTATCCTTATTTATACTCACTTATGTTCGGATAAATAAATACCCAAGAATAAATCATATTCTGTATCCAAACGGGGTTAGGCTTAGTTTGACATGAGGATAAGGGGTTGGGATAAGGAAAAAATTGGATTAAATCACTTATTATCCCATATGGCATAAAAAATAGGGATAAAACATGGACAACTGTCCATATTTTGAAATAAAAAATAGGGACAGTTTGTTATAGGTAAAAGGTGGAACAGACTTTGTCTTAATTTTTTATCTATATTTATAACTACCATTCCTCAAAAAAAAAAAAAAAAAAAGGAGAATGAGGAACATGGATTAATAATGTTCCATGTATTAGCCTTGGTTCATTATCCTCCAATTGGAATTCATTAAAGGGAGTCTGATTGAAATCCATATAACCCCCCGATATTTCTTAAAATTTATATAACCCCCTGAAAACACCTAGTAAATCCAAATAATCCACTACATAAATTTTTTGTTAATAGATGTTGAATATTTTGCGCATATTTTGTTCAATTAACCCTGACTAAAAATACGATATACTAAAAACCACAACAATTAGTTAAAAATGTGAAAAATCCAATGAAAATGACGATTTTATCTACTCTGTATATATTATAAAACTTTATTCAGATGAGTAAAATCGTTATTTATAAAATATTTTTTGCATTTTTTACACGTAGGTTTTTTTGGTATATTGTGTTTTCTACCAAAGTTAACCAAACATAATATTTATAAAATATTCATCATCTGTAAATGTAATTTTTTTCAATGAGTTATTTGGATTTACTAAGTATTTTCTGGGGTTATATGGATTTTCGTCAGTTTACAGGGGTTATATGGATTTATCCCTTCATTAGAATGCCTTAGCATATGCCTTGAGATATCATAATGGTTATTGCAGATTCCCAAATAATCAGTCACCCAATGTGTCACACTAAATGTGTGATTAGCAATAATTCAACAAAAAAAAAAAAGTGCTTTAGCATATGGCCGGCCATCCTACATGTAATTTGCTTCCTTGACATCTCCAGGATAGTCTTTCTTTTACGTTTGTTTTAGATAATTTGTCAGAAATACAGTACATGTTTTTTAATTTGGAATCATCGATTTGACAAAAACAAAAGAATTTGACTCTTTCAAGGAGGGATTAAAAAACCATTTGCTTACGATAGAGAATACTAATCAAACCAATAGATTGGTTATTGGTTAATTAATAAACATAATGCATATAATATATATAATAAAAAAATCGGATTGAATCCTTATTATTCCATGATTCCATCGTATTAAAGTATTATTAAAAATCGGATTGAATCCTTATTATTCCAGCTCATGTGGTGGACTGGGGGACGGTGTGCAGGTCAAAAAAGGAGGGAGGCTTGGGAGTCGTAGATCTTCGCGTGATGAACCGTGGTCACCTTTCCAAATGGACATCACGTTGGTTCAACAGGTGCGAATCGCTGTGGTGTGTTCTCATGAGGGACCGATATGGAGATGGGGGTATTGGTGAGCGGCGATGGCCATTGTTGAATGCCCGCACGTCCCAGATTTGCAAGGGTCTTTTTGGGTGCCACGAAGACATGGAGTCCACGATTGAATGGAAGATTGGTAATGACGCTTCGGTGCATTTTTGGAAGGATCGGTGGAGTGGGGTAGAAAAATTGTGCGACTTGGCCCCTAACTTTTATCGTCTGGCGAATAAGAAGGAAGGGACACTGGGAAAATTCTATCTATCGGAAGAGGATTCGTGATCGATCGAGCTATCAAGGGCTAGACTTAGCATGGACGAAACAAGGCAACTCATGATGTTGCTGGAGAGGCTCGAGCAGCACACCCTTCAGGAGGCAGAGGAGGATCATTGTAGATGGAGGTTCAAGCGGTCTGGGATACACTCAATCAAGAGTGTGTACAATAGGTGGACGATGGAGCAGCCGGGGGGGGGGGGGGGGGCAATGCAAAGCGTGAAATTCGCACAAACATGGCGGCCAAAGATCCTTCAAAAGATAAAGATCTTTGTGTTATTCCTTTTCCAAGAATGTCTACTGACGAAGGCGTATTAGGCTATATGGGCTCCCGAAGACTCAATGGTGTGCGCACTTTGCTCGGGGGCTACGGAAACCGTCGAACACCTATTCTTTACATGCAAAGTTTCTCGGGAGTTTTGGGTGTTGGTGGGGAGGTTCACGGGTCTTCAAACCTCATTCCAAACGGTGGAGGAGCTATGGGCGGCGGGGAAAGCAATGAAGCAAGCAGGATAACTCCTTGGCCGCGGTGGTATCGCAATCCATTGTACCAGCGGGAGCATGAACGATTTGAAAGACGCGCAACGAAGCTGTGTTTAAATTGACGGAAGTGTATCAAGAAAATATGTGGGATATGTTTCGATGGTGTATGTCGGATTGGGGTCAACATATTGCAAGAGCGGGGGATGTACAGTTTCGAGAAGGGGGTTATGCACATCACGGGGTGACAAGATGATCGATGGCCTCGCTTGGTCGGTTAGATGTCTCTTCTAACCCGAGACGCGGGTTCATTTTCTTCCTTATGTCTTTCTTTCTTGTCTTTTTACTCTTTTCTCCCCCATTCAGAATTTGTAATTCGAGTTCAGAAATGAAATCGGATAGCAAACATATATCTTTTCTTAAAAAAAATATTAAATCTATTAAAATCGAGTAGACCTAAAACAGAATTGGGTCGTATCCAATTTGTAGACAAGTCTACCATAACTAAATAAGTATCATGCATGCAACATTAAATATATGACAACGAACCAAGCTTTGGTTAAGCCACTTGGAGGTCAAGAGATCAAACATGAGAAACACCAATTTTTTTTAACTATATTAAATACATTAAGATTAGGATAATGTTAAGTTCAACTTTAATTGCAGTGCAACAACCAATTTGTATGTGGTTTTTTTAAAACTAGTAATCCTTGTCTAATAAAATGTATATTTTGATGAAAAGTGTATATCGCTTTATTTTGAATTGAATAGATCCATTTTAGATAACTAACGATGTATAGGATATAAAAAAGACTCTGTGCAAATATTATTATTTTCATATTCATATTATTTTGATTTTTCAATTGTTTAAACCCCCCCCCCCCTTCTGTACTAAATTGAGGTAATCTAGTTGTTTCCAACCCCAATTCAAGCTCTATATATTTCGTTATTGTCATATGTCTCATTAGTAATTTTTCACATTTTTTAGAAATGAATATATACAATTTATTGAAATATATACTTTATTTTTTATAAAAATATGTATCTCATTTATTGAGATATATTATTATTTTTTTAAATAAAAACATGTATGGACTAGAATTGGGGTCAGAAAAAAATTATACATCAAATTATACAACTTAAAAATAAGCAAGCTAAAGATTTGAAAGCGCATTGTAAAGCATTAAAATTCATCCCAAAGTCATAATATTGAGAATTTATATATTTTTTAAATATGATCATGGGAGATCAAGTCTTTATTTTTGTAGATTTTCATCTCAGAATATCCATCCATTTCGACCGGAGAAATTGTATTCTCCAGTTAGAATCCGACCAAGAACAGAATTTAGAATTTAAATCAGCCACCATAGACAGTGTGGTGACAGCTAATATATTTTTATATATCAGCTAGTCAAGAAAAGAAATTAAAAATAACCATTTTTTTTAAAATCAATCAATAACCATTACATAATGTGCCCCAAAAGTAAAGGAGATGGTGGAGAAGATAGGAAACCTCTTTCGACTCTCTTCAAAGTAGCTGGTCAACATTAAAAATGTCGGTCAAACAAACCTCCCAAAAACAATTACAAACTTTACAAACGCGGTCGTTTTGTTCTTCAAAATCTATCTATAAATAACACCACATGACATTCTCCATAATCTCACATTTGTTCAAGTCTCTCTCTCTCTCTCTCTCATAACTCTATCTCTCAAGATGCCTGGGATTGGACCAGAAAAGATGGGTCCCTCGGACGTGGAAGACCGGTGCGAATGGCTCCGGTCACAACTCATCGGCGCAGACGCCGAGTTCACAACCCCATTCGGCAAACGTGCGCTCACGTACGCCGACCACACCGCCTCCGGCCGGGGCCTTCACTGCATCGAAACCTACATCACCGAAACAGTCCTCCCCTTCTACGGTACTACCTAATCTCGCGCAATAGCTTTTTAAAAGATTTGACGGCCACGAATACGTTTCACAATTAGATGAGTTCGACCTGACGGATTTACACGTGCAGGGAACACCCACACCGACGACAGTTACGTGGGCCACCGAACAACGAAGATGGCTCACCAGGCAACGGAGTACGTCAAGCGATGCATGGGTGGCGGCCCGGACGACGCCCTCCTCTTCTGCGGCGCCGGCACGACCGCTGCCATCAAGCGCCTCCAGGAGGTGATGGGCATCGCCGTGCCGCCGACGCTGAGGGACCGCGTTTTGGGGATGCTGAAGAGGGAGGAGAGGTGGGTGGTGTTCCTCGGCCCTTACGAGCACCACTCCAACCTCCTCTCGTGGCGGCAGAGCCTCGCCGAGGTGGTGGAGATCGGCGCAAACGACGAGGGGCTCATTGACTTCGACGCGTTGCGGGCCGAGCTCGGGTCGGGGAAGTACGAAAACCGCCCGGTCCTCGGGTCGTTCTCGGCGTGTAGCAACGTCACCGGGATCCACACCGATGTCCACTCCCTCGCGCGCCTGCTCCACCAGCACGGCGCTTTTGCTTGCTTTGACTACGCCGCCAGGTATTGAGTTCTGATCCAGCGATCCAAAATTTGATTAATTTTGAGAGACCCAAATTATTGGTACACTGATTTTAGAGTAACTGTAATTAATGAAGATGCATGAATGTTATGAGGTTGACATGTTTTTTTTTTGTTGTTGTTGAAATTGTTGACTGTGGTGGCCAGTGGTCCCTACGTGGAGATCGACATGCGATCGGGGGACATAGACGGCTACGATGCGGTCTTCCTGAGCCCACATAAATTTGTTGGCGGCCCGGGCACTCCAGGGGTCCTCCTCATGAGCAAGGCTTTGTATCGACTGAGCTCGTCTCTTCCCTCCACTTGCGGTGGTGGGACCGTCCGATTCGTCAATGGATTCAACGATAAGGTACCCACCCCATCAAAGCTCAATCATATTATATATTTTTAGTTTTCAATAAGAAACTTGACATATCTGTTCTTTTATAGGACACACTATACTACGATGAGATTGAAGAGAGGGAGGACGCAGGGACCCCGCCGATCGTGCAGAAGATACGCGCATCGCTCGCTTTCTGGGTGAAAGAGTACGTCGGATACGAGCTCATTGAGTCACGCGAGCAGGCGTACTTGGATATCGCGTTTGACCGGCTCCTCAAGAACCCGAACGTGCGCGTCCTAGGCAACACGGCCGTGAAGCGGCAGCCGATCATCTCCTTCCTCATCTTACCGGGCGAGGGTGATGCTGATAGACAGCCCCTCCACGGGCGCTTCGTCACGAAGCTCCTCAACGACGTTTTCGGAATCCAAGCACGGGGCGGGTGCAGCTGCGCGGGCCCTTATGGACACCTTTTATTGGGTGTCGATGACCAGCTCTCTTTGAAGTTCAGATCGGCCATTGAAAAGGTACGCAACCTTAATTATTGATCAGTCTCATCATATTATCAGATTGAGTGCAGGACCGACATGATCCCATCTGTACATGTGACAGGGTTACGAGGGGTTGAAGCCGGGGTGGACGAGGGTGAGCTTCTCCTACTACCTGTCGAGGGAGGAGGTGGAGTTCATACTGGACGCCATAGAATTCGTGGCGGCGTATGGTCACCGGTTCTTGCAGCTCTACCACTTCAGCCTGAGAACCGGGAAGTGGTCGTTCAAGAACGGCGCTCTCAATAAAGGTGGTTTGCAAGAATACCGAACAAGTCGTGGTGGTGGTACTGATGATATGCTCAGGTTTTACTTGGAGGATGCAAGACGCATTGCGGAAGCTCTGCCGGATTACCCTTTGCGACTTCGATTCCCTAAGGACGTCGACTCCGATGTAGTGCTCTTTGAAGTTTGAATTATTATGGCTTTTATGTCGTCAATGTATGTTGACGCATTTGAGGTGTTATTGTAACTGAATAAATGTTATGGAATTGTATTATGCAGGACTAGGAGCAATCATCATTAGCCTCTCGTTTGATGGAGGCAAATTTGTCAATACTCCGAGATATATATATTAGGCTAAACACTTATGAAATGAAGTCATATATTGTGAAAATATTCATGATTAAACTATATCTAAACTATCAAAAATCACAATGACATAAATTGAATGATCATATGGAGGAAACGGATCACGAAGTTTCCAAACTATTTTATCATCCTCCTACTTAAAGAGACTAAAAATTAAAACTAAACATATTTTTTTAACTAAACGAAATATATATATGTACATTTTTTTTGGCTATAATTCAGTAAGAAAATCTTAGGGTGCACATATTAGACCAAGAAGAAGGGAAATTGATTTTCCCAAAATTTGAGATCGAAAAATCAAACAATATCATCCACAGTAATATTTTAAGTTGAAATTCTAACCTACACTTTACATTTGTGCATTTGAAATATACCATATGGTGCTAGGTAGGGCCATACAGGGCAAGTATTCATATGCACATCATTTGTAAATGACCTCAAAAAACAACTTCGTCACTACTTTGCAAAATTGAGCATTGGGGCCATTTAGTTCTTTCATTATATGTATGTCAAGCGTATGTTTCTAAAGAAGATTAATTGTATGGTCTAAGATAAAATTATAATAAACCACACTTTTAGTCCTCCTTTTCATTTTAATAAGGAACAAAGTTATATGACTTCATTCAGCGATAATTGGGGGACTAAATATAGGGTTAAGTATATTTTATCATCGCCCTATATATGGATTATATTATGATATTAACATATGTATCATGAGTGACAGCACATGCTTTTTTCATCTTTCTTTCCACCAATGATCCTGTTTTTTCTTTTTGGGAAAAGCTCAGTCCCTGTATTGAATATTCTCCTATTCACAAATTACCTTCAATTTTAAATTTTCGATCGGCGCAGAGAATCATAGAAATTCACCACCCAATACTCCTCATATCGTTTTAAATGTTCATTTTGGATTCACTCACCATTTATTTCATTATTCCTTCTACTTTCTATATCCATAAATATGCATTTTGAATTAATATACCTTTGATTTCATGATTTGATCTAGGACTTTTGCCGTAAAAACTTTTGATATCTTGCATTTTTTCAAATTGAGCACTGATACACGCAGTTTTTTTTGCAACCCATTTTGCAACCCCATACGCTATGATAACGTAGTATATACTGCGTTATCATAGTGTATGACTCCTATCATCGTATATGATTTAATTTTTTTTTCATTTTTTCATTATGAAAAAAATACATTAATCTATCTAAGTATATACTTCATTTCATATAACAGTATTCACATCAAAATGTGAGTGTATGATTTAAAAAAAAAAAAAACAAGATGGATTCCAATTGGGACTGCAATGAGGATTATGTGTATCTTTTTCCTTCCAAATTTGATTATACCATCAACAATATGCAACCTCATATGCAATTATCACTTAGCAGGCAGCATTTGATGGGCGTTGGGTTGTCGATAGGTAGATGGCCTATCTACTTCAGTGCCGTTCATTATGTTTTACTCTTTACTTAATTTCTTTAAGTTTACATGTCATTTTGTTGTTCTCTATTCCTCTCAACTCAAATTCATATTTATAATAATTTATTTATTTTTCTTAATGAAATCGATTGATAGTACATATTTATATTTTTTAAAAAATAAAAAAAAAAAAATAATGTGAAAATAACAGGCAACCCAATAAGATCTTCGTCTTAATTTGTAAATCAATCATAAAAAAAATAAGATATTACTAAGTGGCGTAAAAAGACAGTAGTTTCTCATATTAAAAAAATGCATAAATATAATATTCGATATAATAAAGATTGTGTATTTCACTTGATATTATTTTACAATTATTTTGATAGAATTTTTTTATACTACGTGTGCGTTTGGTTGCGCGATTGCACAACTTTTGTGATTGTAATAAGTTGCTTATATAATCGTGCAATCAAATATATTTACTATAGTAGTTTCCTTCAGGTAGATTTCAGACAAATAATTTTCAAAATCTTCGATTTTGAAAAGTTGATGAATAAACTTCCTACAGAATCAGTTTAAAATCCAAATTCTTACGTAATCAGTTTTGTAATTACGCAACCAAACGCACCCGTCATATTACATAGTGATCAATAATCTAATTAAAAAATAATTAGGAATACGATAATTTGAACCGCCCTGATTGTCCATCACTCTCTTATTACGTACGTAATCACATCCCATCAAACAGACTTTAAATGACGGACTCCTTCATTATTAATTTAATGACGCAAATTGTACGAGTCTATAAAACAGATCATGTTCAAATTACAACATATTTTTTTAATATTAACATCTAGCCAGCCATAAATTTGTATATTGAGTAGTTCTTCCCCTCTGATGTAGTAAATTGCGGTTGTTGTAATTTTTTTTTTTTAACAATATAAGAGTAGGAGTTGTTTTTTTATTACATAAATGATGATGACACGTACTCCTCTGTTATTGAACGAAACGATTGACTTTGACAATATCGAAAGGCAGTCAGTCACCTCTTTTTATTTGCACTATATAAACATTAATAAAAAATCAGGTGGGGGTCATCCGGACATGGCGTCCCTATCCCCTACCTTGCAATTAAGGAGTTTATGAAGGAATCATAATATAAATTATGAATGATGAGTGACAGACACCTCTGTTATTGAAGGAAATGATTGACTGTGACAACATTAAACGGCAGTCAGTCACCTCTGTTTATTCTGTTATTGAGGAAACGATTGACTATGAAAATGTCAAAAGGCAGTCAGTCACCTCTGTTTATTTGCACTATATTAAACATTAATAAAAAATTAAGTGGGGTCATCCGGACATGGCGTCCCTGTCCCCTACCATGCAATGAAGGAATTTATGAATGAATCATAAGCCCAATCTGGGCCTCGTTTACTCCAATGAAATATATAAAATTATGCGGACATTAGAATTAAAAATCCATTGCAACAGTGTGATAATACTATCAATTAAAATATATTAAAATACGTTAGGTTTTAATGAAAGTTCATTGAAAAATCTAGTATATATCAAATAAAAAATATATATTAATTTTAAATATAATAATCCATGAATGTATATCACAATTTTTTTTTCATACGTTGCTTGTAATTGCGTAGTAAAGCTAATAAATTAATCGAATTTATCCTTTAAAGTTTTTACTTTAATTAATTTTGGTTAATTGGGGAATACTGATTCAATAATACAGAATTTAATTGATCCATAATCTTGATGCAAAATCAACTTCATGTTGGGCGAGAACTCATATCAATATTCTTAACCAAGCCAAAAAAAAATCAATATTTTTTTTTTTTTGAGATATTAATAGGTTACAGTTATAATGAATTCATGATTTTATTTCACACAAGCAAAAGTCGCAAGCATTCCAAAGGAGAAACAGGATTGAGGGCAACAAAATAAACAATTTTGACCTTATCGTGCTCAGCATTAAAAAAGGATTAAAGACACTTTCAACCTTAATTTTCAAATATGTTCATGAAATGATATGTGATGTGGGTCGTTCATTGTATCAGTTAAATATATTGGATTAAATAAATCAATTTTATGACAACCTAGAATATTAATACTATATTAATTTATTAGGTTTTTTAGTTTTCAGCCCCTGTAAACATACCTATTTAGGGATCGATCTCTCACTTCCTAGTATTTTGGTTTTAGTTCCCAAGATTTAAATGATATGTTCCTTTTTAGTTCCTCCCAGAGACTAAAAAGAAAACCAAAGAATTTAGGGATAGGTCCCTCCCAAGGACAAAAACTGAACATATCCTTTAAATCTGAGGATTAAAACAAAAATACGAAGAAGTGAGGGATTGATCCCTAAATAGGTATGTTTACAAGGATTGAAAACTAAAAAACCCAAATTTATTTTTATCTATTCTTACATTGTTACACCTATATATTTCTTATAAATAAATAGTATTTTTTTTATATTATTATATTCAAAAGGTGGGCGAGGTCTCGAGAGTGCAAATTCTAAAATCATTTTTGTTGTACACGGAACAATTATTAGGAATACGATACCTGTACTAAAATAGTTATCTTTCATAGAATAAAATTTTGTCACTACCCAAACAGGGTTAGTTGTATTTTTAATTACTTTTATTGAGTAATGTAATAATAAAATTTTGAAAAAAATCGATATGACTCTTTCGAAACTTATGGAAAAATAAAGTCCCTGTAAAATCAATAAATCCAAATTAAGAGGAGGAGTTGTCAATCACTTTTGTAATTACGCAAATCAATATATTAAAAAATCAATATATTTAAAATCCAAATTCTTACGTAATCAGTTTTGTAATTACGCAACCAAACGCACCCGTCATATTACATAGTGATCAGTAATCTAATTCAAAAATAATTAGGAATACGAAAATCTGAACCACCCTGATTGTCAATCACTCTCTTATTATAGAATAAAATCCAAATAAAAAATCAACATATTTAAAATCTAAATTCTTACGTAATCAGTTTTGTAATTACGCAACCAAACGAACCCGTCATATTACATAGTGATCAGTAATTTAATTAAAAAATAATTAAGAATACGATAATCTGAACCATCCTGATTGTCAATCACTCTCTTATCACATATGTAATCATATCCTATCAAACAGACTTTAAATGACGGACTCCTTCATTATTATTATAATGACGCAAATAGTAGGAGCCTATAAAACAGATCTTGTTCAAATTACAACATATTTTTTTAATATTAACATCTAGCAAGCCATAAATTTGTATATTGAGTAGTTCTTCCCCTCTAATGTAGTTAATTGCTGTTGTTGTAAATTTTTTTTTTTTTACAATATAAGAGGAGGAGTTTTTTTTTATTACATAAATGATGATGACACGTACTCCTTTGTTATTGAACGAAACGATTGACTTTGACAATATAGAAAGGCAATCAATCACCTCTTTTTATTTGCACTATAAAAACATTAATAAAAAATCAGGTGGGGTCATCCGGACATGGCGTCCCTATCCCCGACCTTGCAATTAAGGAGTTTATGAAGGAATCATAATATAAATTATGAATGATGAGTGACACGACTCCTCTGTTATTGAAGGAAACGATTGACTTTGACAATATTAAACGGCAGTCAGTCACCTCTGTTTATTCTGTTATTGAGGAAACGATCGACTTTGATAATGTCAAACGCCAGTCAGTCACCTCTGTTTATTTGCACTATATTAAACATTAATAAAAAATCAAGTGGGGTCATCCGGACATGGCGTCCCTATCCCCTACAATGCAATGAAGGAATTTATGAATGAATCATAAGCCCAATCTGGGCCTCGTTTACTCCAATGAAATATATAAAATTATGCGGACATTATAATTAAAAATTCATTGCAACAGTGTGATAATACTATCAGTTAAAATATAGTAAAATATGTTAGGTTTGAATGAAAGTTCATTGAAAAATCTAGTATATATCAAATAAAAAATATATATTAATTTTAAATATAACAATCCATGAATGTATCTCATAATTTTTTTTTCATACGTTGCTTGTAATTGCGTAGTAAAGCTAATAAATTAATCGAATTTATCCTTTAAAGTTTTTACTTTAATTAATTTTGGTTAATTGGGGAATACTGATTCAATTATACAGAATTTAATTGATCCATAATCTTGATGCAAAATCAACTTCATGTTGGGCGAGAACTCATATCAATATTCTTAACCAAGCCAAAAAAAAATCAATATTTTTTTTTTTTGAGATATTAATAGGTTACAGTTATAATGAATTCATGATTTTATTTCACACAAGCAAAAGTCACAAGCATTCCAAAGGAGAAAGAGGATTGAGGGCAACAAAATAAACAATTTTGACCTTATCGTGCTCAGCATTAAAAAAGGATTAAAGACACTTTCAACCTTAATTTTCAAATATGTTCATGAAATGATATGTGATGTGGGTCGTTCATTGTATCAGTTAAATATATTGGATTAAATAAATCAATTTTATGACAACCTAGAATATTAATACTATATTAATTTATTAGGTTTTTTAATTTTCAGTCCCTGTAAACATTCCTATTTAGGGATCGATCTCTCACTTCTTAGTATTTTGGTTTTAGTCCCCAGATTTAAAGGATATGTTCCTTTTTAGTTCCTCCCAGAGACTAAAAAGAAAACCAAAGAATTTAGGGATAGATCCCTCCAAGGGACAAAAAATGAACATATCCTTTAAATCTGAGGATTAAAACAAAAATACGAAGAAGTGATGGATTGATCCATAAATAGATATGTTTACAAGGATTGAAAACTAAAAATCCCAAATTTATTTTTATCTATTCTTACATTGTTACACCTATATATTTCTTATAAATAAATAGTATTTTTTATTCAAGACTATAACACCTTATTCCCCATATATTATTACATTCAAAAGGTGGGCGAGGTCTCGAGAGTGCAAATTCTAAAGTCATTTTTGTTGTACACGGAACAACAAACAATTTATTTTAGGGCGGCTCAATTGTATATTAACCCTGTTTGGGTAGTGATAAAATTTTATTCTATGATAGATAACTATTTTAGTATAGGTAAAGAATAAGTCAATTTTTGTTTAGTTGTATTTTTAATTATTTTTATTGAGTAATGTAATAATAAAATTTTGAAAAAAATCGATATGACTCCTTAGAAACTTATGAAAATAAAAAAGTTAATGTAAAATCAATAAATCCCCTTAGGCTTCTTCTATCTTTTGTCTTGGTTAATGATTTTACTCCTTGATTTAACATTCTGTTGGTGCAAGTAATATATTCCAAGAATATTCTATTTTGGTTAACGGAATATTCGAAAACAATACTCAAATAAATTCCTGAAAAACTATTAAAATCCAAATAAGTCATTTTTACAATCGAAATACCATTTTAACATAGAAATACCAAGAATGCCCTTATCACCTCCACTAAGAGGGGAGCGGCTATCCCCACCAAATATTTAACTTAACCCACCATAAAAAAAATCGGTGTGTTGGCTGTTCCTACCAATCTATATCGATCGAACTTCGTTATTATTTCAAGTTTTAGACGACCGAACTTAGTCGTCAATTCAGGTTTTGGGCGATTGAATTTATTCGTCATTTCAGGATTTGGACGACCGAACTTAGTCGTCATTTCAAGTTTTGGACAACCAAAATTGATTGTCATTTCAGCTTTTGGGCGACCGAAATTAGTCGAACATGATCCAAAATTATATTTACCTGTTCTTTGTAAACAAATAAATTTTTAGGTTTATCCATCATATTCTACATTTATTCTTTCTTCCAAACAACAGTTAAGGGACTGAAAAATGTAAATAGGTATACTTTCAATTAATTCAAATTTTTATAAAAAAATATCTTATTAGACAAATATATATCATTTTTAAGCTTCGTTTGAATTCGTAGTTAAGCGGATTCTTTGTTTAAAAAGAAAAAAAAACTACCAATTAATTCAAACACATTTTATATGTAGCTTTTAAAAATATGTCTGTCACTTAGGTAAAAAAATTGTTCTTATGTTCTATATTTAAGAATAATAATTGATTCTCCTTACATTACAACTCAGACTTGGAGTGGCATGAAAGATACATGGAGGATACACATCATGAGATTAAGTTTTCAAGAAAAAAAATTAAAAACTTTATTACAAATTCTGTTCAACCAAGTTCGGTCGCCCGAAACCTAAAATAGCGACCAAGTTAGGTCACCCAAAACTTAAAATAACGACCAAGTTCGATCGACCGAAAACTTAAAATGACGACCAAGTTTGGTCGACCTGGCCAGATCGGTGGGAATAGAAAAAACACCTTCTTTTGGATTGGTGGGGTAAGAAAAAGACTTGGTGGGGATAGACGCGCCCCACTAAGAGGCTTCTTAAGGTCAGAAAATTATGCATTTTCAATATAAAAATATATTTTGAAATCCTATGTAAAAACTTTTTATATGTGATTTAAAACAATAAATTTTGTTTAAATTTTATTAGATTTGATGAATATGTAGTATATATTATTTTTAATTAATTTTAATTAATATGTTAGAGAATATGATTTTATATAAAATTTATAAATATATTATCTATTTAAATTTAAATATAAGATTAGGAAAAGAAATAATTATTTAGGTTAATAAAGAATTTTAATAAATCTGTAAGGAATAAACTTATTTTATAGGGACCTTTTTCTAATTTTTCTAAGTTTTCCATAGAGCTATATCAATTTTTTCAAAGAAAGAAAGTAAATTTTAAAAGGGTGTTACAGTAATCTATCATGTTTGATTAAAGTTAACCATAAGTCTGGTTAGTTTCGGTTACAGTAAGGACTAAAAAAATATTATCTAATAAGATACGAACCTGATGATCTTTATTGATTTTACATGGACCTTTTTTTATTTTTATAAGTTTCTAGAGAGCAATATAGAATTTTACAAAAGTTTTTGTTGTTTGATTATTTATGAACAAGTTGTGGATTAAAAGTGAATGAGATGTGAATAAAGATTTATAAGAGATAAAAAAATTTATTTGATATGTGAGACCTTAATTTAATAATGGTGATGATGACATATGATTTTATACACGGGCTCATTTTTTAATAATAATTGAATTGATTGTGAAATAACGCAATTCCAAGGGGACCCGGAATATCAATACCAGCTTATTCTCACATATTTTGGGATAGCTATACCACTTTATTCCTTATAAACGCACAACTTTTTGGTCTTATTCTCATTTATTCCTCTCTTATTCCCCCATCTAAACAGGGGCTTGAAAACAAACAACTTTTTGGATTACTCATTGCTATACCTTCTTATTCTTTGCAAACAAATAACTTTTTAGCCTTATTCTCATCTACTCCTCTCTATTCCTCCCTTATTCCCCCATCCAACGAAGACTTGAAACATGATATCCATATTTTGTATTCAAATTTAATCAGAATTAATTAAATTAATGATGCATGAAACAATGAATGAAATAGCTGTATATTAATGCGTATATTAATGAAACAAAGAAGAGACCTGAAACATGACATACATATTTTGTGTTCAAATTTAAAATAAATAAAATGATACCATGAATCAACGAATGAAATGGGGTCAGCTGTATATTAATGAAACAAAGAAGACTTGACTTAATAAAATAAATTAAATTAATGGTACCATGAATAAATGAATGAAATGGGAGAAGAGTGCATGGACCGACCATGTCAATACATTGAAAATCAATATTGACCGTTGGTGATACCAAACACTGAGATTATTAAGACACAGTAAAGCTGGTGACATGTCATCATCTCATCCTGGAAAACCAATAATTCGATATAGCTAGTATTGACCATTAATGATACCAATTCAAACACTGAAATTAACGAGACAATGGTAAAGCTGGTGCCATATTATATATATTCTTGGAAAACTGTTCAATAAATAAATCTTTCTAGTATCCATATCATGTTCGTATATTAGTTCTCAAATTCATTTAAAAAAAAAAAAAAGTTTTGATCCTGTAAGTATTTGGTATCAGAGCCACGTTGCATTGTCTTTTAAGGGGATTTTCTTGCATGAACAGTGCTAAACAGTACCGGCCGGTGAACAGTGTTTTTGAAACTATTTAGTCGCGTTGTCCACACTCTCATCTTAAGAACAATAGAGTTAGGGACGTAATACGTCGTTGACTGGTTTCCCTGCACTTCCTCATGGCCAATCTTTTCCGATCCCTTATGTCATGGGTACATGAAGCCTCCACTTCAACTGATGGAGCCTCCACCTCTAGAAATCCCCCTGCCATAAAGACTATGTCCATTAAAAATATGCAAAATATAAATTATGAGAATGTTGAACAAGCTGTTGGTAATTGGAACATCCCTAAAGTCCCGTTCAATGAGATTTATGTTTGTAACACTTTTAGTCTTAAAACAGACTATTATATCAAGACTATTGAAAAAACCCTTCCTTTAACTAATGGGCATGAGAACTTCCACCTTATATCCCAGAAAGAGATAGACAGGATTAGGACAAAACCACAATATCACTATCTTCATATAGGATTAGTACAGGTTTCTATAAATGCCCTAGTTCGAGAAAACTTGAATGTTGCAGTTTTAGCATGTCTTCAAGACAATAGGCATCTAAAATTTGCTGATTCTGTTCTAGGGATAGTTGAATCCAGCCTAAGTAATGGACCAGTATTTTTTAATGCCTTTCCTAATTTCTCTGTGTCCTTAGCTGATCCTAACATTTTGGATACTCTTGTCCTGAGGATCCAAACTAATGGTTTCGACCTTACTAATGGCACTTTAAATTTAAACCTGAGTTATAGGGTATATTTCAAGGTTATGAACACCTTATCCCCTAAAAGTAGGGTCTCTGATATTAAAGGTATTACTACTTTGCTTCAAACGAACCCTAAAAATAACTCTTTTATCCCCAGACCTTTAAAATGGGATGAGATCAAATTACCTAATTCCTGGACCCTTGAAAATGCTCAGCCTAATAAGCCCTTGGAAAACCTATACCTTAAAGACATTATTGAACAGGAAGAGGGTAATATTGAAGTTCGATTTTCCAATACTGGCCTTCAAAGGACAAGATCTCTTAGGGCCACACCAGTAGTTCAAACAAGGGAACGCTTGACTCCTAGGAGACGCTCTGTTTCCGAAAGGGATAGCCAGTATTCGGCTACTCAAGCTGCTTACTCCAACCTATAGGGGTTGCATCGGCAGTTTATGATGTTCAATCCGAAGCTCATTCTGAAATGCCATCTGAATATGAACCCGCTGAATCAGACATGCTCACTATAAGTGAAAATGATGACTATGAAATAGATAAAGAGATCATAAAACATGATTTTTATTCTTCAAAAAATGATGATAAAAGAAAATGGTTTTTCAACACTATACCCAAAGAAGAGCAAGGTCCGATTAGAGAACAGTGGTATGACCATATGAGATTTGAACAAAAAACTGTATATTTCTTTGATTGGTTTGAACATACTTATATTCCAATGTTACAGAACATGATCATTGATCTTCCTGAAGAAGACCATGCTATGGTCCTAGAGAAGATCGATAAATATGCCACCAAATGGAGAAACATTAAGAATGAAGAAGTGGAATCTATTCATCCACCGTTTGAAAGAATTAAAGTCACTAATTCCGACATCATAGCCAGCCCTCTTAAGACTACTACAAAGATTGACCCTGGTAGTCCTTTCAAGGCAGAATACTTTATCCAGGTTATGGAGCAAAATAATTTCACCAATGTTGCCTTGAGATCTATAAGTAGCCAAACTGAGAGAATAGAAAAAGCCCTCGCCGAAAATTGTAGCCTTGACAATATTCAAGCCAATGGTCTGCAAAGCCTCCAGGCCTCGACCACCTCGTCCAAAAATATAGTAAAAAAAACTGAAAAACCAATATTCATTCCTCAACAAAATCTTGAAAAGGGATAAAGTTCAAAGAAAGACACTCTGAAGAATTGTTGATTAAATTATCTGAGAGACTGGAAAAATTATCCATCAATAACCTCAATGATGAGTCCTCTTGTGAAGAAAATTCCCAAGAAGACATTGAGGATGGCAGCATATCTGAAAGCCTTCCTGATCATTCTGATATTGAGATCAATAAGCTCGGGACTGTAACTCAGACCTCGAGAACAAAGAATTTCTATAGAAGACCAACTCCTGTTGATGTCCAAATAGAAGAGAATAATGATATTACTCTTACTACTTCCTATGATGGAAAATCTCTCGTAGAATGGAATCTTGATGGCATGTCTGAATATCAGGTCAGCCAATTATGTCATTCTATGCTTATTTATGCTAATGCCTGTAGGATACAAGGTAATAGTGATAAACATATTACTGATATGATAACCACATCATTCATGGGGCAATTAAGGGGTTGGTGGGACAACTTCATTACCCCTGACCAAAGACGTGCTATTTATACAGCCGTAAAAACTGATCCCAATGGGAGACCTGAGCCCGATATTGTCACCACACTAGTTCTCACTATATTTAAACATTTTATTGGCAGCCATAGTGACACTGCTGACAGAATTAGAGAACAACTTATAAACCTTAGGTGTCCAACCTTATCTGATTTTAGGTGGTATAAGGACACGTTTTTATCACAAATTTATAGAATAGATAACTCAAACAATGACTTTTGGAAAGAGAAATTTGTCTCTGGGCTACCCAAGCTCTTCGCCGAAAGAGTCAGAAACAACCTCCGTCAAGAATTTGGGGGACATATCCCTTACTCCGTTATAACATTCGGAGAACTCATACAAAAAATAAACTTGATAGGTCTGGCCCTTTGCAATGATCTAAAGATAAAGAATCAGCTCAAGAATCAACATTTGACTTCCAAAAGGGAACTTGGAGACTTCTGTTACCAATTCGGGTATCAGAAGGAAGACATTAAGAATCCTTCCAAGTCTCGAAAAAGGAATACCAAGCATTCTTATAATAAAAAACCACTTGAGAGACAATATTATAAAACAAATAGAGCCCCTGCTCAAAAAACTAGAAAGCGGTTCTCCAAAAGGAAACCCAACACCTCTAATCCTCCTACCTGCTTTAAATGCAAGCAGAAAGGCCATTATGCCAATAAATGCTTTAGTAGCAAACCAAAAAATAAAAAGGAATCCATTCATAACTTAGAAGAACAGAATTCTGATTCTGAAAGTTGTAGCTGTAACTGTTGTGACCCTGAATCCTATGATTCATCGTCAGATACAGATGGCTTGATGGTCCTTTCGGTCCAAGAACAATTTATTTTAGATACTATTGACTCCATCGAGAATCCTGTCGAAAAGAAACGACAGTTAGAAAGATATATTAGCCTGATAAAAACTCCTGTCAGTCAAGCCCAAGATGATAACAAAGAAAAATATTCCTATAAGGAGATAATTCAAAGATTAGAATCGAAAAACCCAAAAAAGTGACTATAGGGGAATTAAGAAAAGAACAAATTGATATGAAAAAAGAAATCAAGGACCTTAGAGACAGGGTTACATACCTTGAAGCCATCCCTAGATTGGGAAAACCCGCCGAGAATTCTGATAATGAAGAATCTGTCAGGGATCAACCTGAAGAGGAAGAAGAATTTATTAGCTCTCTCGAAAAATATACAAAACAAAAATGGAATGTTGAAGTCCTCCTGAAAATTAAAACATTTTCTCTAAAATATAAGGCCCTTATTGACACCGGGGCTGATATGAACTGCATTCGTGAAGGATTGATCCCTTCAAGATACTTTGAAAAGACAACCCATGGTATTAATACTGCCAATGGGGAAAGTCTTAAGATTAATTATAAAATACCCGAAGTACATGTTTGTAATAAAGGATCATGTTTAAAAACATCGTTCCTTTTGGTGAAAGATCTTCGTCAGGGTGTTATCCTTGGAACCCCCTTTATAAATATGATAAAACCCTTTTCGGTCGATACTGAGGGTATTCATGCAACTCAAAATGGAAAAATATCTTATACAAATTTTGTACTACACCAAAGCTATCTTTTCTCAACCAGCTCAGGCAGGCCCTGGAATATAAAGAAAAGTTTATTAATGAACTCTCTGAAGAGATCAGGATTCAAAAGACATCTGAACAAATCGGTAGTCCTATTTTCCAAAAGAAGGTCTCTGATTTTCAAAAGACTATTGAAAATGAGGCCTGCTCAGATCTGCCCTCTGCCTTCTGGCATAGGAAAAAACACATGGTGAGCCTACCATACATCAAAGACTTTAATGAAGAGAAAATCCCCACAAAAGCCAGGCCCATCCAAATGAATAATAGACTCCTAGAAATTTGCAAGGAGGAAATATCTCAATTACTTATCAAAAATCTTATTAGGAAGAGCTCTTCACCTTGGAGCTGTGCGGCTTTCTATGTAGAAAAAGCTGCAGAATTAGAAAGGGGAGTGCCAAGGCTTGTCATAAATTATAAGCCATTAAATAAGGTACTCCAGTGGATTAGGTATCCTATCCCCAATAAGCAAGATCTGATCAAAAGAGTCTATAATTCCAAGATTTTTTCCAAGTTTGACCTTAAATCAGGATTCTGGCAAATCCAGATTAAAGAAGAAGATAGATACAAGACCGCCTTTACAGTACCGTTTGGGCATTATGAGTGGAATGTTTTACCGTTTGGGTTAAAGAATGCACCCTCGGAATTTCAAAACATAATGAATGAAATATTTAATCCTTATGGATCCTTTTCCATTGTTTATATCGATGATGTGCTGATATTTTCTGAGAACATAGATAAGCATTGGAAGCATCTTAATATCTTCCTTAGAATTGTAAAACAAAATGGTCTGGTGGTATCAGCCAAGAAGATAAAACTCTTCCAAACCACAGTTCAATTTTTAGGATATAAAATCTCTGGGAATGATATTACACCCATAAAAAGGGTAATAGATTTTGCAGATAAATTTCCAGATAGCATAAAAGATAAGAAACAACTTCAAAGGTTTCTTGGTTGTCTTAACTACGTATCAGACTTTTATAAAAATATAGCTCTGGACAGGAAACTGTTGTCCAACAGACTGAAGAAAAACCCTACACCTTGGACCATAGAACATACCCATGCCGTCCAAAGGATTAAAGAAAAGGTAAAACAGTTGCCATGCTTGAATATAGCAAGCCCCAATGCACCAAAGATTATAGAAACTGATGCCTCTGACATTGGATATGGAGGGATACTAAAACAGAGGATTGACAACAAAGAACAATTAGTAAGGTTTACTTCGGGAACATGGAATGAAGCTCAAAGAAAATATTCCACTATAAAAAAGGAAATCCTAGCTATAGTTAACTGCATAACAAAATTCCAAGGGGACATTTTAAACCAAAAATTCCTCTTAAGAATAGATTGCAGCTCTGCAAAATATGTTCTTGAAAAAGATGTTAAAAATCTTGCATCAAAACAGATTTTTGCCAGATGGCAAGCATTACTAGGAATCTATGATTTTGACATAGAATACATTAAAGGAGACTTTAATAGTCTTCCTGATTATCTCTCGCGTGAATTCTTGCAGGGAAATGGACCAAAAGAAGAAGGCAAAGATCCTTCCTCAAAGGACCCTAAAAATTGAGAGCTCAAGACCTTCTGTGAACCTTATAAAGCCAGAGGTTAAGGAAGAAAATCTGTTTGAAGATCAAAATCAGTTTGCCATACTTGCTGAAATAGGATCTCAAACTTCAGATCCACAAACCGAATATGAATTCAAAACTTCCGTTCCACTATTCTCTATTGAGAAATATGAAGTAGACAAAGAAATAGCAGAACTTATTAAGATATACTTCCCCAAAGATGATCATTCTGGTACTGGCTACCATTTCTATATCCCTGATATGATAGGGAAAAATCCTGATTACTATGAAAACATCCTATTAGAAACAAACAGTGTCAGAATTGTGCACCATTATAAGAACAAGAGCACCTTAGAGATCTCATATTCTAAACTATGCATCCAAAAGATATTATCCTTAAAAGACTGGGATAAGAGTCCCAATGCCTCTAGGCGATTCCAAAAATCAGTGATCAGACCCAATTACTATAATTATTGGGATTACCAGAAAGCCTGGGAAAATGTACTATTAGTCCAAAACTGTGTCTTAAAACATTCTTGGTTTATCCATTTTGTCTGCCAGGCCAAAATTCCAAATTGGTTTTACTCCTGGTGGCAAGTATTTGGTGCTAATTGGAAAAACTTACCAGGAGACATCCAAGCTCATATGGAGCAGGAAGAATTAAACCCACAAAATAGCATTGATTTATTGAAATATCACAACCAGACGGGGATACCATGGATCCTCCAATGGGATTTCCAGGTAGAAAAAAGGTTTCCTCCTCACCTCAAGAGAGATATATATACTAAATGGTGGGCTAAATATGACCCACGAAAAATTTTATCTGGTTATAAATTACCAATTTATGGAAAACCACGGGAAGATAGTTATGAGACTATCAAAACAAACCTTATTGGAGAATACACTAAAAGATTCCCAAATTTAAGTCAAGAATGCATTGAATTAAAGGCATATGAGCACATGTTTAAAATGTTCAGAGCAGAAAAGGCGGCTCTGCCAGCACCAATGGCCACCAGCTCTCAAGGTCCGGGAGGGACTCAAGGGGCTCAAAGGATGGAGGATGACTCTCAAAGGCCAGAAGATGGTGATTCTCAAACGGACAATGACTCTCAAGGGCTTGAAAACATACCCTCAGATTTTCCTGAAGATGAGTTTGATCCAGCTGAAGGATCTGTTTAAAAAAAAAAAATAATAAATAAAATAAATAATAATAATAATAATAATAAAAAAATAAAAGGAAGAAGGATCCAGAAGACCCTAGTAACTCACGGGTTCAATATTACGCTACAAAAAGCTAGTCACGGGAGCACCCGACAAAGATGGGAAAAGAAGAAAAGACGTAAAGCAGGAAAAGTGACACCAGAAGAAGACAAGAAGTCACTCAAAATGAATGACCACGGATTCCAAACCCTTTGAAGTCCGCAAACTCTGCCTATATAAAGGAGCAAGAGAACGAAGGAGGGCATCGGCAAAAAACCCAAGTCTACAAAACCCCTCTACCAAAAAATCCACCAAAACCCAAGAGTGCTTTGTAAGAACTAAGTGTGTTTTTGTAAGATAGAAGAAATAGGGCAGAAGAGGGAGATATCCTTCTCGACCCCAGTATTGTAAGTTTCTTTCTTTCTAAGTCTATGTAATGAATAGTAGTGTTCTGTATCTTATGCATGTTCAATAAATAAATCTTTGTCTGTGTCATTCGATTTGTCCAATTTGAATATGACTACCAATCTGTTGAGCTCATTGGTAGAACCTCATAAAGCAGACTATTGGAAAACTTGCACGTCTCATTTTCACTCATCATTCAAGTTGTCTGAATTCTGTGAATAGAGACAAGGGATCATCATAATATGCAACGACTATCTCTATATTTCACAGGACAAGACTATTTAACACATACAAAAAAATAAATTCCCATAGAGTATGTTTTTTTTTACAAAAAGGTCCACTACGTAAGGTCCTCTATCATAAAAAAAAAATGCTATAAATAAATCATTTTTCTTTGATGATCAATATTTTTTGTGGATATATATATACACGATGGAATTAAATTTATAAAAAATAAAAATTATTACTTGTACCTATTAGGGAATGTAACAGGAAATAAAAGCACTCCATTTTCTCTCATGTGTGGAGGGAAAAAAAGTGGCAATAAAATTAATGAAATTTTTTCCTCTGTCGTGGTATATATAAACACTAGCTTTTTTAGTGATCAATAATTAAAAAATACTTTTTTTATCTAATTTGACCTACCAATCTTTATTATGATTATAAAAACTAAAATTTGAATTTGATTAATTTTTATTTGTTAAGATAAACTTTTAGTTTGAAAAAATGGTAAATTGTTTATAACAATTCATAAAGAGAGTTTTTTATTTTATTTTGAAGAAATGATAGTTCATTCATAACTGGTAAAATGAGTTACAAATGGTTCAAATTGAAGGAGATCAGAAGACTAAAAGAAAAACATAAACACAAAGCAAGGAAACAAACTAACTAAGGAGTAGAACATAGAGACTTAAGGGGATGCCACACCCGCCGATCCCCTATCGAACGCGAGGTGTGCTACAATAGAACCGGCGCCCGCCATTCCATGCCCAGTCATTTTTTTTTTTTTTTTTGAGAGAAGGTAGGCATGAGCCTTAGTTATATTAATGCCCAGTCACTCCCATCACACCTCAATCCGAAAGATATCCCGGGGCTCCCAAACGAGCCTTTAAGTCCGAACTAAGAAAAGAGTGGGGGTAGCTAGGAAGATGAGACGGTAGAAAGTGAGATGGGGGATCAAAAGGAAAGATAAATTTAAATTTATCTTCCAAAGTGATTGACCGATTGAGCATTTTTAATGATTCATGCATTACCCATGATTGGCAATTTCTGCAATTCTGACCAACTGTATCTCTCGAGATGGGAGACCATCCTTAGGCACAAGTAACAACTAACAACTAATACGACTTGGATATCTTAATATGTCCTTCGTATAAATCTTATGTATATTTATATCTGCAATGACCAAGTATACCTCTTAACAAAGGAAGACCGAGAAACAATATGGGACCATTTAATTAGGTACAATAAATTATGATATTTATTAGCCTTTCTTTATATAAATGAATTTAAAGTTTAGACATCCTGCAATTTATTATGATCAATTGAAGTATTTTTTAAGCATAGCCACATGCGATGACATGGAAATTTATTTTTTTTATTTATTTGTTGGTGTGAACTAGGTAACCTGAGACTTTGAAATTTGATTACTCAATTATAGATGCCTCAACAATTAAAAAACATTATGAGATTAAGGACTAGTGGTGCGTCCAGGTAGAGCTGTTAATTAATTATAGTTCACCACTTAAAGGGATGATAATTCAGAGCAATATATTTTCAAAAGAATGATTTAAAGTGTTTCAGAGCATTTTTAAAACTCCAAGTCTCAAATTCTATTTTCATATTTATTCTATTTTAAAATAAATTTTTTCTTTCTAAAGAATGTTTTAATTATTATGATCATTTAAATTAAACAATATTTTTAAAAAATATATAGATATCTATTACCTTATACAAAAATGGGAAGAAGTTCTAATTTTACATTTCAATTTTACTATAGCACAATTGAACAATGAAAAATTAAATATTAACGTTTTTTAATATATCATATACATATTCAAATTTGTCTCATTTTTAGTATGCATGGAAGATATCTTTCTAAAAATATCACTACGGTGAAAATTTATTCGTATAATAAAGTTACACTATTTGAAGAAAAAAAAAGTTTTAAACCAAGCAAAAAAAAAACTATATTTTTTCCTGTTCATTTTCAATTATTAATTTTCTTTTTTGCTTTTTTAGATCACAAATCAAATTTTTTTCAAAACACATATATTAATATCTTAGTCTCCGTTTTAAATCAATCAAAAGAGAGGCTGCATTTCTTCCGGAAAATCATAATTAGTTGCCGTGTTTTTTTAACTTTATTTTTAAATAATGATTTTTGATAAAAAAAAAAAAAAAGGATTGATAGTAATTTTGTTAAACTATTTCGAGCACGTCTATCCCCACACTCCGTTCCCCTATTATCACCAACCAAAACAACAAAAAAAATTATTTAAATTAAATATGAACATCACTATTCTCACCAACCATTCGATGGTCGATCCGTCAACCTTCCTTTACAACATTCGACGGTCTCTTTGTCAACCTTCATTTACAAACTTCGACAATAGTTCTATCAACTTTCATTTACAACATTCGACAGTTGGTATGTCGACCTGGGAGGGTGTGCTCGACTATAGCAGTGTCGAACTGAATATTTTTTCAAATGAAGACTTTAGACACATTCGATCACATTTAACATTCAACGTACATCAAAATGTCAACACATCCGCGTTACATTCAATACTCACATTACAATCACCACATTCCAATAAAAACACTCGAACTAGAAGGAATAGTTAATTTTTTTAACCTCATTGCATTTGTATACAAAGCTATTGAAGAAAATCAAAACCAATTAATTCAATCTGCATGCTCTAATATAAAATCAAATATCACATTAAATAAACATTTTTAAAAAACTATATCTCAAAATCCTCACATTTTTAAAACCATTCGACACTGCTAAGGTCGAAGGTCATAAAGGAAGATTGACAGAGATTCTGTCGAATTTCGTAAAGGAAGGTTGACAGAGATTCTGTCGAATGTCGTAAAGGAATGTTGACAGAGAGACTGTCGAAGGTTATAAAGGAAAGTTGAAAGATCGACAGTCGAATGGTTGGTGAGAATAGTGATATTCAAATATATATATATATATATATATATATATATAGTCGAATGATAATATGCGGCTGACCGCACGATGCGACATCGACCTCGTTCGTCCGATCGCGGGTCCATCGCATCCAACGGTCGACGTGAATCGCACCCGACCGTCCGATGCGATGGACCCGTGATCGACGGCCCGTGGTCGATGCAGCACGGTGCGGCCGACCGCAGGATATCGCCCCTCTATATATATATATATATATATATATATATATATATATATTGGTGTGAATAGGTAAATGGTTGGTGGGTGTAGACGTGCCCAACTATTTCTGCTATCGAGGTTTGGGTGAATTTCTGGCCATAACAACACTTTTAAAACACAGACAGAATTTTGAAAAAGCTAGTAATTCCTATAACACGACCTAAAGGAAACATGACTCTTCGCGTCCAAAAAATACAAATTTCAGACCATTAAACAACTAAAGCTAGTTTGACAATATGTTAAAGTTTTAAGAATAAGTTATTTTAATTTTAGGGGATAAAAAATCCATCAATTTTGTTCATGCTTACATTTGTCAAAATTTGAATAAAAAGTTGGGATAAATGTTTTCTTAACCTTTAAGTAGAATAAAATATCTCAATTTTCATTTCAAAATTTGGACAATTGTTCGTAGTTTATCCCGATTATTTTTTATACTAAACATGAATAAGTTCTTATCTGACTCACTTATTTTTATAATTACCCATTATCCCACTAGTTATCCCCTTATCTAATCTGCTCCAAACAACCCACAACCGGATTCATATTTAATTTATAAAGTTTTTGGGTGAATTGCCCAAATATCCCTTAACCGACCCCTTTATTTTTTCAATACTCCTGGACTTTTTTTACTTTTTATTTACCCCTGCAGAGCTGTCTCATTTTTTTTTTACCCCTCACCTCCGCCACATCATATTTTGTTACCTACACTACCACCACAAAGGAAATGTGATGTTCTGTAATTGGTCATTTACATATATATATACATAAATTGATATTATATTTCTGTAATTGATATTCATTTATGTAATTAAGCATTACATTGGTTAAATTCTGACATTCTCTATATCTCAAGTTGCCAATTATGAAAAACACTTAAAACATGATTACTGTAGTATTGTTGGAGCTTAAATTAACCATTATTAAATAGCCATAGTTAGTTATGTTGTAGTTGTTACCAATGTTCTAATATGCATAGGCGGTTCGGTAACCCTACCGAACCGTGTAGGTCAATAAGCAGAGAAATGCGGACAGGATCTGCATAAGCGCTCCCAGGCGGAATATGTACCCGCTTAAGCAGGCGCATCGGTTTAGAAATTTTAAACTGTTTTGTGTTTTAAACAGAGACAAAAGGGAGTCTTCTTCTCCTCCTTCAACCTCGACTTCTCCTCTAATAAGCTTGTGTTGCAAGAAGAGGAAGAGAGGGTCTTCAAGTTCAAGAGCTTCGGCCACCCCGGCCACCCTTCCTACTTTGACGGACCTTTCTACCGAAACGTTCGAGATTTTGTTGAATTTGGACACCTCGAGTTGAGCCTTCTCGGCGAAGGCCTCCCCTGTTGCATGTTGGTCTTTCCAACTAGAAATCCATTGCTTGAACGGATCGAATCATTTTCTCGCTGCCACCTTCTTGGCTTCAATGTTCCTCTTTCCGTGTCTCCTCTCTCTCTCTCTATCTCTCTCTTCTCTTTGTTTTTTCTCACTCTGTCTGTGTTTCAAACTATTTTGTTTTCTTGGCCCCTGTTTGGATGCCGGATAAACCCCGGTTAACTCCGGATAACCTCGGATAAAATTTGAGTCCCGTTTGGAAAGCCCAGATAACCCCGGATAAAGTGTGCTAGAATAAACTGGTATAAATTGGTATATGGATTCCAATCAACCCTTAGAATAAAAGTTATCATAGGTTATTTCATCCAAAGAATAAGTGGGCCCACTGTCAAATCAACTGTCACCACCTCTTATAAATCACTTGTCAAATCAACTATCATTACTTTTTTACCATTTATAAATTCTTATCCATACTTTATTCACATTTTACCCAAACAACAAAACATTTATTCTTACGATTCCCAACGAAAATAATTTAAAACACAACCAAACACAAAATCATTTTATCCTTATTTATACTCACTTATACTCAGATAAATAAATACCTAAGAATAAATCATATTCTGTATCCAAACGGGGGCTTGGGGTTTTCTTAAGGGGCTGTTTTAGGTAGAGAAGAAGATTAGGTGACACCTATATTTGGTGTCTTTAAACAAATGTTTACATGGGACAGCTTGGGACATTTGTCATTTGGGCTACTGTTTTTGTTATCTTGAATTGATTTGGGACATCCACTTTTTATTTGTTAGAATGTAAATATTGGTAATCTAAAATATCTAATGTGTATTTTTTATATTGGGATAATTTGATTAAAATAGAACATATTAAATGTCTTTAACATATCTTTTGTATTTATGTATTGAATATCTATTATTTATCTTGATATGTTTAAAAATCATTATTATATGTTTTTATTAATAAAAAAATTACATAACTGCATATACTCCCACATATACTTCCGCGTACCGTATATACTCCGTGCAGTACCCCAACCGCACATAAACCGCATACTGAATATCAAAAATTGTTACATTGAATATGATTATTGTGTTATAGTTATTGTAGTTTATGTTCTATATATGATAGCTTATATTGTCTGTTCATGATATGCCGCTTGTCTAAAATTATGTAAATGATGAATTCCATTCTGTAATTCTTTAAATGATGGATTCCTACACATCAAATTAGTACAAAAACTGTAATGTCAATCACAAAAATATAATTATAACTTACAAAAATTATTATTTACAAAATATAAACTACCATTTACAAAACATAAACTATAAATCATTTACAGAAAATAAACAATCCAATTACAAATATTACTAAGAAGATTATTAAGAACAAAAACTATCAATTACAAAAACTATCAATATTTTATATCCAATGTAACAACTACAACACAATAACTACCAATGTAATACTTAATTACAATAGAAATTATGATTCATATGATGTAATGCCACAACTACAACACAATTACATAATTAAACTAATCATTTACATATATAAAATGTAAAATTACAAAAACTTGATAAACACTTATAGTTGTTGGTTGTTTATACTAATTCTGAACCTTTTAAATCAAAGGAGATCAATTGTTTTAGCAAATAAGATTTCAAAAGCCCACAACCTCCCATCCTCTGTCCAATCCAAAACACTCAAATCAACCACATCGAAAACCCAAGATCCAAAATATAATCAAATCAACAAATAAAATTCAAATTCAAGAATATCCCATTAAATAAATACAACAAAAGACAAAACACACCATTAAAACAATATATTATCCAACATTCCATCACATAAAAACCAAACAAAAATGGCACAAACTAACCCATGAAGATCAAATCTTTGACTCAATTTTTCATCCAAAAACACATCAAACTAACCAATGAACCAATCGAGAGAGTTGCGTGTGTGTCAGAGAGAGAGAGAGAGATCGAGCAAGGCCTTGTCGTTCACCGGTGTTGAATCATTGCCTGCGTATAGAGATGAGAGGAAGTTGGAGGCGCTGCAAAAGGAGATGTACATCGTCCAATCCACCTCGTCCAACTTCAGACCTCCACTTCTCCACCATCTCCCTCTCTCTCTCTCTCTTGGTCAGCCGATGAAAACTTGAATTGATCCTTCCTCACAAACCCTAACAAACCTTTAGAAAGGGGGACACAAAAAGGAAGAGGAAGCAAACGAAGAGGAAGAAAAACAAAGGGAATGTGATTTGTGTTTGTCTTATATGAGATGGTAGTTCTGGTATTAAGAAAAAATAAGAGTAAAAAAAAATTGGACAAAGTTGTGAGGGTAAAATAAAAAAGTCTAAGGATTCAAAAAAATAGAGGAGTTGGTCAAGGGTAAATAGATAATTCGCCCAATTTTTTTTATTCAACCTTAAAAAAAATTTATTAAACGCCAAAGTCAGGTCTCCCGTTCCGCAAATATATATAGACCAAAAAAAGTGGGATGACTAAAATTCCCGTCTGTATCCACTGCCATGACTGGGTGGACCCCAACAAATTTTGTATTTTTAAAATCTCCTAACAGTCTGGATTTGTATAGACCAGTACACTTTAGGCTGACTTTCAACACAGGCTCCTATTCCCTTTTTTTTTATATTATATTATAATCTTTTCAAGTCTCCACTAGCCGTCACAACATACGCGCATCTCTTTATGAACACCATGTTAAAACTCCCTATATATACACACACACTTTCAATCCATCGATATCATATCAACCATCCCAACAAGTCTCACCCTCTCTCTCTCTCTCTCTCTCTCTGAAAAAAACCAACTTGAGAACTCCATGAATTCTGAAATAGAGGTCCTAAAATGGACCCCGGGCCACAGCCCGGCTAGGGATAACGAAAACCCAAACCAGACAAACAAAACAGTGAAAATGGATAGCTTCACATCCGTTGATTCATTCTCAGTTTCCAATGAAGGGTTGTTCCCTTTCAGCATCACCCCTATCATCCCTCCTCCACCACGTAACAACCATTCCGGCGACATCGAAAAAGTTGTTATGAACGATGAATACGCCGCCGACGGCGTGTCCCTCACGTGGGAGGATCTGTGGGTGACGGCGACGGCGGGAGGCAAGGCCAAACACATCTTACATGGTGTCACTGGGTATGCCCGGCCTGGGGAGGTTCTGGCCATCATGGGTCCTTCTGGGTGTGGCAAGTCTACCCTTCTTGATACCTTGGCAGGTCTGTTTTCAATATTGTTTCTCATGTGTTTTACGATCTGTTTTTGTTTTATTCCGAAGCGTCCATACACTTAAATCATTTTGTAGTGTCGTCTAAAATCACATACACTACGGTATTATGTTATCATAGTTTGAAATTCTATTAAGTAGATGAAATTATTTTTTTATTTTTTATTTAAATATATTATAGTATCTTACCGTTATTTCGTATAATATTTACAATTAAAAAAAAAAGATTTTTTGTCTGTATACCATAAAAAAAATACTATTTATTTTTATACCACTCCAAATAACCTATTGAAATATGTAGAAATTATGCACATTTACTATTTTAGTTAACTTCCATTCAAATTTCTACTAAAAACATTAAAATCTTGGAGAAATTATTAATTACCCATATTTTTTTATTTTGCATACTTTACCTTACCGGATACAATATTTATACAAATAAAAATATTAATTTTAACATAAAAATAATAAATTTAATCTAAAATCCAAAAACATAAAATTCAATATACAAACTATTTATTAGCAAAGACATAGTAATTATTAATATTCACTATAATAAAAATAAAATTATTTTGAAAATAATTAATCATAAATATTACAACATAAAATTTAAAAAAAAAAAACCTAGATCTTGGATAAAGTTGAATGACTCACGGTTGATTTGGAAAGTACAAGAGATTAATTATGTTATTATGTTTAAGTATTTACATTATGATAAATATTATGTTAAGGTTATTTTTGTCAATTTTTATTTCTTGGTTAAAAACTAATTATAGTTAAGATTCCTTTTGATTAAAAAAAGATAAAAGGGGCACATTTTTTCATTAAGAAAAATTCTAATATTAAAAATAAATATATTATTTGTGGTGATATAAAAATAAATAACATATTTTTTAATGGTACATATGCGAAAACCCAAAAAAAAAAGGTATGGATTGGGAACAGAGATCCACTAGGGCTGGACATACATTTTCCTTTATTTAGTGTTCAACATTGAAGGTTTGTGTTTTCATCTATTCAGGAAGGTTGGCATCGAATATAAGGAAGTCTGGGGAAGTTTTGATCAACGGGAGGAGGCAAAAGCTGGCTTTCGGGACTTCGGTATGGAATTGCAATTTTTGTTGTTTACTATATGTATTCAAATAATCTTAAAAAGTCAGAACCTTCTATGAAACTCTAAAATGATCACATGCATGCAAATTGGTGTTTATGTTCTTTAAAAACTGGCTTTCGGGACGTCGGTATGGAATTGCAATTTTTGTTGTTTACGATATGTATTCAAATTAAATAATCTCAAAAAGTAAGAACCTTCTATGATACATTGAAACTCTTACATGATCGCATGCATGCAAGTTGGTGTTTATGTTCTTTAAAAACTTGCTTTCGGGACTTGGTATGGAATTGCAATTTTCGTTGTTTATTATATGTATCCAAATAATCTCAAAAAGTCAGAAACTTCTATGAAACTCTTCCATGATACCAAGCGAAAAAAAACTCTTCCATGATCGCATGCATGCAAGTTGGTGTTTATGTTCTTTAAAATATTGCACGTGGTTATAAAAAGTCTTTATGAGTTGGTCGAAAAGAGGACAGGCGTGCTCGCCAGCTGTAGTTCTCTGTCTATTTTTTACTTTTTTTATTAATTCATAGATCACTATAAGGAATTTAATGGAGAGGATGACTGGAGTAATAATATTATTAAGGTTGGAGTGCAAATCCCTCTCAAAATGTTATTAATATTATTTTAATATTATATTAAAATTTATTAATAAATGTTATTATTATTAATTCATTTGTCCCCGGTGGTCAAATTACAATGGTTCAAGGCTTACTTGGATTAAGGATTGGGGCCTTTGGTTCGAGTTTAGTGCTAATTACCCACATTTTTGTTTACTAAATTAAAATTTGAAAGAATTTGCTGTGAGACAAGGACAAACATAAAGTCAGTCATGGAAAATTCTTCTTATATATAAAAAAAATTAAATGGTTTTGGAGTTATTTTAAATTAATAATTTTTTATGGAAAATTAATTAGAGGTCCCTGGGGACATCTCTGTAATAACAATAGGCCCCTTTATGTTTTCTTGTTGATTTTAGGTCTCTAATTTAGTAGTGGCATTTTGTTTAGGTCCTTCCATCCAACTTTCATGCATTCTATATTTTTTTTATCTCTTTTACCCCCAAGTGAACATGAGAGAGGTTGGGGAGATAGAAAGACGAATCATGTTCACTTGCGGGTAAAAAAAGAAGAGAAAAAATAGAATGGATAAAAGTTGGATGTAAGGATTTAAACAAAACACCACCACTAACTTAGAGACCTAAAGAAAACAAGAAAAAGTCAATGGACCTATTGTTATTACAGAGGTGTTCTCAGGTACCTCTAATTAATTTTTCCATTTTTTAATTAAATAAAATAAGATATCTTGAATAATTAAATATATTAGGATCTATTAAATATTAAAATTTAAAATTAATTCTAAAATAACGTAATAGTAATCTAATGTTGAAGGTCTCAATGGGACATTTTCACCAATACTTTTTTTGTTAAATGGATTAACAAATTTAATATACACAAAGTTTAAGTAATTAGTGTATAAAATGCAAAAAAAAAAAAAATTAAATGTGTTTGGAGGAGATTTATATATTTTAAAAGTAAAAATGTGTTATTGAGGTGGCATCTAATTGCACCTCCAAATTTGGAGGGCCGGATCCAAATATCCAAATTTGAGGTCTATTTAAAGTGTGGTTTTTTGCAAAATGGTTTCCAAATTTAAAGATTTGGAGGGCTATTGGAAATGTTCTAATGAGGGGATATCTCTATCATTCTATAAGAAAAAAAGTTGGATTGTGCTTGTTATTATTTGAAAGCATCTAACGATGATTCAAAATCTATATTAAATAAATAAAACAATGTGATATGAATGGATACAATACATTTGGTGAATTTTGAATTGTCTTATGCATCCGAACAAACAAAAAAAATTATTCATTCTGTAATAGGTTTTTAAAGGGACCTGACGTTAGTTTCTTTAAACCAAGTACGTGTTAGATTAAATTATTATATATTAGATTAAAAAAAATCATTCAAATTATTTAAGTGTGTATACATATATATTTTAAAAATAAATATTTCATTAAAAAAATGTATATACATTTTAGAAAAAATTAAATAAACTATTAGATGGCGTGATATTTTTTAGTTTTTAAAGCATATATCTCCGTCGATGTATATTGTGGGAGGCTGTCCTAACATTAATCATCATTAATATTCAAGTTCTTGGTTTTATTTCCAAAAACAGGCATATGTGACCCAAGATGACATTCTGATGACAACACTCACCGTAAGAGAGGCCGTGTACTACTCGGCCCATCTCCAGCTACCCGACACCATGACCTCGGCCGAGAAGCGGTTCCGGGCCGAGACCACCATAAAGGAGATGGGCCTCCAAGACGCGGTGAACACCCGAATCGGTGGGTGGGCCGTCAAGGGCCTCAGCGGGGGCCAGAAACGGAGGGTCAGCATATGCATGGAGATCCTCACTAGGCCCAAGCTCCTCTTCTTGGACGAGCCCACCAGCGGCCTCGACAGCGCTGCCTCCTACCACGTCATGAGCCGGATCGTGGGCCTTGCAAAGCACGACGGGAGGACCGTCGTCGCGTCGATCCACCAGCCCAGCAGTGAAGTGTTTGAGCTTTTTCACAATCTCTGCCTCCTCTCCTATGGAAAGACTGTTTATTTTGGTCCAAGGTCTTTCACTAGTGAGGTACTCATCATCGTATATAAATTGTTCATCATGCAATTTCAATAACTTAATTTTTTATTTTAATGCATGGCTGATTAACACTTTGGTTGATTTAAAGTTCTTTGCATGCAATGGATTTCCATGCCCATCTTTGACGAACCCATCTGATCATTACCTTAGGACAGTCAATAAGGACTTTGAGGACAAGGTGAGGCTATTATACTTTATATATGTTCTATATGATATGGTGTTGTTTTTCCTCTTATAAACAAAATTAATTATTTGATGAACATACATTCAGGACATCGAACGAGGTCCCGGTGCCAATTCGATCTCTGTGGAAGAGGCGATCAACGTTCTTGTGAACGCATACAAGTCCTCGGATACCTTTCATGACGTGAAGCATAAGGTGGCTGAGATATGCAAAAATGTAAGCAATTTGTGGTGTTCTATTAACTAGAGACAACTTGTTTCAATTCATGACATATAACCTGATGAGGGCTTTTCTGTTATATAGGAGGGAGCAATTGTAAAGAAAAGAAGCCAAGCTAGCTCATTTACACAGTCTCTCATCCTCACTAAAAGATCCTTCATAAATATGTACAGAGATTTGGGTTACTACTGGCTTCGTTTCGCAATCTACATAGCTCTGTGTTTATGTGTTGGAACCATTTATTATGACGTTGGGAAAAGTTATGGATCCATTCAGGTAATTAAATTAAACTTGGTTTACTTTTAATTCACGTGTATTCTTTCTATACTATCTATCTAGTTATAAAATTGATCCAAGACTTGGATATTGCTAATGATTTAACATGATAAACTTAAAAAAAACAACAGAGTAGAGGTTCCATGCTCATGTTCATCGCCGCATTCTTGACGTTCATGGCGATCGGTGGATTCCCTTCTTTCGTCGAAGACATGAAGGTACTTAGTATTAAAGTTTCACTTTTTGTATCTATAAATAGTTAAAGTTCATTCTCATAATAGACAATGAATCTTTTTTCAGATCTTTCAACGCGAGAGGTTGAATGGTCACTATGGAGTGACCTCCTTCGTGATTGGAAACACCCTCTCCTCCATCCCATACCTCGCCCTCATCTCCATAATCCCGGGGGCCATGGCCTACTACTTGGTACACCTCCAGAAGAGCTTTGACCACTTCATCTACTTCACTCTCGTCCTCTTCACATGCATGATGCTTGTCGAGAGCCTCATGATGATCGTTGCGAGTATCGTCCCCGACTTCTTGATGGGGATAATCACCGGCGCAGGGATCCAAGGTGTGATGATGCTCAACGGGGGCTTCTTTCGCCTCCCACACGATCTCCCGAAGCCAGTCTGGAGGTACCCAATGTTCTATGTGGCCTTCCACAGGTATGCCAACCAGGGATTCTATAAGAATGAGTTCATAGGGTTGACATTCCCTAACAGTGATGGGACTGGAACCATCACAGGAGAGGAGATATTGAGGGATGTCTGGCAGGTTAATTTGAGCTATTCGAAGTGGGTGGATTTGGCTGTGTTGTTGGGAATGGTTGTGTTATATAGGCTGTTGTTCCTGTTCATAGTGAAGATCAAGGAGAGTCTTAAGACCAAGATGCGTGGATTCATGGCTGTCCCTCCAAAGCAGGCGCAGTCGGTGATGGAGCTTCCTGAGCAGAACTAGTGGGTTTGTTTTATGAGTATTCATTGTATTTAGGCATGCAACTATACTGCCCTTCTATTTAAATTGTGATGAGTGATATGGTTTTTAAACAAAAAAGTTGGATCAACATGTGAGTTGATCCTTCATCTATTGTATCTATATTTTCGATCAACATGTGGGTTGATCATTCATCTATTGTATCTATATTTTCGATCAACATGTGGGTTGATCCTTCATCTATTGTATTTATATTTTCGATCAACATGTGGGTTGATCCTTCATCTATTGTATCTATATTTTCGATCAACTTGTGGGTTGATCTTTCATCTATTGTATCTATATTTTCATGAGGTTGTTTGAGATTTTTTATTTTTTTTTGGGCAATTGAAAGGTTGTGGCTTCATTTATCAATGGGGAATGTACATTCATTGATTAGAAGGGCTATATACACATACATGCGTATATAACTTAAGGTAGAGTTTTTTATTGCCGGGCCATACATATTGAAAATTGTTAGCGCAATTACATTGAGTTCTTTTTACAATCTAAAATGCAATTTTATATAATTTATTAGCATCTTCCACTTACTGTAATGAAATATATGTTTCATTACAAAAATTTATTACATTTTTTTTAAATGATACTATTCAATTAATTCATGTATGTATATGTATGTGTGTGTGTGTGCATATATATATATATATATATATATAATTCATCTTTTATATAAATACATATATCATTACATTAGTTATATGATTTTTTTTAAAATGAAAATATGGACATATTGAATTTTGAATTATAAAATTGATAGTGTAACATTTTCCAAGGTGTTATATTTAGTCATCTCTGCACAATAATTTTAAATTTTATACTTGTTAGATGGAAATATTTATTTTAAATAAATTAAATGCATACATTTATATGATTTTTTGTAACAAAATGTATAAATGATTTTTTATACAATATTTATATGACATCTACAAGATTGATGGGAGTAGTGTAATAAGGGTAAGAAGACCCTCACATATTACAATGTGCAAATTTAAATGTAAGCTCTTTTTTTTCTTTTTTTTTTTATGCAGCCCACTCAGGGCCGGCCTTGGGCAAAGGCCACCAAGGCAGTCGTCGCCTAGGGCCGCCATCTAGGGAGGGGTCCCAATAACCACATGATCGATGAAATTAAATGAATGAACGGTTAGATATGCTACTTTTATTTGTTAATTAGTTTATCTCAATCCACAATCTTTTTCAAAATCAAGTATAAAATTACTCCCCTCCTTAAATCTCTCTAATCACAATGATAATATCTCTTTCTCACTATATTTTTTCCTCCCTGGTCCCTCTTCTTGTTTAAAATAAATAGTATGAAGTATTTTTATGATTTTATAACTTTTTCATTTCATTAAAATTTAATTTATTTTGTTTCTTATAGACTTTTAAATTATTATAAAATATTGTATATCTATTTCATAATTTTTTCAGGACTTAAAATAAAATGATGTTTAAAATTAAATAAATTAGATTTTATTTTTAATATACATGGAGCCCCATTTTAAAAATTCGTTTATGGCCCATTAAAAAAATCAATTCTCAAGAGCGGCCCTGAGTCCACTGCGGTGTTCTAGTGGAGGGGCGGCCAAACAATGTGAGAATCATAATACAATTTTTTGACATCCTATTTTGATCTCATGTCGTATTTTGTCATGGTTGAATTGATCAAGTAATCGAAAGTGTGGGGAGATTATCAAGTGGAAAATTGTAACAAGTATATATATAAAAAAACAACAACACTACTGAGTTATGAGTACTAGTATGGGAATGGAATTTATGTAAGCTTTTGCTTAGCTTCTTGGACACCAAAAAAGAAAAACAAATATAGAGTCCGCGTGCTTTAAATGTTTTTTGTAAGATAATGTTAGATCCAATTCATTGAGTCCTCAATTGTAATGTTGAACCTTTATTTTATAATCCAAACAAAAAAATAATGCAACTTGGAATAACCTTTTCAAATATATTTTCCACATGTAACATAGCTTTAGTTTGGGTGAATTGAATTGACTCCAATTTGACTTCAGGATATATTTGAGTTGAGATATTTAATTGTCAGTTTGAATCCAAAAAATGCAAAATAAGATAAGAAATTTCAATAAAAAAATATTTTTTGAGGATTGAGGAGCCATCTGAAGATGAAGATCTAGATGACCACTTTGATTGCTTATAATTAGAGTCGGGCATACCCCGAACAGGTTATAAGCTGAAAATGCTTTATCAAATTATATTTGCTCGATGTATTTTTATTGATTTATTTTTTCACACTCCATCAAGATCACATGAGTTGGCTCTGGAATACATTGTATCTACGGCTAGAGCTCTAATTGCACAAGCTAAGAAACATGTACATGCCGTTATTGATAACAACTAGTTCTATCCTTCAGTTATCCATATTTTGACTTAATTATAGTGACCAAGCGGATCCCTTAAAAGGAAAAAACAATCTACAAATGCAACATTATTATTTATTACACATGTTTTATCTTCCAAATTCCAATGATCAATCACAACCGGTGGGGTGTAGGCCAATGGCTACACCAATTAGGAATGATTAGTATCTATTTGTCATCAGACTCGAAGACTGTTTATGACAATCTTATATGTTAATTTTTTAAAAAATATGTAAATGAAGAATAAGAAATTTGACTATTACCAGATCCATATGAAAATTACTTTCCATGTTATACTGCCTGAAACCGTTAGACCCAAACAGTTAGCTTAAAATAATGACGACGACGAACATATATAATATCTAGCCCAAATTCGTTCCATGATTACTCTCCTCCACCAGTGGATTTATTTTAACTAGTAATTGCATGTGCCGCTCTCATCTTTAATTAATTACCTGTCCATCTAATACATCTAAAGTCCACATATACCAACCATATAATACAGCTATTTGGCCACATGAGGAGAGCATCAACTAATAATGCATGCACCCCTGAATCCTGTAGAAAGTGTTGAATAGATCCAAAATCACATATAATTATCAAATCCATTAAAAAATACAAACCCCCATTTTCGAACATGGTGTCCACTCCCAACCATAACTAATCCAACCGTCCCATACCCACATATATATAAACACAATCCAAAGGTCCCCTAACATTAACCCTCAAAAATCCATGGCCACCATCACCACCACCACCACCACCACCACCATCATCATCATCATCGCCGCCGTCCATTTCAGCCCAACCCACGCGGCCCAGAGCAACCTAGCGAAGCAATTCCTCGGCCCGCACAACGTTGCGCGGGCCGTGCTGGGTCTGCCCCCGCTCGCGTGGGACGCGCGCAATTACGCGCAGAAGAGGTGGCGCGACTGCGCGCTTGTGCACTCGGACGGGCCGTATGGGGAGAACATATTCTGGGGGAGCGGGAGCAGGTGGACGGCGGCGCAGGCGGTGAAGTACTGGGCGGCAGAGCGAGCTTGGTACAACTATCGGGGCAACTCGTGCGCGGCAGGCCAGAAGTGCGGGCACTACACGCAGATGGTGTGGAGGGGCCCGAGGAAGTTGGGGTGTGACATGGTGAGTTGTTTTGGTGGGAGGGGCGTGTTTGTTGTCTGCAGCTATGACCCTCCTGGGAACTATGTGGGAGAGAGACCATACTGATTTGTGTGAGCATTGTTGTACACAACCTCGTTTACCGTCTGAACCCCTTGCAATCGTGTATATCTTGATAACTATGTAATGAGAAAATGGGTTTATAATTCAGTATAGTATATATTTTATTTTTTATAAAAATATATGCATTTAAAAAAATCAATTTGTGTGTGGATCGGACTGACATCGAGATTGTTCATGATATACAATTTTTTTTATAATTTAATATATGGGTTACTTTCTTAGATTCTTCATGACATGTTGTTGGATCCTCATAATATGGGTGATTTATCTATGGAAGTAGTTCCATTTGATGCTCTTCATGTGGTCCCGTGACGGTGTGATGATTTGGAGTTGTATATTAATGGGTATGTATGTTAGATGAACAGGATAAAGATTCTTTGCAGATTTAGAGAATACAAGATGACGAGGGGGGCACATCCGTACATGCATAAAGAAGGGTATAAAGGGGTCAAAGCAATCATTTAATGAATCTAGAATAGATATACCATGTTCATCCTGAATTTAAAAAAATTAAAGAAATTCATTAATTATTCAATTCAAGTGAAAAAAATAAATTTAACAAGTTAACAGAGTTTCTTTTGATTCATCAGTTGTTCAATTTAATTCATTAATTGTTTATCTCAATGCAAAGGAATTTATTTTGATGTCACATTATTTAATTTGATCCATGCATGGATTATTTTGTTTGGATCATATAATTATTTAGTTTGACTGTTTCAGTTCAATTTATGGAAATGATCAGTTCACCTTATGGATTGTTCAATTTGATACAAAATTTTATTATGAAAGAATGTTTTACATGCATATGTTCACGTGTCAATCTTTAATTGAAGACTTAACCAACGGATCGAATCATATAATTTAGACAAATATTTAATTAATCTAGAATTATATATAATATGCAAATATAAGAATGTGAACCAAAAAGATTTCAACTCATCATTGATAAACTCCATGTGATGGCAATTTTTACTACACTAAGATATGAAGTTCTCTTTCAGTACAAATTAAATACAACCACCGTGTCAAAACAAACCACAACAAACCCCTTATTAAGGCTGCTCCATAATTAATTGTGCCTGCTGGGATTGAACCATTAGGCAGGCACCCACACTGGACTTTAAATTCTCCTTGATCTTCACTATGAACAAGAACAAGAACCTATACAACACAACCATTCCCAACAACACAGCCAGATCCACCCACTTCGAATAGCTCAAGTTAACCTGCCAGACATCCCTCAATACCTCCTCTCCTGTGATGGTCCCATTCCCATCACTGTTGGGGAATGTCAACCCTATGAACTCATTCTTATAGAATCCCTGGTTGGCATACCTGTGGAAGGCCACATAGAACATTGGGTACCTCCAGACCGGCTTCGGGAGATCGTGAGGGAGGCGAAAGAAGCCCCCGTTGAGCATCATCACGCCTTGGATCCCTGCGCCAGTGATAATCCCCATCAAGAAGTCAGGGACAACGCTCGCGAAGATCATCATGAGGCTCTCAACGAGCATCATACATGTGAAGAGGACGAGCGCGAAGTAGACGAAGTGGTCGAAGCTCTTCTGGAGGCCTACCAAGTAGTAGGCCATGGCCCCCGGAACGATGGAGATGAGAGCTAGGTATGGGGTGGAGGAGAGGGTGTTACCAATCACAAAGGAGGTCAATCCATAGTGACCATTCAATCTCTCGCGTTGGAAGATCTGAAAAAATTAAGATTCATTGTCTATTATGAGAATGAACTTTACTTATAGATACAAAAGGTGAAACCTTAAAACTATGTACCTTCATGTCTTCAACAAAAGAAGGGAATCCACCGATCGCCATGAACGTCAAGAATGCAGCAATGAACATGAGCATGGAACCTCTACTCTGTTGATTTTTTAAAGTCTCATGTTAGATCACCAACACTCTATGTTGGTACCAAAATTATTAGTAATATCTAGACTTAAATCAATTTTAAAAATCTAGCTAGATAGTAACACTACATGTGAATTAAAAATAAACCAAGTTTAATTTACCTGAATGGATCCATAACTGTAACGTTTCGGTATTTTTCGGCCTTATATATTTATTTTAAATATATAATGAAAATTTTAAATTTTGATTTTTTATATTTCATTTTTCAGATTTGGCGGTGGGCCCAAATGGGTCCAATTTGATTTATAATTATGATAATTATAAATTGATGTTGAAATAATTATTTTATATTTTTTTGTAGATCTTTATAGTGTTAAGATACTTTGATTGAAATTTGGTGAGATTCGGAGTTCGGAAAATTTGATTTTTTGGCTTAGTGTCAAGTTATTGGGCCTATGGATCTAGTTGCGAATCCAAAATACATTTTTATAGCCTTCTAGGACTTTTCTGTAAATCGGATAGGGATCTGTTTGTAAATCGGGTAGGGACGTCATTATAAACTGGAAACACTTCAGGGGTCGTTTTGTAATTTCGGTAAACCCCTTTAAATAACATGTTTGGGTTAGGGTTTTTATCCAAATCTCAGAAGTTATGAAGGGTTGTGATGACCTAACCCTAGATGGAGATGGTGGGCGGTGTAACCGGATCTAAGGTGAGATATCATTCCCTATTGATTTTGTTAGTTTTAATTTATTTTTGTTAGGATATGATTACGTCAAGTAATTGTTTGGGGAAGAAGTTTGATGGATTAGGGTTAGACTTTGATTGATTTAATTTAATGATTATTTGATTTGATTTTTATGGATCTCAAAGGAATTCTTAAGATCAAATTAGATTTATTAGTTTTGGGGATTTAATGGCCATTTTCGGGTTGATTTTATTCTTGGACGTAAATCGTGTTTTTTACTATGATAGAGTCGTTTCTGGAAAAAAATGTATTTGACAAACAGAAATAGGTTTTGAAAAGAGCTTTCCAACGAATCATTAATCGTCCAATTCGGAGTTATGGATAGAAAGTTATGGTTTTCGAAAGATTTCTGTGCAGTTTATTAAAATTCAAATATTTAGCTTGATGACCAAGTTTGATGAATGTTAGAAATTTAGATGATCCCAAATTTGATGTTTAATGAAGTATAGTTTGTTTTGCGGGTAGTATTGATCTTGGAACTTAAATAAGAATCTTAAATCCATGAGCCCCCTTATTGGATTTGACGATTGATCGATCATATGGGTCTTATGGATGGAGGGATCTAGGTATGAGGGTGGAGGAGAGTTGGGTAGGTCTATTATCGGCCATATCACAAAGGATTGGTCTGATCTATTATTGTATAATTGTTACTCCATATGCGTGTGGACCGAAGGTGAGTAGGCCTTCGATTTAATCTCTATCGCGTTGGAAGATCCTGATAAATTTGCAAAAAATTGATCAAATTGCATTCATGCATGATTTAATTCATTCATCATGTATTATGAGAATGAACTTTACTTGGATAGATATTTCAAAAGGTGGAGACAACCTACCTAGGAGATTTTTAAAACTACATATTTTCTGTACCGTAGTATTTCGCCTTTGTCTCCAACAAAAGCATTCTTTGCAGGGAATCCATCCTGTGCTGGTGTTCTCGTAGTGATGGCAGCGGCGCCATCAGCGAACGTCTCCAAGATTTAGTCGCTTGGGGCTTGCAGCAACCCTACCCGGAACATGCATGTATGGAACGTGATTGCATTCTACTCATGAATTTAATTTGATTTTTTTTGTGATATATTTTTTTTAACTCTCATGTCTCTGATGTTAGATCACCAACCTTATTTTTATATGTAACTATCTATGTTGGTGAACCATTGAAATTGCTCACCCTATTCGATATGGGCTGGTTGTTTCATAACCAATATTCTAGACTTAAATCGAGGATAAATTATATTGCGATCAACTATTTAGGTTTGTTTAAATCTATGTCTTTTCATTCTAGTATTTTGTTTATGTAACACTACTTTTGGATATTGTTTTTATGAATTATTAGTAAAGTAAAAGAAAAAAAAAACCAAGTTAGTAGCGACAATTACCTGAAGCGGTTAGGTAAATGTCCATAACTGTCCCCAACATTATAGTAAATGTTTCCAACACATAAACAAAGAGCAAAGTAGATGACGAAACGAAGCCAGTAGTACCCCAAATCTATGTACATATTTATGAAGGATCTTTTAGTGAGGATGAAGGACTGTGTAAATGAGCTAGCTTGGCTCCCTTTCTCTACAATTGCTCCCTCCTAAATAAGAGAAAAGCCCTCATCAGGTTATGTCATGGAGTGGACAAAAGTTTGTCTATGGTTAAACAACAACACAATATGTTTCATTGATTGCTTACATTTTTGCACATCTCTGCCACCTTATGCTTCACCTCCTGAAATGTGTCTGAGGATTGGTATGAGTTGACAAGAATGTTGATCGACTCTTCGACAGAGATCGACTTGGCACCAGGACCTTGTTCGATGTCCTAAATGTATGTTCATCAGATAATTAAATTTGTATAGAAGAGGAACTAAAAGTAACATTATATCAAGATTAGAAAATAAAGTATGATAGCCTCACCTTGTCCTCAAAGTCCTTATTGACTGTCCTAAGGTAATGATCAGATGGGTTCGTCAAAGATGGGCATGGAAATCCATTGCATGTAAAGAACTGTAAATCAACCAAAGTGTTAATCATCCATGCATTAAAATAAAAAATTAAAATATTGAAATTGCATGATGAACATTTTATATACGATGATGAGTACCTCACTAGTGAAAGACCTCGGACCAAAATAAACAGTTTCCATAGGAGAGGAGGGCCAGGAGGCAGAGGTTGTGAAAGAGCTCAAACACTTCACTGCTGGGCTGGTGGATCGAAGCGACGACGGTCCTCCCGTCGTGCTTTGCAAGGCCCACGATCCGGCTCATGACGTGGTAGGAGGCAGCGCTGTCGAGGCCGCTGGTGGGCTCGTCCAAGAAGAGGAGCTTGGGCCTAGTGAGGATCTCCATGCATATGCTGACCCTTCGTTTCTGGCCCCCGCTGAGGCCATTGACGGCCCACCCACTGATTCGGGTGTTCACCGCGTCTTGGAGGCCCATCTCCTTTATGGTGGTCTCGGCCCGGAACCGCTTCGCGGCTGAGGTCATGGTGTCGGGTAGCTGGAGATGGGCCGAGTAGTACACGGCCTCTCTGACGGTGAGTGTTGTCATCAGAATGTCATCTTGGGTCACATACTCACATACGCCTGTTTTTTAAGAAACCAAAATCATGAACTCGAGTGTTGGGGTCACATAGCTCAATGTGAATCCATTCCTAAAGTTGGACATTTTGAATCATTAGAACATAGGAAGAGTGTCATGTATGGAAAAAGAAAAAGAAAAAGAAAAGAAGAATTATTTTTATTTAAAGAATAAATAGTTAAAATTATAGAAGTTTTAAATTCTAGATAAAATAAATTAAAAATTCAAATTTTATCTAACAATTTAAATAATTAAAATTTAACTTAGAATATTACTAACTGAGTTTTGAAAAAGTCAGCTAGCACCCTTCCGCTGTAAAGGATGACCGGGATCAAAATTCTTTCAAATATCGGATTGGATCGGATTAAATCTCTACTTCAATGAACAATTGCTAAAAAAAACTGAGGTAACTCATGAGCAGGGTTACAATTCTTCATACCGAAGTCCCAAAAGCCAGTTTTTGCTTCCTGCCGTTGATCAATACCTCCCCAGACTTCCTTGTATTCGATGCCAACCTTCCTGAACAGATGAAAAACACAAACCTTCAATATATATGTAACACCAACTAAAACAAAAACAGATCATAAAAACACATGATGAGAAACACTCTTCCAAGCAGACCTGCCAAGGCATCAAGAAGGGTAGACTTGCCAGACCCAGAAGGACCCATGATGGCCAGAACCTCCCCAGGCCGAGCATACCCAGTGACACCATGTAAGATGTGTTTGGCCTTGCCTCCCACCGACGCCGTCACCCACAGATCCTCCCACGTCAGGGACACGCCGTCGGTGTCATTGTAGTTGTTGTAATCACTGTTATAATTATCATGGGGAGGTGAAGGGTGAGGGATGATTTGGGTGGTGGTGGTGAAGGGGAAAGACCGGTCGGCGGCCACCGAGAAGGAGTCGTCCGATGCAAAGCTTCCGGTTTTCATGGAGTCCGCCGCTTTCGTTGAGTGTGTGTCAGTTGTTGGGCTGGCATGGCCTCCGGCAGTCCATCTTGGGATCTCTATTTGGGAATCCATTTTTTTTGGAATTCTCATAAGTACTGGGTATCTGTTGTTATATAAGTTATAAAGGGAGAGATTTGAATCGTTGAAGCCTAGCCAAGTTGAAATTGGAAGTCATTTGGATGGAGCCCATGCATTGATGGTACTGTGTTTCAATCATCCCACATGACAAATTTATGCCAATCACCCACCATGACAAATTTATGCCCACGTTGTCATGTTGATATATAGATTTGTATGAGGTTGCTATTACAAGGGTGCATTCGATCGTGTGCCAAAGAGAAATAGAGCGAAAGTAATGGTAAGTGAAATTTTTTTTCTTTGAACATGTCAAAATTTAGTGTTTGTGTTAAAATAAAGAAAAAAAAATTCGATCACTTTTTTTCCTTTAATTTTGTCATATTAGGAAATATAGAAAAAAAATCTCTTTCTCATGAATGAGAATTTGAGAGAAAATGATTTAATTTTTTAGCACATGCACAAATACTATGAAAATTAAATGAAAAATATTTTACTTTTCATCACTTTCCTTTTCATTCGAATTCCCTCATTTTTTTTCTACAAATTTATGCAGAAACGTACTCTAATAAATAGTCTTACTTGTGCTACCCTCAATGCAGTCTCATGTCCCCAATGAGATGTATGATTAATGAAATAGTATGTGTTATTTTTTTTCTTTAAAATGGGTATATATATATAATTTATATATATATATATATATATATATATATGAAAATACAAACTTAACCCTTTTGGTATAAACTAATGTTTCAAAAAGATAATTATATCTAGTGGAATAAATCATTTATTGTTTGGTTATGTTTCAAATTATTCTTTAATCATGAAAAAAGTTTATTTTGTTAATCATAAATAAATTATGGCAAAAATGTGAATAAAATGTGGAGAATGATATATCGAATGTGAAAAATGATTTCAAATGCGGACGCCTTGATTTATAAGAGGTGAAGACAAATTATTTAACATGTGAATCCTCTTATTTCAGTGGAATAAATTGGGTGGAATAACACAATATCAACTAATATGCTCCTTTTTTAGCATCCAAGATTGTTCTATTGTATAGAGCCCTCCAGGTTTCCTTGGAGTTACTCCAAATCATGCAAGTCAATATGGATCGTTAATTGTTCTCCTCCCATTTTATAAAACTTTTGTATTAGCATAAATCTTTTCTACCTTGTAACCCTGGAGTTACTTTGTTAATAATATCAGAATCGATCTCTCATGTTTTATTTTAAAAAATTCTATAATCCTAGTCCTTAGGATGCACATTTTCGTTGGTGCGTATTTTTAATTTGGTTGACATATAGTTTGTTCAGGAATAAAATAATTATACAATGGATTGGAAATTATCTTATTGTTGCTATTTTTTTTTTATTGGTTATTTTTATCTTATTGTTGCTATTACTTATTCTCTTTGAATATTTTTATGTTTTTCTTATTAGAATATACTTGTAGATGGAGGGATTAGTGGGAATGAACACTATATATGTCTTCCTTAGGAATGGCTATCAAAGTTTATAATATATATAATTATTGTAGTTTGCATTTTTTTAGATTAAGAATATATTATTTTCTTTTTATGTTCTTATTCGTGAAAAAAAAAAGTCAGGAGTCTATGATACTGTTATGAAAATAGTGAAAATTGGAAATAATTCTCATTTTTAATGGTTCATCGAATAGATGCTTATGATATCAAAATTTTCTAACCATAAATTTCTAATCACACTTTCTTTACCAACAACAAAAAAAAAAGCTTTCATAAATTAAAATAGTCCTATAAATTTAATCCACAATGAATCTATATTACTATATAAAAACCTCTTAAACCAAAATCTGTCATTTGACCTTTTTACCCCTATCAATTCATTCAATCACATTACAGTCTATTCACACCACTTTAATGACAATCATTTTTTCATTTAACCCCTACATTTCGATTCAATTCCAAGAAAACCCATTTACATCATTTTAATCTCATTTATAGTATTTTATAATACAATACATTTCATTATGTAACATATTCATTAACTTATAATTAAAATTGATTATCATAATATTATTATGATACTCTTACATTTCTACTCAATTCCATGAAATCCATTTACAACATTTTAGTTTCATTCATAGTTTATTATAATACATACATTTTATCATGTAACATATTAATTAACTTATAGTTAGATTTGATTATCATAATATTATTAGGATAATACATGATATATTATACATTAAAAATATAATTCACAAAAAAAAAATTATTCCCATTTCATATGCAAAAACATGATATATTAAAAAAAGGTATAAAATATTAATGTAATTCACATCTATTAGCATTTATTTAATTCACACATATTTTATTAGCATTTACTCTATTCTTTTGGATTTCTCTACTCTATTAATGCCCCAAATAATCAATAGTCCATAAGCTCTATCCAAAAATATATAATTCACAATAATTAAAAATGTAATCCAATAAAAAAAAACAAACGTATAAAATATTGGTAAAAAAAAATTGCTATAAAAATGGACAAATTCATATTTGAGCTTTGTGTGAACTCAACAATAGATTTATCCAATGAAAATCCATTCATATCATTGTAATCTAATCCATAATTTATTCATATTTTCATCATATCACGTATGACATATTAAAAGTTTAAGCTTCATATTTCATTATACTTATATGACGACTACTATAGATATATCATAAAATAATATTAATAATTTACATCATTTATGACAAAATTACATTCATATGCTGACTTATCCATGAAAAAATTCTTTTACATCAATTATGATTAAATTACATTAATATACCGACTAAAATTATATTAATATGTTTATTATTTTATAATCATATTTGAGTATCATAATATTATTAGGATAATAGGATCCTTATAAAATGAAAATATATTCAAAATATAATTCAAAAAAAAATTCTCATTTCATATGCAAAGACATGATACATTTAAAAAGATATCAAATATTAATGTAATATCTTTATTATAAGATTTCCAAATTATATTATGAAAATTCATCCACCCTCCATTCAATCTCCTCATCATCATCCCCTCTCCATTTAATCCCCTCAGCTTCTTCTAGAGACAATGGCTTATGCTCTTTCACAAATCCCCAAATATATTTATACAAATTGAATACTCATTTATTGTCATCCCCATTCATTTGGATAAATGGATCTATCATCGATCTAGTTTTTCTTCTCTCTTAAAATTTTTTTAACCTTAGGAAGGTGAGTTAATCTTTTGTAGATATGATGCTTATTTTAGAGTTTTATGTTGCAAATAAACTAAATATGTTATTTTTTTATTTGGTTCCTCTTTTTTTTTAAATTGCATGTACCTACTGTTAAAAGAAAAAAATTCTCAAATAAGATTTTTGTTTGCCTTTAACAGACTAATCTTTGATTCTCTATTATGATTGGAAGTAGCGTAATAGTGGATCTGATTTTTATTCATATATTTTTTGCAATATAATTTCATTATGATATTTTCATCATCATAATAGAGTACAATTTTTTTCTATCTAATCATGAGAATATTATGATGTCCTAATTTAATTGACTGTTTAACCAATTTTTAAAAAAATTTACTATCTGAATTTTTTTTTTCAATTTTGCTCTTCATGATACAGGTTGTGTAGCCATCTTCAAATTATTAAATCTGATGATCTTAAAATATTTTATTTTAAATTTATTACTCATATCAATTGTTGGTTTTTGCATTCACCATGTTTGATTTTTAATGATACGGTTTATAATATTATCACTCGCCGTCGACTAGAGAAGACACGTTTATAGTCTTGTTAATTCAAATTGTTGACCTGATTATTTTAAAAAAAATTACGAGTGCCTATAAGTGCAACATTTTCATTAACTAAAAACAACATTGATTATTCTACGTACTTTCAAATTACGTTACTGAAAATGTTTTGCCAATAACATTATAGATTATAGATATGTTAATTTATTAGAATAGAAAATACTACATGACTATCAATTTTCGGAACTGTTTCCAAATAGATGAAAGGTAACATTATCATATCTAATGAAATATGTCAAGTGAAATTTTATAAATTTTATTACTCATATGAATTGGTGGTTATCATAATATTATTAAGATCAGTGGTGATACCTAGGCCCCAAATTACAAGCCCCATGAGGTGTCATTATTTTATTGGTTGGTTTTGAATGGTTTGTTGACTTTTAAAAAGTGTAAAATGGTAAAATACGGATATGCCCTTCATGAAAAATATATCACATTAATCCAAATCCCCCTTTTTTCTCTATTCAGTTACAAATCTTTAATATTAATTCAGTTACACCCTATTTCAAAATTTAAATTTTGAAATCTTTACATAATTATTCAATTTTCTATTTCAGTTTCACCAAAATTTACCTAAATTACACCAAAACTACTTAAATTATTTTTCGTTAAAATCCTTCAAACAGTACTAAAAACATTTCCTACATGTTTACATCCTTTGTTACATTTATATAAACACTGTTACATTTACATTACATAAATGTTTTACATTTCATGCAATGTTTAAACAATTTTAAAACGAATCTTTACATTTCATGGAAAATATCAAACACTTGTTTTGCTGTGAGTTACATTTAACAAATATTACATGAACTGTTGGTTTCATTTTAATAAAAACTGTTACATTTATATATATGTATTTCTAAATGTTTAGATTTCATTCAATTTACATGTAGTTCATTGTTACATTTATGAATGTAACACATATAAAACAATACACGTATGCGGTTGATTGTTACATTTACGAATGTAAGAAAAACGACACAGATTTAAAAAAACAAAGAATGTTCTATATATAAAATGTAACATTATAAAAAACAAATCCAACTATGAAAAATGACATTCAAAACATAAATAAAACCTGATCCGGTAGGCGTTGATGGAAGATCCAACTCCATAAAGAACAAAACAATGTTTTCGAACTTCACAGGATTAAAAAATCCGAGATAGCTACGAGGTGAGCAGCAACAATGGTCACAAGTGGACTATTGAGGATGAGGAAATGCAGAGAAGACAACAAGAAGAAGAGATGAGTATTCGGAGATCACCTTGATTATCTTCCATTTTTTTATATTATTTATTTAGATCTCATTAAAGAAAATAATAATAATCGATATGCATAAAGAATTAATGATACTCCATGATTCTCGGAATAAATCTTAAGGTTGTTATCAAGTAAAGGGTATAATATGTAATGTCTTATTGCCACCTCATAGGGCTTATAATGGGGGCTGTGAAATTGGGGCCTAGAAAACATTATTGTATTAAGATACTCTTACATTTCTACTCAATTCCATAAAAATCCATTTACAATATTTTAATTTCATTCATAGTTTTTATTATACATACATTTTATCATGTAACATATTGATTAACTTATAATTAGATTTGATTATCATAATATTATTAGGATAAGACATGATATATTATACATTAAAAATATAATTCACAAAAAAAAATATTCTCATTTCATATGCAAAAACCTGATACATTAAAAAAGGTATCAAATATTAATGTAATTCACATCTATTAGCATTTATTTAATTCACACATATTTGATTAGCATTTACTCTATTCACTTAGATTTCTCTACTCTATTAACTCCCAAATAATCAATAGTCCATAAGATTTACCCAACAAAAAAATATATAATTCACAGTAATTAAAAATGCAATCCAATAAAAAAAACAAATGTATAAAATACTGGTACAAAAAATATATTGCTATAAAAATGAACAAATTCTTATTCGAGTTTTGTGTGAACTAAACAATAAATTTAATCCAACGAAAATCCATTCATATTATTGTAATCTCATCCATAATTTATTCATATTTTCATCATATCATGCATGACATATTAAAATTTTAAGTTTCACATTTCATCATCCTTATATGATGACTATTATAGATATATCATAAAATAATATTAATAATTTACATCATTTATGATAAAATTACATTCATATGCCGACTTATACATGAAAAATTCCTTTACATCAATTATGATTAAATGAAAATGTTACATCAATTATGAAAATGTTATTGTAACTAAATTTTTTAACATTAATATTAATCAAAACATATATTACATTTTGTCTATGTGCATCTGCACATACACAACAACTAGTATATATACAATTCTCCCATCACAAAACCTACATTCAACCAAGAAAATTTGTCAACTTCAAATTCATTTTAACCCATCAAAAAGTTTTTTTTTATTGGTAAGGTGAGATTTGAACTCACGACCTCCCCTTGGGGGAGGGTGCATCTCGACCACTCCACTGGGGAGGGTCTGCTACACCCCCATCAAAAAGTTGATATAAACTAAAAGTTGTCAATCAACCCTCTTTTCAAAACAAACCTATCAAATATATAATATGGTCCTCCTTATATCTATTTAGGGTGCTTTACACCTAGATCCATTCCTAGTCCCAATTCTAGCTTTATATGCGTCGATAGAAAATTAACGTCGCATGTGATCACGTTAACAAGACATATGTTTCGAAAGAACTTTTTTATATTTTCTATAAATACATTTATGCAATTCATTGGAATATATGCTTCATTTTTATAAAAGCATATACTTCATTATATGAGGTATACTATTTTTTAAAAATTCAAAACATATATAGACTGGAATTGAAACTGAAAATGAGGCTAAACATAACATTATCCATCTATGGTCCATAATAAATGATTCCAGCCAACTATGCAACGAGGGGCCTACAATCCCCCAACATAAAATATTAAATAAATCTTTTCAATTTGTCTAATAAATAAACAAAATATTAGATACAGCTGGCTTAAAGGATAGGTAACATAGATACAGATGTATACTTTGAATTGCTTTGTATAAATGAATTAATTGAGAACTTCACAATTGGGGAGGGAAAAAAATCTCTTATCTGGTGTCTCATAAATTCTATATCTGGGTGTCATTAATGGTTGACGTGTAAGTCAAGTGAGCATTAATTGCAAAACAGGTCAGTCTACCTTTACAAAATTATTTATTTATTTATTTTTATTATCATTTTTTTTACAAAGGTTTTAAACGGCTACAAGATCCCACCCTAGGTTTACTAGTATAAACTTATGGGAACATTGACCCCCACAAACTAACAATGGGTCGAAGCCCAAGAGACAAGTCCACAAGGCTTTTTTTCGCTTTTTTTCGCTTTTTTTTTTTATGACCAACGAGACTCGAAACCGAATCCTCCATGGTTGGAGTGGTGTCTTTAACCACTAAAGCAAAGCCGAGGGTGGGACAAAGTTATTTAATTGTTATCAAGGGAGGCTGCTTTTAGTTATATCTAATGATTACATTAGACCTACCCTTGTGAAATAGTAGATAATTAGATTCTTGTGACAATAGTTATTCGCATGTTTATTAACTTAAACTTGTATAGATGACCGAAGTAGTTTTACGTAGGAAAAATTTTCGTATCACTATGTTCTGAAGGAAATCAATCAGAAGTTTAGAACACACGTGAATTATTGATGCATCTATCTAGGCATATGCAATGGACCGGGTCAGGCTGGCCCGAAGAACTTTGGGATTGGACACAATATAAAAGATCTTTTAGAAACACATACTCCTGGGGGGGGGGGGGGGGGGGGGTGGGTTTCGATTGGGTTCGCCTTGTTTTCAGTTAGGTCTTGCTCTGGCCTCTTTAGGAGTTATATTACTTCCTCGATAGCTTAACATATGTACTTGCTTACACATTCATAGCGCAAGACTTTACTACTCAAGCTAATGTTATAAACTACCAATCTTACATGGGATCACAAATCCCTAATTTGTCTATGAATAGCTAACCTAATTGTATTAGTTTCTAGAATTGATTTCTCATAAGTAATATTAATTGATAGGACCTAGTTGGTAAGTGCTACAAGATCTCGTGCATTGAAAGAAGCCCGAATAATAAAATCTCTTATATATAAAAGATTGAAAAAGTGATTTCGTTGGCACGGACTTGGGTCATGGGTGGACCCCAAAGCCCCATCAAATTTTTATTGGGTTTTTCTGAGACCCACGGACCGGGCCAGTAGGCAGGCCTACAGGCCAACCCGAATGGGCTCAGCCGCTCAGGCCTCAAAGTGATGCCCAAGCTCAGCCCATCTTCTGAATGGTCCGGGCCGAGTTTAAACCCTACAGCTCGGGCCGGACGGGCCGTGCTTTCAGGTTTCGGTCCAAATGATGACCCCTATTTAAAATCTGTAAAAAAAAATTATTATTACACGAGTATGTAAATTAGAAATCCCATCAGTAACCATTGTTTCCTAACTATAGTTATGGCTTTAATAAATAAAAGAAATATTTAATAAATAAAAAAAAAAGGAAGATTTGCATAGATGTGCAAATAAAAATCTACAAAATAAGAGATCATCAATGCTTTCATTGTCTAAATTATTTTATTAAAGTTACGTTTGAATCCTAGAAAAATCAGAAAATGTCAAAACGCTAAAAAAAACAATACATCCTACACATGAAACCATCATTATGGTCCCTCCCTAACATGATTCCAGGTATTTGACAGTCACAAACATTATTATTACATTTCCAAACGAAATAACAAAAAACATAACCGAACATAAAATGATCACTACAAACATGACACTATCCACGTGTCATTTTTAAAGAGGATAAGAGCAAATTAATCCAAACCGTCCAATAGAAAAGCCCATCAAGCTGGAAATAATCCCAGTCGTCCAACAACCGTCACACACACCACAGTATCAAAACATGGAAAACAACTAACATAAAAAAAAAATTCACGTTTGCATCACAAGATGTAATGTCATCCAACTCACATCGAGACTAACAATTTTAAAGTAAGATAAATATTGCCCAAAATTCATTCCGTTAAATAATCATGCCAGATTAAATTTTTCATAAGCAACTCTCCATATTTATATCTCTTCAATGAGAGGCGAAGTATAGTTTACCAAACCCATGTAGAATGGCACAGCAGCGATGAATCCGATGCTCATTGCGAGGACTGTGTTGGATGAGATCTTGAGCCCTGGCGCATCGTCGGTGTAGAACTGGAGCATGGAAGTAGCCCCTACTCCTCCTGCTCCTGAACCCCCGGAAGCTCTCCTCCTGCGCAGGCTCGCAGCAGCTCCTGCACTTCCCCTTGGTGGCGCTCCAGAAACCATTCCCCCCCCCCCCCCCCCCCCCTTCACACTACTGCAGAAAGAGCACATGTTTTTGAAAAGGAATTTTACTACTTGCATGCACTGATTATGCACAGACTTCGGAATTTCATGGAATGCTGCTGTATTTAAACTTCTCATTTACGTAGAACTGTAGAAGTAACGTCCATTACAGTGTCATTGAGTCAATATGCAAAAATAAAGAACTAAAAAATGTAGGGATATTATTTTCAGAACTGTTGGTTAGTGCACCCGAAGATGCCCTATGAAACTGCACTTCCAAAAGAGACCCATATAATTTTCGCTTACAAAAGACATCATGCCGGTCACTTAAAAAAAATGTACATCCTGATATGTCAACGTTAGATGCATCATCTCCTGCATATAACATATAATATACATGCACATTTTCAATAGATGTATGAAGTTGCCTCCTAACAGCTCAATCCATAATACTACAACAGTGAAACCATTACTGCTGCCTATGATTTGGTACAGATCATAGTCTATTGAAATACTATCTGACCTAAGAGGAGAGGATCAATTATACCTTTGGACCTTTTTACTCGTTCTTATTTACAAGGTAGAATCTCATCTCTCTCTTTAACATAAGAGTTTTGAATCCTGACTACCCTCTAAGACTCAAATATAGTACAGCTATTATAGCAGGGCTAAAATTTAAGGTGACTGGTTCAAGGAGAAAATGGACAAGTAATCATGCAAGAACCTCTTTTCTACTTTGGAAGAATCAAAAGTTAATTTTGTAGTAATTTAGTATCAGCATCAAAGCATGACATAAACATTACAGTGGGCCTCTAGATTGTCATGTCATGGTCACATGAAGGACAGATTTTGGAATTAGTTCATACAACATCCCACCTAAAATCCACCAGTAACCGGTGTGTCAATGTGTCGTTTAGCCCATTTTCAGTTGCATCAATCATGAGCCAATGCAAGCTAGGCCAGCCCTTTTCATTGGCTGCCCATCCATAATCTTAAAATATATTCATATCCACATTGAAAAAATAGTAGGAGGAACTCATGAAACAAAAACAATTTCACAGCATGCCACATAAGGTGCATTAACAAAAAAATCTACCAAAGCAAGAAATCACTTCTGATTGTTTAGTCATCAATACTTTTGAAGGGCATATAATAAGAACGTAGAAAGGGAGAAAAAGAGAAGAAGAGTAGAGGCAGATAGACAAGATGGATTTTAAAAAAAGAAAATAATACTCTGCTCTCCACTCCATATAGTTTCTCATTTCTTTTGTCACACATTGCTTTATCCCTTTTGTGACTTACTCTGATTGTACATATCCCTCAAAAGACAAGTGCCTATAATGATTGGCATGATGAGGATGAACCTATGTGCACAAGGAGCTGATACAAATAGTCAAATACCATCATTTTTGCATATGTGCAGATCAAATCAATTAAATATTTTTTCATCCCAAAAGAAGTTATAAACACATAATGTAAGAAAGTATATCAAGATCTTGCATAGGTAAAACAAAACTTTATTACCAAAATCCCATTTAAGATTAATAAGGCTGTGAACTCTAACCATTCAGCGGGGTAAAGGAAACAAAGTAAGCAAAGAAACAAAAGAAACATGAGTGCTGAGATGTGTAGGAAGAGACAAAACAAAAGTATGATTAAAAACACCCATCTCAGATTTTCAATATCTAACATATTGCAGAACACAATCATAAGAATTTGATCCAATCCAGTAGTCCATTTTTTTTTATATGAGGGGTGTGATGTTCACCAAATTTATTCCAAGGGCAAGAATCCATATAAACAATAGATAAGGTATCTCCATACAAATTTTCTAATCGATTCTAATCCACTTGCCAGGAAAGACATAAAATCACTGAAATATTTTCTATTTTGTCATTATTCAAATTCAGGAGTACAAAAAAATGAGTTCATAAAAAAAATCTCACGATATCAAACCTTCTTTTTTTTTGTTGAAAAAGATCGAAATTGCTACCGCGATTTCATTACTGAAATTCTAAGTACAAATCTGAGGAGGTGCGAGGATAGAAGAAACAAGGAAAAACAAACAGAAAAAGCAAGAAAAGAAAGAGTTTTCTAACCCGCCAAAGTCAAATGAGCCCATATGATGTATATATGACACTTGCACACCATACACCAATCTTACAACAATCATTCATATCAACAATTACAACCCTATAAAACAATCCAAACCAGTCCTCAATGATTAGCGTATACATAAAATTAGCGAGATCTCTTTATCTTTCCCAACTAAGATAAACTAAAACCCTTGATCAAATTGAGAGATAGAGACGATGAACAAAGGCGTTCGTCAGATCTGATACAGAATCCATGACCCAGATGGGAAAAAAACAAAACACAAAACAAATCGAATATAGATCTGAAACATAAGATCTGACAAACCCAGAAATCCAACCTCAAAAAATTTCAAAACCTAAAAAAATCGAATCCAAGTTTCACCAATGGATTCAATTGATATAAGCTTCGCATCCGAAATTCATGATGAACGCGCTTCGAAATTGAAATGGAGAGATCATGTACCTCCCTGGATCGGCTGATTTGAAATTTAGTCGGACGGATTCCCCGGGACGGTGATCGGCGGCACGATGACGGCCACGATTTCGTACGGCGTGACGGGAGAAGAGAATGCGAGAGGGTTGAATTGGGTTTGGAAGAAAGAAGGTTTTTATATTCAATAATGTTTTATGGGCTTCAACTTCACATGCCCCACGCATGTGTCTAATACTCGTCATACTCTTATATTATTTTATTTTTTTTATAACTAATTCTACAAAATAAGAAAACAATTATGATTGATTAAATAAAAATAAAAAAATCTTTAAATAAAAAAAGTGAAGGACGGACGAAAGACAACTCTTTTTAATCAAACCTTTCTGTTGAGATTGTTTCTTCTCTTCCAACATACACTTTCCAAAGATCTCTCCAAAAATACCTAACTATAGGGAGTATTATAACATGTAAATGAAATTAATTATAGGCAGTGATCAATTAACATAGAAAGGATGAGATGATAACAATGGTGGATGATGCTACAAAACATTTCAAAATCCTCTATTTTTTTGTTCTATTGTTTCTAAGGTTAGTTACACTTAATTTATATATGATTTGTATGATGTTAATGTTATATTTCTAACATCGAACATACTCATATTCTAATTTTTGTTAATTCATAAATGCAACAGTTTAAAATGTAACATTTATTCGTGTATTGTATTTGTTTCAATGTAAATAGTAATTTATATTTGTTACATCTATTAATGTAACAGTCAAATACATATATTTGTTAAATGTATCACACAACAAAAATGTATTTGACATTTTGATCAAATGTAACTGACTATTGAAAATAGAATTTGTTTCTAAATTGTTTAAACATTGCATGGAACCTAAAATATTTAGGTCAATATAAAGTAAATGTAACATTTTTTATGTAAATGTAACAAATCGTTGTGAGATATATAAATATTTAAGAAATGTACTTGATGTAACTGCTTCATATAGTAACTATATATATTTTTTATTTAAATTTGAATACAATAAATACTGAATTTTTTAATATTCAGTTAATAACATTCTTAAATTAAAAAATTAATGTTTATAATAAGAATATATAAATTTAAAGAAGAATTTTGACTAAAACAATTTTGATAATTTTTGTGTAACTTAGGTTTAATTGTAATTTAGGTAAGGATTTCAAAATTCAAAATTTGAAATGGATAAATGAATTTCAAGATTCACTCATAACCGAATAGAGAAAATGGGGAGGGTTAATGGAATACATTTTTAATGAAGGGCAGATTTATATTTTGATATTTTACCCTTTTTAAAAAGTCAACAAACTAATTAATAAAAACCAATGAGGTGATGACACCTCATGGGGCCTATGAATAGGGCTTATTTTTTAGGGCCTGGATATTACCACTGTTTTATATATATGCACTTGGGATGTGCGACTTTGTATTCCCGATACGGTTGACTTGATAAAAAAAAAAAATTGTACAGAGTCCATAAATTATAGGGAACAATCTATGTAACGCCCTGTAAACTAACTAAAATCCTTATAATCTCGTGATTTTTCCTAAAATCTCTATGTAACCCTTTGAAAACACTCGTGTAAATTCAAATAGTCTCCTAAGTTAAATTTTTGTTGATAAGTTTAGATTATTATGTGAATATTATGTCTGGTTAAACCTAGCTGAAAACATAATGTATATAAAAAAACTCACAATGTATTAAAAATGTGCAAAAATTATCTGTAAATGATGATTTACCCCAATACATAAGGTTTTACAATTATTTGGAGGGTAAAATCGTCATTTATATATGGATTTTTTATATTTTAAACAATTTATAGGGATTTTTTTAGTACACGGTCATTGTTAACCAAATGAAATATTCATAGAATATTTTTATCTGTTAACAAAAGTTTAATTCTGAGAATTATTTGGATTTACATAGTATTTTTAAGGGTTATATGAACTTTAAAAAAATTCAAGGGGTTATATGGATTTCAAGGCAGTTTACAGGAGGGTTATTTGGAATTTTCCCAATACCTACTCTCATGATCTAATTTAATTTTTTTCTTAAAAAACCAACTAATTTAAACTTCGCCTTTGCATGAAATTTTTTAAAAACCCAAAATACCCAACATTTTTTTAAAGAGTCAAATTACAATTTGCATGAAAATTTTATCAGACATGAGCAGTTAATTAAAAAGCATGCTAAAGAATACTGTAACATAATTTTTAATTAAACTTACTTTTTCATAATTGTTGAGAAACATGATTACGTTTTTTACTTTTTAAAGATGCAAAATTAAACTCAAAACGCATTTTTAACACGATTGCAAAATTGATTTTAAATGAAAATTGGGTTTAAAATTGATTTTTCATTTTAGAAAACTAAGTTTTAAACAATTTTTACATAAATATGTCTGTAATTTTTTGCTCCAGTTTTTCTGTTTAAAAACGGGTTTAGAAAAGAAAAAATTTCTGTAAATTCAAAAACTATCAAACCTGTTTTTAAAAACAACCTTGTCCAAACTTGTTTTCAAAAAGAACCTTAGATATTTTATATACCTAAAACTTTGTTTTTACTTTGAGTTCTACTGATGTGTTATCAGACAGCAAATAAGGATGATGGAGTCCTAAGGAGCTTCATTCGGAATAACAAGGAGCTCAGACAAGAGTTTCACCTGAGATACTAGTATGGTGCTTGTCAACAATGGTGGAGCCACTTGGAACCGAGGCTGGTTTCTTTTTCTTTCTATAATATTTTTATGAGCGTTGATAGTTTGTTTTACAGTCTGTTTTGCAGTCTCGTACATTATAATAATGTAGTATATACTGCACAATCATAATGTATGGTTCTATCATAATATATGACTCAAAATGTTTTTTTATTTTTTCATCAAGAAAAAAATACTAATGTATCTCAGTTTATATTTCATTTCATATAACAGCATGTACTTCAAATGATAAATGTATAATTTTTTAAAAAATAAAAAATGGAATAAACTATAATGGGTTGTAATAGGGGCTGTGTGTATCTTTTTCCTATTTTTATTAAAGCCTATAACCCACCACACAACGGCAACAACAACAACCCACGACCACTGCTCCAAAAAGAAAATAAATAAATAAAACCACCCATGATCAATGTGGATGATTCTCGTATGTGATGTGCCTCACCCATCATCTTTCTTTTCATTAACCTTTTTCCTTTAGATAAAACAAAAACCCATTTTGACCTTTTTTTCACTTATCCCAAGTTTCCTTCAATATTTATATAGTGCAAAATAGCCGGTCATGGAGACACGAACCCCACCTCTCGACGCCCCAGTCTTATGTGAATGTTTTAAATTATTCAGTGATATATTATATGTGAATCTCTTTATTTTATTTTATACATATTCATTCTTTAAAAAAAACTCATTGAAATAAATCGATATACGCTACCTTCGTTAAAAAAAAAAACATATATCCGCTACCTGTCTTTAATATTGTTCTGTTTCAACCACAGGGATTCCATCACAACCAGATCGTTTAAATAATGAAATTCTCCTCTTATCCCGTAAACCGTCAGATCTTAATCAGACAGTCGTAGCCATGCACAACATGGCCGTCATTGAATGACAGAGAGAGCGCTCGAAGTATCGGTAGAACTTACGAAAACAAACCACCCACGAAAAACAAAAACTTCCACCGAAGCAACAATGGCCGTCGATCACCCGTCGTCGGTGATCAAGGATCTCCAGGTCCAGCTCCGTAGGGAGGCCGGCGTCGCTTCCTACGACCCCAACGATCCGTCCCTCCTCTCCTCTGGCCTCCCCAGCCTAGAAGATCTCATCGCCGGCCTCGATCCGTCGCCGGACTACCTCCGTTGCCGGAGGTGCCGGGGGAGGCTTCTGAGGGGCGTCCGATCCACGATCTGCGTCTTCTGTGGCGCCGATCGGAGTGGGGAGGCCTCGGCGTCGGCGGAGATCTCGTTCAACACGACCGCGGCGTATCGGCACTTAATAGAGTCCCTTGGACTGGATGGATCTGTGAGTGGTGTTTGATTGCCTCTGTTGGATTTGTGTTAGGGTTTGTACTTGAATTGCTTGGTTTTGATATCTGTCTATGAATTTGGGTGATGTATGAGATTTTTGGTTTTGGGAAGTAAGTGGGACTGTTTAATTGGCGCTTGACTTATCATATAAAGCATTGTTGTTTTTGATAGATAAGTAGATTTCGACTGAGTTATTAATCATGGTGGATGTGATTAATTTATTTAGATATATGTATTATTGTTTGTGCATCATACATGAATGTAGAAATTCCATTGTAAACAATTTTTAGAAAAATTTAACTGTTTATTTGAAAAATGAGCTGCATGGTGAGTAATTGAGTATAAGATTGAACTCTCATGTCGGAATGATTTCCATTTTTGCCTGATTTCAATGGAGGGTTACATCTAGCACTAGTGGTTTGAGGGACAACGTTTATAGCTAAAATATGTTGGTCATTGGAATGTGAGAGTCTGGAACAAATTCTTTCAATCAGGGATGATAATTAGCTTTGGTTATCTCCACGTTTGATCTTTACTGGAGTTGGGAAAACTTTCGGCTGCTAGTCCAAGGGAAAATGCCTCTTTCTCATTAATTGCTGCTTGCAATGAGCTTTCAGTATTTTAAATCAAATTTGATCATAATATAGGAGAATAGATTAGCTCTGCCTCTATTTTTTCCCCCCTACTGCATCTAGTTGAAGATTTAATATAGAATACATGGGACTTAATGGTGAGGTGAGATTCATAGAATGAAGAGAAAAAAAAAGGAGAAATACCCAAAAGATTATGCTGATGATGTCAAAAGAAAGTACTCTTAACTTCATTGATATGCAGCCCTTTCACTACAGCCATGACATTAACGTCATCTCAAGGATGTATGGCAGACGAACATATTATGACAAATTAGCTTGAGAAAAATGCTTTGGTGAGTGGAGCTAGCTAAGCACTTGTTAATTTTTAGTTATTTCTACTTGTATTGTATTGATCTTATTTTTAAGGAAGTGTGCCATATTATGTTATGAAGCAAAATGCATATAATGAGAATACGAGAAGTCAATTTTTATTATATTGCAACCAACAATTTTGTTCATGTTCATGTTCATGTTAGCAAGATGTCCGCACGAGTATTTCTCACCTCCAATCTGCTAAGTTTTTTGACCGTCTAATTATATTATTTTGTAGGAACCAGTCATGGTGAATACGGGATCTACTGAGTCAAATAAAGGCCGCAGGAACGCTTCAAAAGAAGGGCTGGTTTTATCTGATATCTTAGACTTCAAGATGCAGTGGCCCATGGAATCAGAGAAAAAAGAAAACACTAATGCGGGAAAAGCACCAACACATGGAATATATCCATTGAACTTGTCAGGGGCTGATCTGGATAATTTCTTTTCTAAAACAGAGACAAATGCAGGACCTGTTCCTACTGGTTCATCCCCAGAACAGTTGCTGCCGAAGAAAGAAAACCATACTTCTGTCCCAGAAAGCTCTGGTTTGTTTGGAGACATTCAGTCCTCAAATTCAGTCACAAGGTCAATGGATTCCAAAGAAAGTGAGTCTGCTGAGACAGTAACTGTTTGGGAGGCTGATTTCCAATCTGCAAGTTTTGAAACTCGTCCTATAGAGTCCAAGTTAGATGACCCTTTTTCGGGTATTCCTGTGAACCATTCTGCGAAGCCACTCAGCACAGCTGTCCTCTCCATACCGAGCAAGGATATAGAAATTGACTATAAAATTAAGGATGATGGTAATACTAAAATTGATGAACCTCATCATTCTTCCTCAAGTGACAATCAGATTCAAGATGATATGTGGGATGCTATGTCTGCACGGGTTGCTGATGAGCAGGAGCAGTCTTCTAAAAGACACAGCAGAGCCAACGGTGATGAACAGAAGAGCAGTTCACCCACATGTGATGATTGGTTTACAGATAATTTATTTCCTCCTGGCAGCTCTAAGGCACCGACACAAACAAACAGCAGTAATCAAAATGATGATGTGTCGGATGACTGGCAAGATTTTGCAAGCTCCATGGATAATGCACCTGGTGGTGTTGAGACAGGTATTGAAAATGAAAACAACAGCAGCATAGCTGAAGTTGATCAGGAGAGAAAAATCTTGAATAATAGTGCATCAGTGCAAGATGACTGGTTTCAAGATCAACTGTTTTCTGCAAGCAACATTACAACACCTAAGCACACAGAGATTGGTGGTGAGAATGATAGTCCACTGGATGATTGGCAATGTTTAACAAGCTCGGGAGTCCCACCGCCTATGAAAATTAGTGAAGGGATTATACATGATGATCAATTGGATGATTGGCAAGATTTTACAAGCTCAGAGAATATGCCTGTGGATAAAACAAATGAAAGCAACAAGCTAAGGCTGATGACAGAAATGATGGCTTATACAATAATGCATCTATGAGAGATGACTGGTTTCAGGAACATCCATCTCCTATGAACAGCACAATTGATGATGAGCACATGGATAAAAGTCATGAAAATGATTATTCATTGGATGTTTGGCAGGATTTCACGACCTCAGTGCCTACACCACCCAAGGAAAACGATCCACTGAATACATGGGATGGTTTTGCAAGCTCAGGTGGTATAACAACTAAGAATGCTGAGAAAGGTGAAAATGAGAAACCGTCAGTGCATACATTACCCAAGGAAGATGATCCACTGGATACTTGGCAAGATTTTGCAAGCTCAGGAAGCAGTAGCACACCACCTAAGCACATAGAGAAAATTGAAAGTGTTAAACCGTCAGTGCAAATGTTACCCAAGGAGAATGATCCAGTAGATACTTGGCAAGATTTTGCAAGCTTAGGAAGCACACCACCTAAGCACATAGAGAAAAGTGACAATGATAATCCATCAGTGCAAATGTTACTCAAGGAAGAGGATCCACTGGATGCTTGGCAAGATTTTGCTAGCTCAGGAAGCACGTCACATAAGCACCTAGAGAAAAGTGAAAATGATAAACCATCAGTGCAAATGTTACTCAAGGAGGAGGATCCACTGGATGCTTGGCAAGATTTTGCTAGCTCAGGAAGCACGTCACATAAGCACATAGAGAAAAGTGAAAATGATAAACCATCAGTGCAAATGTTGCCCAAGGAGGATGATCCACTGGATGCTTGGCAAGATTTTACAAGCTCAGGGAGCACACTACCTAAGCACATAGAGAAAAGTGAAAATGATAAACAGTTGGGCGCTTGGCAAAGTTTTCCCAGCTTGGGGCATGCACCATCCAAAACCATGGAGGAAAAGGATGATCCATTTTATGCTTGGCAAGATCTAACTATTCTAGTGCATGAACCTCCAAAGAACATGGAAAATAATGTTGGAGGTGGGGCGTCATCAAATGCTTGGCAAGATTTAACAGGTTTTGGACATGCACCACCTAAAAAAGAGGAGAAAAGTGTGGCACAAGATTCATTGGATTCTTGGCAAGGTTTTACAAGTGCAGGGAATCCACCTAAAGAAGTCAAGAAAGGCACTGGAAATGAAGATGCAGTGAACGATTGGCAAGGTTTTACAAATGCAGGAGAAACACTACCTAAAAATGCAGAGAAAGGCATGGAAGCTGATGATCCTTTGGATGCTTGGCAAGATTATACTAGCTCAGGAAATCCACAACCAAAGGCCATGCCAGAAAGTATTGTAAATGATGATGCATTGAATTCCTGGCCAAGTTTCATGAGCTCAGGTGGTACAGCGACTAAAACATTGAGAAGAGTGGTGGTTTTGTGGATCCTTTAGATTTTTGGCAAGGTTTTACAAGCTCAGTAGTTGTGCCTACTAACACCACTGAGAGAAGTACGGAAAATGTTGATCCACTGGATGCTTGGAAAGATTTCTCAAGCTTCGGAGTTACAATTGGATCTTCTTCTACTACTATGCCAACCGGTAGTCACATTACTCAACCTAATGAGCGTGCTTCAGAATCGAAGTCAGGAGACTTTATTGATGACTCAGAAGATATGGAGTTTGGCAGTTTTCAGCAGTGAGAATTTTTTCCTGGAGCTTGGGTGTTTCAAAAAGTCCTACTGGCATGAACAATGTACAGCTAGAAGCTTTTTATTCTCTTCCAGGTAACATATATTATCTTGCACAGATCCTGATTTAAATAGGTTTTTTATTGTCCAGATGTAAACCTTAATTTAGTTATGAATTTCTGATAAATTGTTGAACAGTGTTAAGCATGGTTATGCATCAATTAAGTTGAACAGTGCCAAACAACACCATATTATTTGTACAGTGAAGATATCTTCTAAAGATGAAAGAAGAGATGCTATCACGCTACAGATTTTTTTCTTATACTTTATATCCTCCATATATATATTATAGACGTACGACAGATACACGATAGATCTTCAAACATTATAGGTAATATTTGTTCTTCTTCTCTGTTATGTTTGGCTATGCTCCAAATTACCCTCGCTAGGATCAGCTCTATTTAAGGTCTACCATCACCATCATTTCACTAATATGCAAATATTTATTTCTATAGGTGTGTCTTTTTCCTGGGTAAATCTTATCCTATTTGGATGAGATTGAAATAGGGGTACCTTTGTGAGCCTGTCAAACAGGTGGTTCGGTTTTAAAAATCTGTCTCATTATAGATTAGCTAAAACCTATGTTATTTCAATCTTTTGATACTGTCAAATATATTGCATCATTACTCATAATCAATCACTCTCTTTATTGAACCTTGTCTTACAAGAACATATTGAATTATATTGTTTATTACACAAAATAACTGACATGAATGTAACTGGAACAGATCCTGACCAGCAGATTCTGGCAAGGGTTTCCATTCAGCTACTAAAGTTTTACACTCAATGAATTGAATTTTGTAACTCCCAATATTCTGCGCATGGAAATATGGAATAGATGCGATGATAGAGAAAGCAAAGTGATAAATGCCAAGAGCTGACTCAGCTGCATCGCTGCTGCCGTTACTTCTGCAGTCTTGAAATGCTGTCATGACTGATACAAGGCAAGAACAGCATCTCCAAATCAGAATCCGGTCATCGCATTCTGAGATTTCTCGATTGAAATGTTTGTATTCCTTTGTTGTATTTAAGCCTTTATAATCTATTTGTAGCTCTTTTGTTCCTGGATTATTCAGTGTGGAAGGACCAAATCCTTATGAGGCTTCCTTTAGAAAATCAGTGTTCAAAAATAGCTTATGCTTAAGTGTGCTTGGGCTGATTTTGCTTTTGGGAATTAAACATGGGGCCAGTTTGGTAACTATGATCTATCATTTTTTTATATATAAAATCATATAAATTTGAAATAAAGATCTGAAATTTAAAAATTCTCATTTGTAATTGATTATCTACAAATCAATTTTGTAAAAGTAAAATTCGTTTGTTAATTGATTTCAAACGGGCTAGGGTCTCCCCGCTTGTATATATTTCATTTAAATAAAAAATAATATATATCCCAAAAGTATTTACATGTTAAAAAAAAATATTAAAGCAAAATGGGTTACTAACATTTTCCAAGCAGATTATGAGAAATTACGAATTAGCCGCTCCCCACCGCACCGAGGCGACAAGCTTTCCTGTTTCGGACAAAACCCTAATTCCACCGTTTCAAAAAAAATAAAAAGCGATGAATATAGAGACACAGATCATGTTCAGGTACTTCAGTTTCCCCCCCTTTTTTTTGTTCTACATTGAATGATTTGATCGAAGTCATGCATGACCTCCACCAAATCGCCCCTTCCAACGGGGATCTCAGGTTCCACGGTCTCAAGAGAGATGGATTTCTCCACATTGGGTGGCATTTGATTGAGACCGCCTTGGGAAGGGAGGAGATCTGGGCATCTGCGTAGGAGAATTTGCCTGAACACCTAATCATCACCGTCAATGGCGGCATTGTTAGGAGGTGATTTGGTTTCTCTAAAATTTGACCTTTTTTACTTGAGTTGGGTAGGCTGAAATGGGGAAATGAAGAACTGAGAATTATCAGTTACTTAGGTATTTAGTCATACAAAAGTAGCATATTGTAGGCATTATCATATTTTGCTTGTGTCCTCACAAAACCTTCCCAAAAAGGGGATAAAGAGAGAAAACAAACCAGATAGACTCTTGATGATTATTTACAATTAAGCATTACATTAATTAGACTCTTGAAATACTTAATATAAGCATACCAAAAATACAGAAAATTTAGAGTCTTCACACACAGTTCTGTCAAACCAAGATTGACATCATCTAGACTTATACTTTCCTCTTTTTCAATACCTGTAGAATGACCATAATCTATGGGAAACCAATCATCTTCAAGAATCTCTGCCACGGTCATCCGCTGTAAGTGACAGAAAAGTGTTTGATCAAGCTTGTTGAACAGAGGAATCATTGGGATTACCCTGCATAGCAATGAATTCAGAATCCTGAAAGCCAGCCTTTTTGGGCCTGCTGTGAACCACTCGAGACAGACATACTGCCATAGAAATATATGAATAACACAACAAAAGCAGTGTAGACATAGGTACACACTAGACCTTTTTTTTGTGGTTTTACTTTTTTTTTTTTTACAAGTCAGTAGATTTCGATCTTAGGAAGGTAGATACCCAGCAAGTAGTTCAAAAAGAGTCACTCCACAAGTCCAAACATCTATTGCTGCTCCTTCACAGTTCTTGTTTCCTATCACCTGTTGATCAGGTAAGATTAAATTCCATGCTAAAATCATTTTAAGCATGGAAAACAGAAGGCATTTACTGTAGATAATCTGTTCATTCTAGAGATAGAGCTATAAATGTCAGTCCATTTGTGTGATCACCTCAGGTGCAACGTAGCTTGGTGACCTGTAAGAGGTAGACAACAAATCTCCAGTCTACAAATACCATTAGAATGTGTTGAATCCCATATAGAGTGATCCAATTTCTATATAAAATCAGTATAAGCACCCATTGGTGACCTGTAAGAGATAGACAACAAATCTCCAAGCTACAAATACCATCAGAATTTGTTGAATCCCATATAGAGTGATCCAATTATCTATATAAAATCAGTATAAGCTCCCATACCTTTCATAAAATACTCAGTCTAAAGTCAGACAACTTGAGACCCTTACTATCCAATAGAAGGCTTTTCAGGCTGTTGTTATGGTCCATTAAAAGCAAAAACCATCAAAATTATATCACAGTACTTGGACAAATCTGTCTTGAGAGCTGGTATCATACAGGGTCTTCACCTTTAGGCCTTTATGATAAACACCTTTACTAGTTTACTGTGGCAGTAGTTTATAGCATCAATCAATTGCTGGAAGTATTTTCGTGCCTCGCTTCTCTTGATCTCTCAAGTAGAGCTGTCAAAATCAAATAGAATTGCACGATGAATTCAATCAAGAAAGCGGGGATATAAACAAAACATAAATGAAATAGCCTCACCATCATATCGGAGAGTCGTGAAATCATCCGTTTATTGATGATCTTGATCGCTACGCTCTGTGAGGTCTCCACATCCAGTGCCACCTTAACCTGTGGCAAAGCTTCCCTCCCTCATGGTTCTGCCAAGCTGATACTTCCATATACTACTTGCATAGCTCATCTCTGTATCTGTCTTATCTATGGTAGTCTTGTTCTCATGATCCAAATCTTTTGTTTACTTGCAGGTATTATGGAGGTGGATGTTGTAGTTGTGTTTCCTTTCAATGGGGTTTAAATGTAAGAGGTGCTCTCTCAACTTCCATTTGTATGCAAAGCAGAGATGCAATGTACACATGCAGAACTTCAGAAGAGGAGGCTCTTATGTCTTTTGGGGTTGATTTCTTTGTAGTTCATGCACCATATGGAGGGATCCATTTAGAGGTGACGAGTATCCTCTTATCCTCTATGTTAGATTGGACCGATCCAATTGAAGTGGCAAATCATCTTCCCTGTTATGAGGCTGCATCTCCTCTTGGAGAAGGTGTTCCTTTCTCTGTTTAATTGTAAATGTTATTCTCTACTGCATAATGTCACTCGAATATATTTATTTCTCTTTTTGAACTCAGATTCCCTGTGTCATGTCCTTGTACAAACAGTATAATTCAGAAAAGCTGTGACTTTTGTAGTGTTCTAAAACATTGGAATATCACAGTATGTGATGCAGCACGATCATGGACCATTCAATCAATGTTGAGAACCACCATATGGAGGATTCTGGATGATTTGTATTTTTAGTATTTTAGTTTTATTTGTTAGGATTTATTTTTATTTGTTTTAATTATTATGTTTAGATTTGAATTTCAAATCATTATTTGAATTCAAATTTGAATTTTAGTTAGGATTAAATAAAGATTTGTTAGATTTGTTTGTTAGTTTATAGATTTAGATAATTAGTTGAGATCCTAGTTTATTAGGATTCTCTTCTATAAATAAGCATGTAAACCAATTGATAATTCAGATATTAGTGATTATTTGAAGTTTATTTATTTTATCTATTGTATTTTGTTAGGAGTACTAACATTTACATAGAAATACCAAATTTCTGGCATTTCTTAGGAAATCAATATATATTTGAAGCCCAACATCCCTGGTATCCTTCTATTGAAGAATCGACAACCTTGTTGGAGCCTGCAGATCTCGCATCCCTGAAGGTCGATCGAGTCAGCAGAAGAGTGTGACCTCTCACGCTGCATCAGTTGGTATCAGAGCCAAGTTGCGACTACCACCGCGAACCGCCGCTACCGTCGAGCGCCGCCGCCGTCGAGAGCCACTGCCTCTGAGCCCCGCCGCCGCCGAACAGTCGCCGTCGCTGCTTCTATCCAGCACAGCCACCTCTTCTGTCGAGAGTTGCCGCGTGCCGCTGTCGTCGTCGTCGCCGAGCCACTGCCACTGGTGAATTCATATCTCATTTATCTATCCTTTTCCTATATTTTATCCAAAAAAAAAAAAAAAAAAAACCTCCACCCCGTACAAACCCCAGATCTAGGGCTGCAACTCGGGCGGCCCGAACCCAACCCAACCCGAATTCCAAACCACCCAACCCTAACCCGACCCAACCCGATTTTCAACCCGAATTGGACCAACCCGAACCCAACCCGAAATTAAATAAACCAACCCGACCTAACCCGACTTAACCCGAATTGGACCAACCCGACCCCAACCCGATTTTCAACCCGAATTGAGCCAACTCAACCCAACCCGAATTTCTAACATGATGTGTAAATTAAATAAATCAACCCCACCCAACCCATAAGATTAGCTAGGTTTACCTAAAATTTGGACTACCCATATTAGAAGTTACAAAATAAACGGCCATGATTTTTTTTAAATATTAATTTACGGGTTCGAGTTGGGTCGGGTTGGGTCGGAGGCCAACCCGAACCCAACCCGATTTGTGAGTCAACCCGAATTGGCCAACCCGAACCCGAACCCGATTTGATCAACCCAACCCATGTAAAAATCGGGTTCAACCCGTCGGGTTCGGGTTCAACCCGACCCAAGTTGCAGCCCTACCCAGATCCCACCGAACCCATCTCCTCTTAATTTCATAAAAAAAAAACAAAAAAATTACATTTAACCCCTCATAGCCAAGTTTTCCTTCCAAAACACCCATCCCCCTAAATATTTCTTTTCATTCCAATCCAATATAGATTTTTTTTAAAAAAAATTCCATGATCACCGGAGATCGAAAGGATGCAAAAATCGATTTGTTGAATGACCTTAAAGCCATCAAATCAAAATTCAGTGGAACACGTCATCAGCTACTCGGACTTCATCACCAAATCATTCAACCAAACTCGAGAACGAGTTTTTCTGAAGAGGGAGAGAATGATGCAGCACGATCATGGACCATTCAATCAATGTTGAGGACCACCATATGGAGGATTCTGGATTATTTGTATTTTTAGTATTTTAGGTTTATTTGTTAGGATTTATTTTTATTTGTTTTAATTACTATGTTTATATTTGAATTTCAAATCATTATTTGAATTCAAATTTGAATTTTAGTTATGATTAGATAAAAATTTGTTAGATTTGTTTGTTAGTTTATAGATTTAGATAATTAGTTGAGATCATAGTTTATTAGGATTCTCTTATATAAATAAGCATGTAAACCAATTGACAATTCAAAGATTAGTGATAATTTGAAGTTTATTTATTTTATCTATTGTATTTTGTTAGGAGTACTAACATTTACATAGAAATACCAAATTTCTGGCATTTTTAGGAAATCAACATATATTTGAAGCCCAACATCCCTGGTATCCTTCTATTGAAGAATCGACAGCCTTATTGGAGCTTGCAGATCTCGCATCCCTGAAGGTCGATCGAGTCAGTAGAAGAGCGTGACCCCTCACGCTGCATCAGTTGGTATCAGAGCCAAGTTGCGACTACCACCGCGAACCGCCGCTACCGTCGAGCGCCGCCGCCATCGAGAGCCACTGCCTCTGAGCCCCGCCGCCGCCGAACAGTCGCCGTCACTGCTTCTATCCGGCACAGCCACCTCTTCTGTCGAGAGTTGCCGCGTGCCGCTGTCGTCGTCGTTGCCGAGCCACTGCCACTGGTGAATTCATATCTCATTTATCTATCATTTTCCTATATTTTATCCAAAAAAAAAAAACTCCACCCCGTACAAACCCCAGATCCCACCGAACCCATCTCCTCTTAATTTCATAAAAAAAAAACAAAAAAATTACATTTAACCTCATAGCCAAGTTTTCCTTCCAAAACACCCATCCCCCCAAATATTTCTTTTCATTCCAATCCAATATAGATTTTAAAAAAAAAAAACAAAAAAATTACATTTAACCCCTCATAGCCAAGTTTTCCTTCCAAAACACCCATCACCAGAGATCGAAAGGATGCAAAAATCGATTTGTTGAATGACCTTAAAGCCATCAAATCAAAATTCAGTGGAACACGTCATCAGCTGCTCGGACTTCATCACCAAATCATTCAACCAAACTCGAGAACGAGTTTTTCTGAAGAGGGAGAGAATGATGCAGCACGATCATGGACCATTCAATCAATGTTGAGGACCACCATATGGAGGATTCTGGATGATTTGTATTTTTAGTATTTTAGGTTTATTTGTTAGGATTTATTTTTATTTGTTTGAATTACTATGTTTATATTTGAATTTCAAATCATTATTTGAATTCAAATTTGAATTTTAGTTAGGATTAGATAAAAATTTGTTAGATTTGTTTGTTAGTTTATAGATTTAGATAATTAGTTGAGATCATAGTTTGTTAGGATTCTCTTTTATAAATAAGCATGTAAACCAATTGACAATTCAAAGATTAGTGATTATTTGAAGTTTATTTATTTTATCTATTGTATTTTGTTAGGAGTATTAACAATTACATAGAAATACCAAATTTCTGGCATTTCTTAGGAAATCAACAGATATTTGAAGCCCAACATCCTTGATATCCTTCTATTGAAGAATCAACATCCTTGTTGGAGCCTGCAGATCTCGCATCCATGAAGGTCGATCGAGTCAGCAGAAGAGCGTGACCCCTCACGCTGCATCAGTATGCATTCTTGGTATGTGTTCACTATTTCATGCTCCTTTTTTGCTATTTTAGTAGAATTAATGCTTGAATATGCATGGAAAAAATGGCTCTGGTATGCAGATATATAAGATTAATAGCAATGACCGAGTCATGTTATGAACTGATAAACTGAGTTCAGGATTTGGAGTCAGTCAAGCAGGTGGTGTTAATAAATGTTTGACTGGTTTGTACTATTCATTGTGGACTTAGTATTTTATTTATCAAATGGCTCATTCAGCAAGATCTATATAATATTTTATATTGCTTTATTCCGGGAATATAGATTTTTAAAATACAATTTTCAAACAAACGATTTGGTGGGACCATTAGTATCCGTATTTAGAAAATGATTCTTCAAGGAGTGCTGTTGCACAAGTCCGGGCAGAGTCATTTATACTCACTTTCTGAGATTAAATGCATTATACTTTGCTGATTTCCAAACTAGCTGAAAGAATAGAAATAATGGACAAAGCTGAAGATTTTTTTTTTGATATTTTTAATCTGTTGATCAGTTTTATAGTATATTCTCAATTACTCTCGTATGTCATCAGCAGATTATAGTTTTTTTAGATTACTGATATTCACACAACAAAGACACACACTGGTCTTCTGGACAGGCATGTTGATCCTTCATATTCCAGGGTCAGCTGAAGTTGGAAGGTACATGTTCTTATATGCATTTTTATAGTTTCCAATTGTTTTGATTTTTTTTATATGAATGTGCATACTCCATGTAATGCAACTTGTATTTAATTTATAAAAATTGAAATATGTATTTTAATGAATTGTGTCTCCTATTATATATAAAATTAAAAATCACATATTTTATCTAGCGAAGCATATAAAAAGGGAAAAGTCATTCCTACACCTACTTTTGTAGTCCCATCACCATTTGATATCTTTTGAAGTATAGATTTGTCTAACCATTTTCACAAACAATGAAGTACATACTCTAATGAATTATAAATGCATATATTTTTATGTTGATATTTGTATCAGCTCCTTAAACAGTAAGATTGCACAGAGGACTGTTAGACTACGTGGTAAAGGATTGAATTAAGAAAAATGATATGTTCAGTCCCGCGTGCATCCCTAATTGTTTTACTTTTTTTAAAAAAAATATGCATTCACTCATTGAAGCACACATTGTTATACAAATTGAAGTATATACTGAGATATATCAGTATATATATTTTTCTTTGAAAAACTGAAAACAATTTGCAATCCCATACACTGCGATAGAGCTCATGCACTACGATAGCATAATATACATTATATTATCACATATTCACAGTATATGGGGCTGTAAAATGAATTGAGTGTAGCAGCACTCATGTGGAGAAGATGGGTTCCACTAGGATTGTTGGGGTCCACCTGGAAGGGTGAGGGATGCTGATTTAGTTGAAGATTGGAAAGGTGAGGCTTTGAAAATTAGATAAGTTAAACCATTTAGACCCCTTCCAAGAACATTCCTCTGTTTTCTTTTTCCTTTTTTCATCTTCCGTCTCTTGATCTCTGTTGAATTACATCTACAAAAGACCAATGAGAGCATGGTTGACCACCCACCATCCTTAAGGGAAACATGTTCACTCATTTGGGAAATCTCTCAAATGAAATATTAACGCATGTCATCTTACATGAGGCCGACTCTAAGATCAACAGAAAGAGATAAGATTCTAGATGAACTCTTAGGCATTTTAGGAAAATCTTGCACGCGGTCCATTATACAGTTCAAAATGCATATAGTACATTTTTTTTTTAAATTGCATACCTCATCTAATTTATTTTAAAGATTAACACATGTGAGGCTTATGTAACTGTCTTGGTCGTCTAAACTCTCAGAATAAACTATGTCTAATGTTATATGACAATTTTAAATATACATCAGTCTTTTATTGGTGTTGTCCTATTTAATACTAACTAGATCTCATCTCGTTTGTACAGTGTTTGGTGGCAGAGGTCGTCCATGGCTTGCTTTTAGGGGTTGTGAGTCATAACACTCCAACTTTGACAATTTCTCTCACCCAACATGAGTCGAGTGAATGAGTCTTTAATGCATCAAATGAGAGAAGCCTTTCCTTCGATGTCGACCTTTGGGTCTCGTATCGATGAATTAAAGGTCAAAACTGATGCCACGTGCCACTTGAGCAAATGCAAGCATTCTTCAATCTGGACCATGTCATCAGTTTGAGGTCTCTTTCGATCTGCAGTCCTTTTTTCTTTCCCCTCCTCCGGGGCATAGGTCAAAACATGAACTGGTTCAAGTTTTGACGTTAGACTTGTTTGTGTATGTGTGTTTTTCTTTTTTTGTTTTTTTTTTAAAACATCTATTAGTCTACTTGATGTTGATTAGCTCTGATCTGCACTGATCAATCCCCAATAAAGAAATGACTTTTAACGTATAAGAAGATTTTTTTGTGTCATGACCTGAAGCATCTCATACACTCAATTACTTAATAACACAAGTCATGGACCAAACTTGGAGATGGCTAAATGATTTTTTTCTAGAACTTATGCAATGTTTTGAAAAGAGTTAAAACATGATAAAATTTTGAGGATAAATTTATCCCAATTTTAGGAGATAAATAATCTTTTATTTTTGTCGTCGTTCACATTTGTTAAAATCGAAATAAAAAAGATTGAATAAATAATCTTTTACCTTTCGAAGGATTTTTTATTTCAAAATCGGGATAACTTATCACTTTATTTTCATTATTTTTTTATATCAAATGAGATACATTGTTTTTTCATTTACTCTGCATTCATCTCATTATCCCATCACTCTTTTTTTTTGTCAAACTAGCATTTTTTAAGTCATAAATTAATTAAATTAAACTATTGATGAGTTTAGAGGCTTCTCTCGTGTTTTATGGTGACCGGGTTAAGTTCAACACTTATTGGACAATTTGATAGTCCAATGTGCAATCATGATTGTCCGATCTTATTGAGTTATTATAACTGAAATATTCTGTTAGATTTTAAAATTAAAATTAAGATCAATTAATTATAATATTTCTTTTTTTAGAATTCAATTAAATTTTGTATATAGTCACGATCGCGTTGGATAATCAAATTATTCAATGTGTGTTGAACTTAAACCGGTCTGTGTTTTAGTGGGTTTGTTATTCACAATCGCTTGTTCACACCGAAAGGTGTTTTTAAAGGACTTTTGTTAGGTTGAACTGTTCCCATCTCCAAATCCATTGTTTTCCCACTTCAAATGAGTCTTTTTATTGGAAGGCAACCTCAAAAAATAAAAAGTGAGTCACCGCTGTCTAATGTGCTTTTCCTTGATTTCTTTTTATAAGGTTAAAAAAAAGAAAGAAATAAAGTATGTGCATGCGCGCATTTTTTAGTATATGATTAGAAACAAACCACTTCTTCATCCACCCTGTTAAAAAGTTTCTAGTGGTGCATTAAATTTATAAGGGTTGATAATCATGTGCGGCTCATATTAAATTCTAAACCCTGTTTGGAACAGGGATATAATTTATTATTGAGTATATATTTATCTGAGAATAAATGAGTATAAATAAGGATAAAATGATTTTGTGTTTGGTTGTGTTTTGAATTATTCTTGTTGGTAAACGTAAGAATAAATGTTTTGTTGTTTGGGTAAAATGTGAATAAAAAATGGATAATGAATTATAAAATAAAAAAAATAATGATAGTTGATTTGATAGATGATTTATAAAGACGATGACAGTTGATTAGACAGTGGACCACGTATTCTTTGGGTGGAATAACCTAGGATAACTTTTATTCTAGGGGTTGATTGGAATCCATATACCACAATACCAGTTTATTATGACATATTTTATCTGATGTTATTCTTGCTTTTTCAAACACAATAAAAATTTTATTCAGGGTTATTAGGGGGGTTTATTCTCATTTCATTACCTAAATTATGAAGCAGCAAGTACAGATATTATTACCGGTATATATTTTTCTATAATATTGTATATATTAGTTAAGAAAAATATGTATATAAAAAGTTGTAATTAATTCGTACAATTTTGTACTCTGTTTTGCTTGTAAATATATATATATTTTAACAAATTTAAAACATATCTAATTTTCAAAATAGGTAAATGATACGTAGAGCTCTTTACATGCAATCTCATTTACAATCTACACCGAGTTTTTTTTAAAAATATATACTTATACATTAAAGTATATTGTTATAAAAAAAATGAAGTACATTGATATACACTAGGATATTTTTTCATTAAAAATTTAATTTTTATATACTTGGATATATAGTGGACCATTGCATGAGTGGCAGGAGGACCGCTTCTAAGCTATAAAAGGGTTACAAAATGAATTAAGTGTATTGATCTCTAAGAATAAGATTTCACAAATAATTTAGTTTAATATATTTTTTAAATTTGGAAACTCAAAAAAAATATTTACTATATCAAAAAGTTATGTGATAAGGTCCTATTTGATTCGTGTCATTATTTTTAGTGGAATTATTTTATCAGGAATCCTGATTCTATCAAATTGTTTGGTTCGCTAGTAGATTTTTTCATATAATCATTTTTCAGTGTTTTGTTCATACATGGACAATAATAAGAAATTTGATTTAAATATCTAAAATACCCTTACTATTATATATATTTATAAATTTATTTTTTTACCCATATCACAATAATAAAAAAAATTAATTTTTATATAAATATTATTATAAATATTTAATGTATGCAAATAAATAAAATAACCGATTATAATTAAACATATAATAATAGTAATCTTCCTAAATTAGTTAAATATTTTACTTATTATAATAATATCTAAACCCATCACATATAAATATAAAAACTAAAATTAAAAACATACATTAATATTTAATACACAGTTAAGATTTTTCACATCACGTATAAAAATTATAACATAATTTTTAGTTAAAAAATTTAAATGACTATATAAACTCATTGTATAGGTGGTCAGTAACAAAAAGGGAAAAAAAGAGGTTATTTATTTTAAAAGGGATGTATATAATAATTTTATTAATTTGTAAATGGCATAATCGTGGTCTAATTTAGGATTCATGGTGGAATTTAAGATTACCACTACAAAGTGTGGGAATCTAATTCCACCCTATTTCGGACATGCATAGATTCTAAATCCAGTCTACAATTACCATTAAGATTACCACCAATCAAACACTGAATTTTATATACTTTCCTGTTAATCTCACATGGAATTAAATTCCATCCCAAAATAACACGAACCAAACAAGGAATGTGATGTTCTTACATATTTGATCTTAAGTAAAAATCTAATAGAATTACAAAATTATCCAACATAAAAAAAAGATCCCTATAAAATTCAAATGAAAACGAAAATTCTCAATCATTTCAAAATTCATAATCCAGATTAATAATAAAAAACCTCCTTATCAAATGTAATTAAAAGAGTTTATTATGAAATTTGAAAAATAAAAAAATGTAATTTAAAAATGCAGAGAAAATTGGTGCGCGTGAAGGGTATTTTAGGAAGAGTAATAAAACAGATGTTTCATGTGAGATCAGTAAAATCCAAAAGAATATTTTAGCACAAATTTCAATAAATTGGATCAAATACAGAATAAATTTAACCTCATTATATTTTATTCTTTATTTTAATGCACCATGTTGATGTTAATCTTATTTAAAAAATGTATTTTAAAAAAAAATCTAATATAGAAAACAAACTGAGCAAATAGTAGAGATGATATGTTTCTTTGACATTGGCCTAGTCTGATAAGACGTGTGGGATGAAGGGATAAATGAAAGATAAGTAATTAAAGAATAATTTATTAATACGCGAATTTACAATAGGAAATTTTTTTGTCCTATTGAAATGTTTTCGAATAATGCTCTGTTACACATATCCAATTTATAAATTCATAATTAATTTTTAAAAACATCATATATTTTATTAAAATAATCTAAAAATTAATGTCAATTAGTTTTTTATAATAATAATAAAAATTTATAAGCATAAAATCTAAAAATTGAAATGAACATTTATTTTGAAACTCACGCGTTTTAATCGGTTATCTAAAAGCTTTTTATGTAAACACAAAAAATCTGATTAAAAATTAGCTTCAAACTTGTCTAGACGAAAACATATAATCTTCACTTTTCTCACTTATACATACAATTTGTCAAAGTGCATGGCACTTCATACATTTCATAACACTTTTTTTGTAATTAAAAAATGTTTCGCTTAACCTACTTTTCAATCATATTTTTAATTGGAAAAAACATATTTTTAATGTACTTCCAAATAAATATACATGTTCTTAATAGTGGAACTAAAAAATGACTAGTGACTGTATTGCAACTTTTTTAGTAACATTTATTTGTTACAGCGCTAATAAACATAAATAAAGATAAACCTGATATATGTTATATTTCTTAAAAGGAATTATAATACGTAATCAAAATCCTATCATAAAATCTCTCTCTCATTATTTATTTCCATAGAAACCACCCTACATGCTACATCCCCTGGTAGCATAGTATATATTTTATATATTATTATAGCTTGATATTACAGCATCCCCCATCCGATCAGGACGGCTCATCAAGTCAACTCCTCACACACCCTCATTTCGTGGACCCCACCCCCTGTCATCAACCCTCACCTACCGTCCGATTCATGGATTCCTTTTCTCCTTTCAAATCAACAGAGTCTTGTTCGTCCAAGACATCCCACCCGTACGCACACTGACACACATTGAAACGTAAATAAATAAATAAAAAAACACACAAGTCACGGAAACAAAAAATCAAAATAAAAAATCAAAACTCTAATCCAATCACCCACACCCCCCCCCTTTCTCCGATTCTTCCCCCAACCCCCCCCCCCCCTCGGAGTTCGGACACATTTAAACCCTAATTTTTATTCGTAAAATAGAAATCCAATCTCAGAAAGAAAGAAAGAATTTCTTCTTCTTCTTCTTCTTTATTGAAAGATCCGAAGACCTAATCTTTCGTTAGACCCATTCTTTCCTTTTGTTTTTCTAAAGAATCCCCAAATCATCTCTAAAAAGGGGAGGAGAGACAATCATGTCGATACCATGATCACCAACCCTTCCAAGATCCAATCTTTATTATCATCATCATGAGACCCAGCTCCGGCAACCCCCCTCCCCCCTCCGCCCCCAACCGCCCCCAACGCCGCCGTCCCGATCTCACCCTCCCCCTCCCCCACCGCGACCCCTCCCTCGCCGTCCCCCTCCCCCTCCCCCCTCCCCCCTCCTCCGCCCCCTCCTCCACCACCACCACCACCACCACCTCCTCCTCCTCCAACCACCACCACTCCCTCCCCTCCCACCACCACCCCCACCCTGTCCCCATCCCCAACCCCTCCGATCTCGACCGGATCCGCCGCATCGGCAGCGGCAGCGGCGGCACCGTCTACATGGTCCTCCATCGCCCCACCGGCCATCCCTACGCCCTCAAAGTCATCTACGGCAACCACGAGGAGTCTGTCCGCCGCCAGATCTGTCGAGAGATCGAGATCCTCCGCACCGCCGACAACCCCTTCGTCGTCCGCTGCCACGGCATGTTCGACCGCGCCGGCGAGATCCAGGTCCTCCTCGAATATATGGACGGCGGGTCCCTCGAGGGTCGCCGCATCCCCGACGAGCCCACCCTCGCCTCCGTCGCGCGCCAGGTCCTCATCGGCCTCGCCTACCTCCACCGCGGCAAGATCGTCCACCGCGACATCAAGCCCTCCAACCTCCTCATCAACTCCCGTCGCGAGGTCAAGATCGCCGATTTCGGCGTCTCGCGCATCCTCGCCCAGACCATGGACCCCTGCAACTCCGCCGTCGGGACCATCGCCTACATGAGCCCCGAACGCATCAACACCGACCTCAACCACGGCATCTACGACGGATTCGCCGGCGACATCTGGAGTCTCGGCCTCAGCATTCTCGAGTTCTACCTCGGGAGGTTCCCGTACGGGAACGACATCGGGAGACAGGGCGACTGGGCGAGTCTCATGTGCGCGATTTGCTATTCTCAGCCGCCGGAGGCGCCGCCCACCGCCTCCGCCGACTTTCGGAGCTTCATCAAGTGCTGCCTCCAGATGGACCCGGCGAAGCGGTGGACCGCGGCGAGGCTCCTCGGCCACCCCTTCATCGCCCAGGCTGTGCCGCACCCGCAGCAGCCGTCGCAGGGGAACCCAATGCCGCCGCCACCGCCGCCGCCGCAGCATGCGCATTCTGTATGATCTTTTTTCGCCTTTTAATATCATCATATATCCACATATCATCACCCGCATGAATTTTGTGATGTTTCTTTCTTTCCCCTGTTTTCATGTTTTTTTTTTGGGTTACAAATGAATGAACTTGGGTTTTGCATTGCTTTCTTTTTGTTGTTGTTGATGATGATGTTGATTTTGATTCAAATGGGGATGGAAATCAAATTGATCAGGTAATGCTTAGAATCTGGGATTGGATTTTGTGGGGATGGATTTTTTTATTGGATCCATGAAGATTTCGTTGTTGCTAATAATGGGCATCTTACGTGAATGCAAAAACACTTGTTTTTTTTTTTTTTTTTGAGTCTTTATGAGCTATAAAGGTCATGTATTTATGTATAAAGTGATGTGTGCTATATGTCTAAATTTGGGGCAGAAACCATGGGACTTTTTTTTCATTATGTTTTGGGTGCAGTGGAGGTTGTCCTTTGCTGTAGCTCACCTTTTTCAGCGAGTGATTAAATGGATTCCAGTTTAGTCCTTTTTTGTGGTCCCTTTTGCTCCTCACAAGCTAATGGAATTGCATTCTTATATATATAAAAAATGAATTTGAATTTATATATTTTTACATTTTTTGTGTGTTAGGCGATTTTTCGTGTGTTAATGAGGTTGCAAAAAGGAATGTAGCAGTGGCGGTTATTAATCTACTAGGAGGGGCCTTTGTGGGAATATTTGATTTAGGGATATGTTGGGGTGGATAAAATTAAGGGGAGACCTGGAAATGCCAATTATAAGAGACTCTGAAGGGTTGTGTGTGTCTTTCCGAGCATCTTCTGAGCTCTTGCTGGGGCACATGTTCGCCGGCCTGACCTGATTGGTGCTCCTGATGAATTTAGAAGAAAACATGACCAGACAGAAGAGAAAGCAAGATAGATAAATTTAATTGAATCCTCAAGAGTGATATAAACAGTCCCCACCCAATGATAACGCCTAGACTTCAATTTATTCATCAAACCGAATCACTGATGCAGGCAGATTGCAATTTCATCGCCACGACAAAAATCGTTATCTGATGAAATTTGGGATGATCATTTAAGGGTGAACCTCAGTCTGAGCCTTAAATTCAGAGATTTAGGGTCTCCAGACACCAGGGAGAGATTTTAGCAGTGTAAAGGGTGTTGATGTGCTCATTGATGCGAAATGTAAAAATCTATGCATTTACTTCATTCGATTATGGGAGTTATTTTTTTGTGAAAGTACTTATTTAATCAGATAAGTATATATTTAAAAAAAAAAATCAAAATGTGTTGGGAATGTAAATGTGACTACCCAGTATAAATTGCAACACTGGAGCCCAGGGGGAGAGTGGCCGTGCCAGAGATGCAGAGATGTGAGCGGTGAAGAGGTCTTCAATGGGGGTACTCTGAAGTCTCAATAGGGGAATTGAAAACTGGAGTAGGGATGGCAACGAGGCGGGCAGGACGGGTTTTGTAAATCCCAAATCCAAACCCTCCCATAAAATCCTATCCCAAACCCGTTCCAAACCCATGACAGGTTTATCTTTTTCATTCCAAACCCGTCCCATTTAGGTCGGGTTAGGTCGGGTCGGGTTGGACCAAGACCGGTTTAGGAGAAAAAAATTAAAACATATTTTTATGTAATATTTAATCTAAATTAAAGTTTTAAATAAAAATAAATATTTATTAGAATAAATTCTACAAAATAAGAAATAAAATAAGAAATATAAACTTTTAATTTCCATAACTAGTGACAAATATAATGTTTCAATTTTTGTTACCAAATGATAACTGGTGTATGTTTACATGATTTCAAATTTCAATTAGCGTTTGAATTTATTCATTTTTATTTTTTTGATAATTTTTTTGGAACACCAAATGAAAAATATAAATTATATAATTATTATAAAAAATATTTAATCTTAATATTAATTGCAACCGGGGCGGGTTCGGGGCAGGTTTTGCTAAGCAAACCCATTCCCCGTCCCAAACCCGTCGGGTTTCATTTTATCTATCCCAAACCCGTCCCAAATCTAAATCCGACCCGTCCCAACCGGGTCGGGACGGGTCGGGTACCCTATTGGGACAGTCCAATGCCATCCCTAAACTGGAGTTGGCTCTATGTATATTATGCAAATTATATATTTACATAAATTATTACACCAAAAAAAAAGCTTATGAACTAAGTCCAACGAACTAAGTCAGGAAGTAAAAAACTTGTAGTATTTTGTGTCAAAGTTGAGAACTCCAGGTGCAAACCCTCCCGGTAAAAAGGCAAAATAAAGAAAGCTGCCTACATTACCTTGGTGCATAAACGGGGTTGCTGCAAAATCACACACATTCCTAACCTCTCTTGGGCTCTGTTTGGAACCAATAATAAAACTCCTTTTGCTTCTACAAAATCAGTATTAAAGTAACTGGTTCTAAACAAATTTTTAAAATTTTTATTTTTAGTTTCAGATTTGGTTTTTATGTGTTAAAAGTTGGGAAAAAAAAAAGTTTATTATAAAGAAACAAATTGTTGATAATGGCTTTTAAAAAACATGATTGGGAGCGGCTTTAATGGAAAAAATGGTTGCAAACATAGTATTAGCATTTCTGATTAGCTGGTTATTACCTCTTGACCCGAAATGGAGGTCAGAGGATCAAACCTCGTCGTGCCAAATGGGCACAGGGGGCACCAATTTCAACACCGAGTTACTTCTAAAATGTTTCGAAAATGTTTTGGACCGGGAGGTTTAGTTTGACAAGTGATATGATTTTGAGAATAAATTATTCCAAATTTAGAATATAAAAATGTATCAATTTTGTTTTTTATTCACATTTATCACAATCAATGACAAAAGAGGGAATACATGTTATTGCCTTCAAACAGAACAAAAAAAAAAGCCTCATTTTTTTTTTTCATAATTCAAACAAGAGTCCACATTTTATCCTGATTTTTTCTATCGCAAAGAGGATAAGCTGTTCTCTGATCCGTCATCCCACCACCACTTGTTCCTTTGCCATAGACAGTTTTATGTGAGAGTATACAGTGGCAGAGCACAGAAATACAAATCTTGGTATATAAAAAAAAGCTTCCAAGCTGACAATCATAGCATGATAGAAAATTCTGTTCAGGCCTTCAATTCCAGTTAAGATTCAAAAAACATGCTGAGCTATATATAAAATATTTAAAAACAATGATTCTGAAATACCAGTCAGTACAGCAAGGAAACACTGTTGGTACTGGCAATTCATAAACACACTAATTTTAACAAACAGTATTGTATCTGCTCGCGCTTACGTGCTTGATTCAATTGATGCTCACAACAGCATCAACCATTGCAACATGAAACTGGTGATTGTCAACTTTTTCCAACACCTTTTCAACCGCATTCATGTCGATAACTCTAACTGAAACCAGCTTCCCCACAAGCTTGCCAAATTCTGCAGGCTCCTCATCAAACACTGACCAATAGAGGAGACATCCAGATGTAATGTCCGTCGCTGTGAGGACCTTCTCAGCAGTCAAGAACTCCAAGAGCTCCACCAACTCATCCATGCATGGAGAACTATCGTTCAACGCAACCCGAATAGCCTCCTTCACTAGATTCTGGCGTTGCTCATCGTTGAGGCAAAGCTGCATTGCCTTGCTTAAGATGGTGAAGCTGAATGGGACCGAGCTGCCCGAAGAAGTAGAAGAGCGCGCTGATGGACTTGATTGTGGGGAATACTGAGAGCCCACCTGAAAACAGCTCTCAGTTCATATGCATACACTGCAAATGATACATTTGAGATAGAGGAGGAAAAGGAAGTGAATTCTACCACCTCTGTGTGTTCTGGGACCCGGCTTTTGAGGCGCAGACAGAGGACGTCGCGGACCATTGGCCTCAACTGTGGCCCCAACTCAGGATCTACAGCCAGACTTGACAAATGATTGATGTAAGGATCCATGTGTTTTCGAACTAACGGGCTGTCATCAAGCTTCTCATCAATACAGTTGAATAGCTGGCAGACAGCCTCGACATTCTCCTTGAGGAAGCACGTCTCAACATCCGGTTCTAAAAGCGCCTGTTTACAACAGCTTGTCATGACTCACTCATAAAGCTCATGAAGAGATGAATTCATGAATGATTTCATGAAACCAACCTTGATAAGATGGGACACGAGTCTTAATGTCAGTAGTTCCACCTTATAAAGCTCACCCATGAAAAGGCAGATGTTCTTCAAGGGTCTAAGCTTAACCATTCTTTGCATCTGTTTTGGTCTTTGATCAAGTGAATCCATCTGGCTGATTTTCTCTTGCATATGATGGTGCTTTCAAATGCTTCTTGACAATAGTTTAAGAGTATCCGCTTGAAAGTTTTTTTTTTTCACTTGATCAAAATTGTTGGTCTAGATCAGAGCAGAGAAGAGCATACATTGGGCAGAGAGTAGGTTCTGTGATTGCCTTCTCTAATATCAGGGCTGCGACACCTAGCATAATCTGTGCATTACCCAATGTTAGTTGACTCGTTGTATAGTTCTCGAATGGTGTTGCGAAAGGATATATATATAAATGATTTACATGACACCATACCTTCAATGTATCTGGATTCTTAGTTATTGAAGATATATGGCAATATATCAGGTCGCCTTTAAGTGAATCATAATTTTCAGGTGTCATCTGGTTTAAGATACTGCTCAAAAAGAAAATTCAAAGACAAACAGGACAGTTCATTCTATCTGCATAGCATCCATATCAATGAGGAAATATTGTGTTCAAATCATAAGCAATCATAAACATTACCTTTCAATTGTCTTCGCTAGAAGATGGCGCTTCCACCTGCAAGGTATGTCCAACCTAACATCAGTCAGAAAAAAAAATCCATCTCAAGAACAACCAACAAAGAAGTATTTTAGTGAAAGCTTGCATGCATAAAGACAACCAGAAATTCCAATCTTGAGAATTGATAGTACTAATGAATATAAGATGGCAATTCAAAAATAAAAAATAGAGAGCCAAAAACATGAAGAAGTAAAGCAAAACAAGTGAATTCAAAGCCTACTATAATTATTTTATTTCATGTTCTTACAGGGAAAGGCAAGGCTTACCATTTTACGGGCTTGGATCCGGTCAGTGCTCGACTACGGTCAGTTCGGTCAGTACCGAACTGCACTACGTGCAAATCGAACTGCACCACTTATAAATCGAACTGCACAACCAATTGTTGGGTATATTTTTTTACTCTCTTATTGGATTCAATCAACTATTGGAGAAAATATGAATTCCTGAGTATCATCAGTATACAATAAGAGAGTAAAAAATATACCTAACAATTTGTTGTGCAGTTCGATTTGAACGTGGTGCAATTCGATTTGAACGTGGTGCAGTTCAGTACTGACCGAACTGACCGTAGTCGGCACTGACCGGATCCGGACTCCATTTTACGACGGTGGGGGGCTACATAGGTGGTAGATTCAGACCTGTACATGATGCCACAAAATATGTAAACTATAATGTTATAACAGGGTAAATAAATCATCATATAAGAAAATCACCACATGATTCAGTTGAATATTCAACTAAACAGGTAGTAAGGCCTATTTAAAGGTCCTGATTTCATAAATGATCTATGTTTCAGAAACCAACACATGAGTCGGGGTCGGATTCCCTGTTTCCGTAGGGAACAGGAAACAGGGATTTTACCCAATCCTCTTCGTCCACGTGGAATCTTTAACAGAGACACAAACGGAGTCAATGAAGATGGTTAACGAGGCTTCACAATTGAGGGGAAATAATTGCATCAAAGTCATAAATAAAAAAAAATTCACAAATCAACCCCTTACGAGAGAGACTTGTGTGACCCACTTGTGTTGCAATAAAAGTTACACTAAAATCATATACAATAACAAAATCACAAATCAGTCCTTTATATTTATTTAAACGAGACTTCAGAATACAAATCCAAATATTCAATTAGCAAGTGAAAAAAACTAAAAGTAATTTTTCACCATGCAAAAAAAAAAAAACTAATTTTCATTATTAATGCAGTTATGCTCATTTTTTAATAATATATATATATATATATATATGGTCGTGATTACGTGCGGTGTGCGGTCGGTGCGGTTTACGACGTGGGCCGTTCGATCGCGGGTCCATCGCATCCAACGGTCGACGTGAATCGCACCCGACCGTCCGATGCGATGGACCCGTGATCGACGGCCCGTGTTCGCGCACCGCACCGACCGCACACCGCACGTAATCGGATCCATATATATATATATATATATATATATATATATATATATATATATACGCGAGCGATTCAGCGGGAAACGACGTCGATCGTTCGATTGCGGGTCCATCGCATCTAACGGTCGAGATGAATCGCACCCGACCGTCTGATGCGATGGACCCGTGATCGACGGCCCGTGATCGCTTCCCGCACGACCGCATTCCCGCACTGAATCGGCTCCCACTATATATATATATATATATATATATATATATATATATATATATATATATATATATATTATTGCGTGCGGCGAACGGCGGGTGTGACAGCGATCACGGGCCATCGACACGGGTCCATCGCATCGGACGGTCAGGTGCGATTCACGTCGACCGTTGGATGCGATGGACCCGCGATCGAACGGCTCACGTCGCGGCCGCACCTGCCGTTCGCCGCAGGCAATAATTTTCATATATATATATATATATAATATTATAAAATAAACGATATCATTCAATTTATTGGACTATATACTTCAACTTTTTGTAAAAATTCATTTTTCAATTGATAAAATATATAATTGTTTTAAATTTTTTTATAAAAATGAGCGGACTGCGTTGAAGACTATAAAAAATGAGAATAGCATTTTTATTTTATTTAAGAATAGACATCCAAGTCAGTCATTTCATAACAAATAGATGAGATGACAATGAAAAGTTAAATGATATTATTCACTATTGTGACTGACTGACTGACTTGGATGTCATTTTTACATATATTGTGACTGACTGACTTGAATGATATCATTTAATATCATTTAACTTTTTATTGTCATCTCATCTGTTTGGTATGAAATGACTGACTTGGATGTCTATTCTTAAATAAAATAAAAATGCTATTCTCATTCTTTTTAGTCTTCAACGCAGTCCGCTCATTTTTATAAAAAAATTTAAAACAATTATATATTTTATCAATTAAAAAATAAACTTTTACAAAAAGTTGAAGTATATAGTCCAATAAATTGAATGATATCGTTTATTTTATAATTATATATATATATATATATATATATATAGTCGAGTGAAAAATATGTTATTAAAAAATGAGCATATATATATATATATATATATATATATATATATATATATAGTCGAGTGATTCAGTGCGAGAATGCGGGAATGCGGGAAACGACGTCGATCGTTCAATCGCGGGTCCATCGCATCCAACGGTCGATGTGAATCGCACCCGACCGTCCGATGCGATGGACCCGTGATCGACGGCCCGTGATCGCTTCCCGCACGACCGCATTCCCGCACCGAATCACTTCCCTATATATATATATGTTATTAAAAAATGAGCATAACTGCACTAATAATGAAAATTAGTTTTTTTTTTTTTTTGCATGGTGAAAAATTACTTTTAGTTTTTTTCACTTGCTAATTGAATATTTGGATTTGTACTTTGAAGTATCGTTTAAATAAATATAATGGACTGATTTGTGATTTTGTTATTGTATATGATTTTAGTGTAACTTTTATTGCAACACAAGTGGGCCACACAAGTCTGTCTCGTAAGGGGTTGATTTGTGAATTTTTTTTATTTATGACTTTAATGCAATTATTCCCCTTCAATTGTGGAGTCTCGTTAACCATCTCCATTGACTCTGTCTGCCTCTGTTAAAGATTCCACGTGGACGAAGGGAATTGGATAAAGTCCCTGTTTCCTGTTCCCTACGGAAACAGGGAATCCGACTCCCACATGAGTCTGACCAAATACATGAAAACACAATTAAGTTTGGAAACTTTCATAAGAAGTTCAAAAGCAATTGAAAACAAAAAAAAATCCGTGAAGAACTGGATCTTACATGTTGGATGCTAATTCACTAGGTGTGATGGACTGTGTGATTCTGCCAATGTTTTCGGAAAGTTGGGGACTTGGTGAACTTTACCAAACGTTTTATATATGAATCTTTTCAGCTCTCAATGAAACTTCATGTTTAAGGAATTGTTGGAAAAAAGAAATCCACTTTTTTTTTCTTTTTCAGAAGCTAAAAAGCTTAAGATTCCCTAATTCTTTGTGATTGGACTATGCTATTCACGTGTCAAAGCAGTGATTTTAGAATAGGGGGCTATATACCCACCCCATCAAATTAGAAGTTTAGAACCCAACCCCTTTAAAAAACTAAAAACAACATATTTGATACTGGGCATAACCCACCCCAAAAACAAAACCAAGCCACAGATAGAGCTGAAGATCGAAAGCGGTGATGGTTTGATGGAGGAGGAGGAGAGTAGGGGTGGTAAACGAGCTGAACGAGTTAAACTTTGACATGTTCAAGCTCAACTCGTTTATAAACGAGTCAAGCTGAACCGAGTTCATGAGCCCAACGAGCCTAGCGTTCTTCTTCATTTTATGATTTTTAGGGGTTGAAAATAAAATTTTAGTCTAAATGAGCCAAGTTCATGAGCCTAAATAAGCATAACTTTGTATTGATTTAAGTTTTGATTTTACAAAGGAGTGGAATCAAACTTTAACTAAGTTTTTATAACACAAACGAATCGAGTTTGAACACTAAATGAAGCTCGATTCAGATCTCGAGCCTAACCGAGTTTTAAAAATTGTTTAAGCTCGCTTATTTGTCTAATTGAACGAGCCTGAACGAGCTTAAATCGAGCTAAGCCTGAGTCCGAGCCGCTTGGTTCGTTTACCAGCCCTAGAGAAGAGCGAGGAGCAGCTGCTGTAGAGGGTCTCGATATTCGACTCGGACCTCTCCGAGTTCTGCTGCTCCAACAATGACAATCTTACTGCGGTTGAAGAGGCGGAGGCCACGAAGTGATTTCCGCATGTTTTCAGCACGCCCACAATGAGTGCGGGGGCGACAGTGGATGGGTTGCATGGGCTGCTCGACATCGACCTCGTGGATTTAGCGACGGCCCGTGCAACCCATCCAACATTGTCCCCGTGGAGTTCACGACGAACGCGTGAGAGCCTGTTCGAGAGGGGACTCGATGCTGATGACCGCACATTTATACTCTATAGTTTTCAATGGTTCTAACAAAATGGATTAACCAAGCAGCGTCAAGAATTTCGATGCTCTCCACAGTCAGTGTAGGTGCTCTATATGGTTTAGACAAATGGTCAAACATCTAATGAGCTAAGATGGAGAGAATTAATAGACAACATTGAAAACAAGAGAGAGTCAGAGACTAATTGAACGTTCGTCAAAGGGAGAGTCGGAGAGAGGGATAGGTCATAAAAAATATCAATAGGAGATAGCTCAGGCAGAGATGGCGGGAGGAGAATTAAGAAGATCTCATTGAGGCTCAACCACGAGCAATGGACCGGTGAGTGCTGGCATTAGGGGAGCTGAAGGCACCATGATACGCAGTTCTTGCACTAGGGCAGGAGGCGACCACCAACGGAGGAAGAGAGTTTGACCGGTGGAGGGGAAGGAGAAGAAGAAAATCCATAGGGGTGGGATCCCAGAGTATAGTGTTATATATATATATATAGGGAAGTGATTACGTGCGGTCGTGCGGTCAGTGCGTCTGCGATCACGGGCCGTCGATCACGGGTCCATCGCATCGGACGGTCGGGTGCGAATCACGTCGACCGTTGGATGCGATGGACCCGCGATCGGACGGCCCACGACCGCGACCGCACGACCGCACCTCATCGGTCGCGTATATATATATATATATATATATATAGGGGTGGGTTTGATGTTCATCAATTTTGGATGGGGTGATCTTCTAACGGGGTGGGATTGGAAAACAATGGGGTTAAAATAACTGTCCCCTCTAGAATAATGTTAGGATAAATCCACGGAATACTTGATATATGAATGTTTTGATAAAAAAATATATATCATTCTATTTTAATAAAATGAATCTTTAACAACTGTTAATTTTTTTAATAAGATATATGTTTCATCTAAAGATATATATAACTCATTGAGTGACTATTACAGTATATGAACTATCTGCACGGACTGCATACAACGCTTGATTTTAATCATTAAAATATTTGACATTGTTTTTCTTTGATCGATAAACCTTTCCATACATTTGTTGGTGGTATGGATTTTGGTTTCAATGGTAAAGAAGATTAGAATCAACCAAAATTTAATTTGTGGGAATATTTATTTTCATTTTGTTTTGGAAATGATAAATTCATAAATTGAGAGAATAAATTTTAAAAATATATTATTTATATATATGTCAATGGATGAAGTGGTGAATAGAGGCGGAATAACAATAGATGAAGAAGTGGCTTACAGTAGGAAATGTACTTCTTTTTATTATATCAAAGAAGTGGCAGATCCACCAACATTTCATTTTAAAAAAAACAATAGATGAAGTGGAATGACAAGGAAAAATTTGTTTAAATAGCTTTGATTAAATCTATATTGGTAAGATGATTGAATATGGGAGACTAGGATGGTTTTGCTATTCCAAATCAGTTGAAATTAGTCACACAATATATGTCACTTGAATAATAAAGGGTTCACCTGTCAAATCATTTTTTCATTTTTTATTTATCTTTTATCAACAACTTATCACTAGTCAATTGAACAATAAAAACTACATTGCTATATTTTTCAACTAAAATAAATTAAAATTACAATTAAATATAAAATAACTTATTTCAAACTACATCTTTTGGGCGAGATTTTGCTTTTAAAGAAATTAAAAAGCACAAACATAATTTTAAAATATCCCATAAAAGAATGCTTATTTAAAAATTTTATTTTAGCATTTAATATAAAAAGTATATTTTTTATAAATCTAGTTTTATTAAACTATTTTCAGAATTATATTTTTCAGTTAATCGGTTGGTCAAACGCGTCCTAGTCACAATACTAATTATATATAGGGAAATTTGCATTTATACCCCTAAAAAACATCTATTTGGCATTATACTCCGCTTAAAAAGGTAATTGCACGAATACCCCTAAAAAATTTGATCATTATGTATGTATGCCCTTCCGTCTGTCACCGTTGATTTTTTTTACCTAACTACAGTTTTCTATCTAATCATTCCTTGTGAAAAGTCCCTTATACCCCTAGGAAAATTTGCATGTATGTCCCTAAAAAAAACATCTATTTGGCATTATATCCCGCTTAAAAAAGTAGTTGCATGTATACCCTAAAAAAATTTGATTGTCGTGCATGTATGCCTTCCGTCTGTCACCATTAATCTATTTGACTTAACCACAGTTATCTACCTAACCATTTACTGTGAAAATCCCTTATACCCCCTACACCACTTGTCTCTAAAATCCAAAAAAATAAAAATGCATCCTCTCAGGTCCTCTCTTCCCCAAAAATGAAAATTTAATTAAACAGATATAGGCATATAAATCAATATATCTCGTTAGATGATGTTTACTATTTAAAAATAAATAAAAATTTACGTGGTCCGTGTTTTGAATTGTAAAAAGGACTTAGTCAAATATTTTTCTATAATTTTTATTAGCATCATCATCATTAATTTTGTGTTTTTTTTTGAGGTCCGGGGGTTATAGTGTTTTGGAGCATTAGATGATGCCTATTGAAGTGTTAAAATACTTATAACTTTTGGGTACCAGATAGTGGCATAGTCATGATTTTATATTAGTGGGAGCAAAATATTGCACTTTATGAATAATATTTCAAAAAAAATAAGTCTAAAAACCTAAAAACATATGAGTTCAAATGTAGAAAAAAAAATATATTCGAAAGAATTTTCTGTGGGACTAGGATAAATGGGCGGAGGTAGTATTCCCAGCTTGGTTGTAAGGTCAGCCACGGGGGTTACACGGGGGTTCCTCCGATGTCAAATAGACAAGCAAAGAAAAAGAAAAGAAAAGAAACAAAAATATATTTGATTCCCACAAACCAGACGAGATGTTAGAGTTTGGAAATTGAAGAAGTGACTTTATTTGAAATCTTTTGATTCTAGAGTCAAATCAATAAAGTTTCAATGCCCAAATGGTAATAAGGGCATATTAGTCAATTCAGGTCATATTTAACACTTTTATTTGACAAAACTTAATTCAGGCGTATACGTGCACAACGATCAAGTTTTCTAGGGGTATACATGCAATTACCTTTTTAAGCGGGGCATAAAGCCAAATAGATCTTTTAACAAGGGTATACATGTAATTCTAAATTTTAATGCCCCAATGTTCATAAGGGCATATTAGTCAATTCATGTCATATTTAACACCGTTAGCGGAATATTCTATTTTTATTTGACAGAACTTAACTCAGGGTATACATGCACAACGATAAGATTTTTCAGGGGTATATGTGCGATTATCTTTTTAAGCAGGGTATAACACCAAATAGATGATTTTTCAAGGATATATATATAGGGACGTGATTGCGTGCGGCGAACGGCAGGTGCGGCAGCGATCACGGGCCGTCGATCACGGGTCCATCGCATCGGACGGTCGGGGTCGATTCATCTCGACCGTTGGATGCGATGAACCTGCGATCGAACGGCCCACGTCGCGGCCGCACCTGCCGTTCGCCGCACGCAATCATTTTCATATATATATATATATATATATATATATATATATATATATATATATATATATATATATAGGGAAATGATACGGTGCGGGTCGTGCGGTCGTGCGGCGTCGACCACGGGCCGTCGATCACGGGTCCATCGCGGGTCCATCGCATCAGACGGTCGGGGGCGATTCATCTCGACCGTTGGATGCGATGGACCCGCGATCGGACGACGCACGTCGGATCCGCACGACCGCACGACCCGCATATTATCACTCGCGTGTATATATATATACGACCGCGATGAGGTGCGGCGGCCGCACCGTGCGGCAGCCGTCTGATCGCGGGTCCATCGCATCCAACGGTCGACGTGAATCGCACCCGACCGTTCGATGCGATGGACCCGTGATCGACGGCCCGTGGTCGACGCCGCACGGTGCGGCCGCCGCACCTAATCGGTGCTCTATATATATATATAGGGGAGTGATGGGGTGCGACCGTGCGCACGGTGCACCCCATCGTGCGCCCCGTATAAAAACCGTGCGATCGCTGGTCGTGCGATCGCACGGTCAACGTTCGGTTAAAAAAAAATTGAAGTCGAAAAAAAATTTAATGGGATTTTTAGTTTTAAGTCCTCGAAAACTATCGAATTTAACGATCGATCCCTTACTTCTTTATATTTTGGTTTTAGTCCCTACATTTAAATGATAATTTAGGAATAGGTTCCTCCAAGGGACTAAAAAACAAACTTAATAATTTAGGAATAAGTCTCTCAGGGACCTATTCTTAAATTATCATTTAAATGTAGGGATTAAAATAAAAATATGAAGAAGTGAGGGATCGATCGCTAATTTTGATAATTTCCAGGGACTTAAAACTAAAAATCTCATATTTAATTTGTAGTGAAGTTTAAGTTCTTATCATAAGTTAATTTCACTGTGCGCTTTGGGAGATGACAAACAAGAAAAGAGAGCAGTACCAATTAATCCAAACATGGAAAAATCCATATAACCCCCTTAAATCTAATTGAAATCCATAATATAACCCCCTGACTTTCTTTAAAAATTCATATAACCCCCTGAAAACACCTAATAAATTCAAATAACTCCCTGAATAAAATTTTGTTAATAGATGATGAATATTTTGTGCATATTTTGTTTAGTTAACCCTGACTGAAAACACGATATACTAAAAAACCACTACAATGGACTAAAATGTGAAAAATCTTATGAAAATAACAATTTTACTCTCTCTTGATATATTATAAAACTCTATTCACATGAGTAAAATCATAATTTATAAAAGATTTTTCGCATTTTTAAAACAATATAGTTTTTTTTATATACTGTATTTTCTACCAGGGGTAACCAAACATAATATTTACAAAATATTCATCATCTGTAAACATAAATTTTTTCAAGGGGTTATTTGGATTTATTAGGTGTTTTCAGGGGGTTATATGGATTTTAAAAAAATCAGAAGCTTATATGGATTTCAGTTAGTTTACAGGGGGTTATATGGATTTTTCCCATCGAAATATATTCATAAAAATGGAAGGCTAGTTATGAATGAGAATATGTTGATATCAGTACATCCTAATGGGAGTCATTAGTACATGTTCGGGTGGATGACACGTGTCCATTAACAAGTTAAAAATCATTCATCAATTTTAAATACGTATTTTAATGGTCAAGTGTCATTCATCCACCACCTACTCATGAATTTTCATCGACATGTACTAATATAAAAATTTTCCTTCAGGGTCAACATTCTATTTGTTCAGTATGATATAAGTGATAGGTTTTATCTATCTGGTAAAATTTATTGAATAAGGAAAATTCTTGAACATATACAAGATAAGTATACTAAACTTAAAGTTAATTGGTACTCTGTTAAAAATACTTGTATTACTGCTAAATGTTCGATTTGAAATCAATTACCAAACATTGTGTAGTGAAGCACATGTTTCTGACTTTCAAATATAGTCTAATTCAAAATTCATTATGAAGTGTGAACCTCTCATCCAAAATGGGTTGTTTTGTGTATTCATTTTTTAAATAAAAAAAAAACATCTTGAATATTAATATATCATGCGTGCTTGACATGAATGGATCGTCTCAGAAGATGTTGTACACATCGCCCATCCTAATTTAGGATTTAATGTGAATGGATGAATATGTTGTCTGCAACCACTGGCTATCATATAGAAAGCTAAAAGAGTAGCCTGTTTGATTGGTCATTTAGATATCAGTTTAAAGTTTAAACCTGAATGACGCCATTGAAAGTCAAGCTTGTCTTCTTCTCGTCTGATGTATATATTGTGTCCAAACGAAGTCTTTGTTTTTAATCAACTTGTAGTTTGTGCATACTTGATGAGGATCTGTTTCATAAGACCTCATAATTTATTTGGAAAAATAGTTTGTTCAGTATTTCTTGTTTAAGGCCAATCACTTCATCCAAGTTTGCATTCCAAACCTGCATTATATATCATTCCAACAGATAATTGGACAATAACCGCATGCCTTATTTCATATCAACAAAAAGAACAAAAAAAGTAGTTGCTAATCTACTCTGAAAAAAAGCTTCCAAGCTGACGAACATCGCATGACCTAGAGAATTTCTGTTCTGGCATTCAACTCTAGTTTAGATTAAAAAAAACATGCTGATCTGTATAACATTTAAAAACAATGAATCTGACATAACAGTCAGTACAGCAAGGAAATACTGTTGATACTGGCATTTCATAGGCACTCTAATCTTGACAAGCAGTATTGTATCTGTTCGCACTCAAGTGCTTGATTCAATTGATGCTCGCAACAGCATCAACCATTGCAACATGAAACTGGTGATTGTCAACTTTTTCCAACACCTTTTCAACCGCATTCATGTCGATAACTCTAACCGAAACCAGCTTCCCCACAAGCTTGCCAAATTCTGCAGGCTCCTCATCAAACACTGACCAATAGAGGAGACATCCAGATGTAATGTCCGTCGCTGTGAGGACCTTCTCAACAGTCAAGAACTCCAAGAGCTCCACCAACTCATCCATGCATGGAGAACTATCGTTCAACGCAACCCGAATAGCCTCCTTCACTAGATTCTGGCGTTGCTCATCGTTGAGGCAAAGCTGCATTGCCTTGCTTAAGATGGTGAAGCTGAATGGGACCGAGCTGCCCGAAGAAGTAGAAGAGCGCGCTGATGGACTTGATTGTGGTGAATACTGAGAGCCCACCTGAAAACAGCTCTTAGTTGCATACACTGCAAATGATACATTTGAGATAGAGGAGGAAAAGGAAGTGAATTCTACCACCTCTGTGTGTTCTGGGACCCGGCTTTTGAGGCGCAGACAGAGGACGTCGCGGACCATTGGCCTCAACTGTGGCCCCAACTCAGGATCTACAGCCAGACTTGTCAAATGATTGATGTGAGGATCCATGTGTTTTCGAACCAAAGGGCTGTCATAGATCCTCTCATCAATGGAGTTGAATAGCTGGCAGACAGCCTCAACATTCTCCTTGAGGAAGCAGGTGTTACCATCCTGTTCTAAAAGCACCTGTTTGAAACAGCTTGTCATGACTCACTCATAAAGCATGTGAAGAGATGAATTGATGGATGATTTCATGAAACCAACCTTGATAACAGAGGACACGATTCTTGACGTCACTAGTTTCACCTTATAAAGCTCACCCATGAAAAGGCAGATGTTCTTCAAGGGTCTAAGTTTAGCCATTCTTTGCATCTGTTTTGGTCTTTGATCAAGTGAATCCATCTGACTGATAATATCCTGCAGATTGATGGTGCTTTCAAATGCTTCTTGACAATAATTTAAGAGTACCCGCTTGAAAGTTATTTTCTCTCTTTCACTAGGCTCACTGAGGTTAGTTGACCACAACTGTTCGTCTAGATCAGAGCAGAGAAGAGCATACATTGGGCAGAGAGTAGGTTCTGTGATTGCCTTCTCTAATATCAGGGCTGTGACACCGAGCATCATCTGTGCATTACCCATTGTTAGTTGGCTCGTCATATAGTTCTCGAATGATATGTTGTGAAAGGAAAAATATATAAATGATTTGCATGACACCATACCTTCAATATATCTGGAGTCTTACTTATTGAAGATGTATGGTAATGTATCAGGTCGCCTTTGAGTGAATCATAATTTTCAGGTGTCATTTGGTTTAAGATACTGCTCAAAAGGAAAATTCAAAGACAATAGGACAGTTCATTCTATCTACATAGCATCCATATCAAGAAGGAAATAATGTGTTCAAATCATGAGCAATCATAAGCTTCACCCTTCAATTGTTTGTAGAACATCTTCTTCAACAGTGAGATTGTCTTCTATTGAAGATGGCGCTTCCGCGTGCAAGGCACGTCCAACCTAACATCATTTGGAAAAGAAAAAAAATCCATGTCAGAAGAACCAACAAAGATTCTTCTTAGTGAAAGCGCATAAAGACTGCCAGAAATTCCAATCTTCAGAATTGATAGTACTAATGCATATTAGATGGCAGTTCAAAACTATAAATAGAGTGCCAAAAACATGAATAACTAAGGCAACAATGTGAATTCACAGCCTACTTGAATCATTTTATTTCATGTTCTCACAGGGAAAGGCAAGGCTTACCATTTTACGACGGTGGGGGGCTACGTAGGTGGTAGATTCAGACCTGTACATAATGTCTCAAATTATGTAAACTATCATATTATAACAGGGTAAATAAATCAACATAAAAAAAAATCACCACATGATGTAGTTGGATATTCAACTAAACAGGTAGTCAGGCCAATTTAAAGATCCTGATTTCATAAATGATCTGTGTTTCAGAGACCAACACGAATCTGACCAAATACAAATCTGTGAAGAACTTGCTCTTACATGCTGGATGGGAGGAGTTCACTGGTTGTGATGGACTGTGATTCTGCCTTTTTTTTAGAGCTGGGTGAGCTTTACCAAACACTACATAAATGAGCCTTCTCTCAGCTTTCAATGATATTTCTTCATGTTCAAGGAATTGTTGGAATAAAAGAAATTCACTTTGTTTTGTTCTTTTCAAAAGCTAGAAAGCATACACGATTGCCTAGTTTTCTTTGAAATTGGACTTTTCTATTCACGTGTCAAATCATGGGTTTTATTTCAATTAAAACTTTTACATTATTTTAGTTGATAGGTAAACTATTGGGAGGGTGTATGTTCTATCCCCACCACCTTCAATTCTGAGCCCCCCACCCAAAAAAAATTTGGGTGGTGGGACAGGGACAAAGCCAATGGAGAAAAGAAAAGGAGGATGGCTTCTCTTCTCCCTAATCTCCTCCCATCTCACCTTCTCTTTTTCTATTTCATCACTCTTTTGGGTGCTTGAGACCCATAGAGAGTTTCTAGCAGATCTATCTCTTGAAATCTCCTTTTGAGCAAAATCCAGTTGTTTTTAAAACCCTATGTAGGCCTACAAATGTTTGTGAGGAGGATCTGAAGCTTGTTGTAGAGGTTCTATTGACGAAACAGAGGAGAAGGAACACTAGCTGTTGTGGTGGGTGACTCCTTGATGAGGACTGAAGGGCTTCTGGGCTTGGAGTTAATGGGGAGGGTTGAAAGGGGTAAAATGTGTCTGAGGAGCTGAAGTCGGTCCATTTCGAGAAGCTCCAGCTCTCATCGTTGCATCTGAAGTTCATGAGAGGGGATGAGTTGGAGATGAAGCTGTCCCAGCAGAGGAGGAAAGTGGGTTCACTTGCTTCAGGTGGAGGTGGGGCTATTGTTCATGTGGGGGACCTCCAATGGGCTTCTGAAGCTGTTTCATATCCTCCAACAACAGGTGTTGTTGATGGGGCTTCTGAAGCTACTTCATCCACTCCATCGTCCGCAGTCGGCCTCCGCCATCCCATCATGTCGCCCATTCTATATCAACATATCAAATTTTGTGGGATTCTAAGATGATCTTAATTATTTTTGTCATTTGCTATTCTCACAATTTTCTTCTTGAATCTCTTTTGATGGTCCGATCGCTCCAATAACATATCGATCGTCCGTTCTACATCACACCCCATTTTGCTCCTTCATGTACACTATGTACTAGATGATGTAAGGGGCCTCAGATCCTATAAAACACAGACTATATTCTCCGCATATTAGAGGTTTAGACCTTTTACTTATCTTTTTTGTGTTTGGATTTCATCATAAGAAATGTATGATCTATATTTCATTTGATGAATTTAGAATTAAAATAATTGTTAATTCTTATCGTTCTTCCACCGTCTGATTTTAATCATGCTGATATAACATCTCTATATCGAAGGTCACACACAGAAAAACAAGCACAGGATTCCATCCCATGTACTGATAACTAAATTTTTCAAAGAGAATCCCATGTTTGATGGCCTCAGATTATGCCCGGAGGGGTGAATTGAAGCCCATGCCCATTTCAGATATCCTCCCACGGATAATCCTGAAAGGCCTCGTCATTAGCAATTATAAATCCTGCCCCAGCATTTCGATTTAGGCTCCGTTTGAAAACACAGATTGAAAAGTAGATTTTGGAATAAAGCTGCTTTTTAAGATGATTTTAGACCTTTGACTTTTTTGGATGCTTTTTTTTAATTCAGGAATCAATATTTGGAAGGAATTTAATGTTTGGTAGAAAAAATTGCTTTTCAATTCAAAAAATCGATTCCGACCAAAAATCGTTCTTTTTGAGATTTTAAAAACACGGATTTCGAGAGAGAAATTAAAAGGAATCCAGCTTTTGATTCCGCCGGAATCCGACCCGTTTGGTTGCGCGTTTGGGCGGAATCCACAAAAAGCGGAATCCACCCAACGCGGAACCAAACGGGGCCTTAGTGCACCACTATATGATCCTGTTCGTTCAGTCCATCACAAACAGCCAATAGAGGGCATCTTTCTAATGTCCTCCACAATGGAGTCGAATTGGGGTGGGGTTCCCATATATCCCATACTATTTTTATCCCTACTTCTCACAATCCCAATTGCATAAACGATTTTTCCCCCTTTTTTGACCTTACTTTTTTGAGGTCGACTAGATCCTTGAATGGCCATCCGCATATAAAAATCTTCCATTCCAATAAATCTCTCTCACGGAAATATTAAATTTTTGTTTGAGCATTTCAAAACACGAGAAGCATATTTTCCCTCCATAGATAGAAAATGTCGGGATTCACACTGAGAGATGTGACTGAAAAGGATTTTAAGACGGAGAGGGTTTTAACGGAGAGGATTTTCAATAATGGATATCTTATCCTGTAAATGTTCTGTGTTGATGTATATGATAATGAATGCTATTCAAATTACAAAAATGATTTTCTCTCGTTTGTGTCTTGATGAAAAATGACATCTGATATGTTATAGTAGAAAAGACTTTTATTTGTAGTGACCATTAGATCATTTCACTGAGCTTGGGAGATGACAAACAAGGGAAGAGAGCAGTACAATTAATTCATTTAGTTAAATTGACTCCACAATTAATTCAAATATATTTATTATAAACAAATAGAATGCTGTAGTTTGAAGAAAATTTTCATATTAGTACTATTGGGAATCACATGAGTATGTGTTTAGATGGATGACACGTACCATCTAAAAGTTAAAAATCATTGGCCAATTTTAAAAATCTATTCTTGAAAATCTCATCAATGTATTTTGATGGACAAATGTCATTTATCCACTATCTACTAATGAAATTTTCATTAATACGTGCTAATATAAAGTTTTCCTTCAGGGTCAACGTTCTATTTGTTCAGTATGATATAAGTGATGAGTTCTATCTATCTAGTAAAATTTATTTAATAAGAAGAAATCTTGATTATATACATAAATATACTAAACTTAAAGCTAAATTTTCTATTTGAAATAGATTACTAAGCATTGTGTAGTGAAGCACAGGTTTATGACTTTCAAATACTGTCTAATTCAAATTCATTATGAAGTGTGAACCTTTCATCCAAAAAAGGTTGTTTTGTGTATTCCTTTTTAAATAAAAAAAAAAGTTGAATATTTATATATCATGCGTGCTTCTTATGAATGGATCGTCTCAAAAGATGTTATACACATCGTCCATGAATGAATGAATATGTTGTCTACAACCAGTGGCTACCATATAGAAATCAAGCTAAAAATTAGCTTGTTTGATTGGACAGAGAGATATCAGTTTAAACATGAATGACGCCATTGAAAGTCAAGCTTGTCCACTCCTCGTCTGCAATGTATATATATTGTCTAAACGAAGTCTTTTAGTTTTAATCAACTTGTACTTTGTGCATACTTGATGTGGATCTGTTTCATATGACCTCATAATTTGTTTGAAAAAATAGTTTGTTCAGTATTTCTTGTGTACCCATCTCCTTGTTTCCTTTGCTCTACTACTGCTGGCTGTTGTTTCATGCGTTTCTGGTGCCTTTCAATCTAGTTGTGCTCCATTATTAGATATTCTTGGAGTTCAAAACTCATATCAATTGCAAGACTATTCACAATGTATCTCATGTAGGATGAAGTACTAGCATCTGATTTGTGATTCCAGATGTCAATGTTGCATGATATCATCGCTTACAATAATATCTGTTTACAAGTTTGTCATTGCAGGGGTTGAAGAACATTAGATGTCTTTGTATAACAAAAAAGGTGAATTGTTCAAAATGGGAGCACATTCAAGTTCCTTCAAGGTTGGTTATATTTTTCTGTAGCATAAATATAATGAAGGTATGCTTCTTGTTCAATTTCATAAACCATCTGATATTCTCTGTAGATGCATCACTGCAACATAAATTGGTGATTGGTTCTGTATGCTGAAGTAATTATACTGTAAATTACATTCCATCTCTGGATCAGACAACGCTTTCTCTGTTTTTTCCTATATCTTTGAATGCCATTCTATCTAAAGCAACTGATAGCGTAGATAATTCACATCTTAAATCGATATATAATTTGGGCCATCTTTTGGGTGGCCGTATAATGAATATGGTACTAAAGGATCATTCATGCCTTGAATGTTTATAGGATTTGTTTTGAAGAACCTTTATCGTACTTAAACTCTCATTTACTTGTTTTCTAGAGAGGTTTTGTGGGGGGTTATGTTGATGTTGGCCTAGGTGGCATGCTTTGTTTGTGATGCTTGAGCATCTCTGTTAAACATATTGCTCAGGTACCAGAATAAGGTTTCGATCACTTCCTTTACATTCTTGATATTTTGGACAATAATATGGAGTCATCCAAAAAAATTCAAAATTTACTCATCTCCACCTCAACCATAGAATGCACACACATAAAAACAGCCTGCTGAAACTCAAATAACCAATACTAACACCATTATGTGGAATTTTTTAGATTGCACTTTAGTTAAACTAAAATAACTAGATTTCTCTTGGAGATCGTGCTTGTTGGTTGAACCTCTCGTATAAGTGGTCGAAACTGTGACTTTCAGAAACACGAGCATCAGGTGAATTCTGAACTGTTTCAGCACATGATGTTGTGGGCATAACTGTTGCAGTACTGGCAGATCTATGCCTCTTGAAATCGTCTCTTTGGTTGAAATGTTTGGCCAAGGAAACTAGTTTCCGTAAAATTGAGCCTTCCCAAGCAGAGGCATCCAGCTCATACCTGCTATCGTAAAGGAAGAGAATTATGTATATGATCAATGCAGATGTAGAAGTAACTCCAGTAATGAGGAAGAGCCCCCAGAAGCTTGCGAAGGAGAGACTGTTGGATCTACTGATGCTACCATGGTTCAAGCAACTGTTCTGGTCACCAAGCCACTTCTTTTCGATCTCCCCCATCCTGTATCCCTCTTTTACATCCAAGATGGCCCTCGAAACATCGGCAACCAAAGGCGAGCCTTTTGGGAAGACCTGTTTCAGTGAAAAATGCAGTGAGTACTTATGTTGGTGGTACAGATCTTATGCAGGTTTTGCAGGAAGAACACTCACGAAGCCGAATCCGTCGGTCCTGTATGTGGGACCGATCATCGTATACTCATCGCAGTACTTCCTCAGGAAGAACCTGAGGTAGGGGATCTCATCGAATATTGCCGCAACTCCGCCATTATGACTTCCCTTGGAGAGCGCCTCGGCGTACTCATCAGGCGTTCTGTAGGACTTGATCTTGGCCTCGTTGAAGCCAAGCCCCTTCAACAGCTCCAGCACGAATGACCCCTTCTGGTACCCGACAAAGTCGCCGTAATCTCTAGTTCCCAAGTACACCTTTTCCTATGTATCAAAGTATCTGGCATTGTTGGGTTGCATTTCTGACCCAACTTTGACCTCTCCCAATCCCCCCCCCCCCCCCCAACCTTTCTCCATCTATCTAACCTCATTTGATGTACATTTTGTAGAGGTTTATTGAATGAAAAAGAAAGCTTATTTACCAAGCAAAAAAAAAACAAAGTCGCCGTGCTTTAAGAGGTCCGCCACGTCCGTCACCGTCGGCTGAAGCTGCTGCGCCGTCAGCATCGACGTCAGGCTCGCTGTGTAGCTCGAGCTGAGCAAGAACACCACGAACACCCACGTGAACACCGCGAACTTTGAAAGGTTGCTCTCCAGCCTCTCCCTGTGCGCGAACACAAGCGTGGAGAACGAGTAGTAGAACATCAGCCCGAGCTGATGCACTGGCGATCCGCGGAACTCGTCGTTGATGCGATGCTCGATCACCCACACAATGATCCCGGTGAAGACGAAGAACGCCATGCTCGCGCACCATAGATCGACCGACAGCGGCTTCAGGAAGCTCCAGCTGTTCCCGTCTTCCCCCCGCTGGACCGGCACGACCATGGACACGCCCGAGTCCGTGTACGGCTGCGTGAAGTCCACGTAGAGCGATCGGTTCGCGATGATCGTGACGTCGCCCACGACCGCGTCGTACGCGTTGAGGTAGACGTGGTAGGTGAGGTCATCGTAGGTACCGGAGATGTTCCCCTCGGAGTCCTCGAACACGACGAATGCGTAAGGCATGTCGTAAGGCAGTAGTGCCATGACAGAGTCGAATACGTCGATGGAGTACCCGGTCACGTTATGCTTGCCCTTCACTCGAACGAATTGATCGAAGCCAGTCCGCTTCGGGACGCCGACCCGTAGCTTCTTTCCCTTCATTGGGGGTATCTCCCAACCCCTAGGCGTGGCTGTCGAACCGCCCGGCCATGTGACAAGCCTGTTATTGAATGTCACGGTCCCACCCGTCCGTGTAGGCCTCCAAAAACCGATTTCTTGAGGGCTTCCAACCACATTGATGTACTGGAAGCCTAGAGGTTGCAGCTGCCCGTTGATGAGGCGGAAGTAGCCGCTCAGACCATAGAATTTGATGTTCTTGATGGCTTCGAGGAGGGCCAGACCGTGCTTGGCCTTCTCCGCTGCCATTGCTAGCGCCCAAACCGTGTCGTAAGCCCACAGCCCGAATGCTCTCGGCTCAGTCTCCACGAGGGATGTTGCGTTCCACCGTGCGGTGAAATTGTTGAGCGCTTTCGACCTTGGCACGTACGGAGTCACTGCCAGCACGCCTTGCATCGCTTTGAGCGTTGGTGGATCTATGAAGTCGAAGTCGCTGGTCGGCCTGTATGTCGTGATCCATGCGTACCCCGCGCTCATCATCCTGGCTTGTCGCGCCTTCGAGAAGAGGCGGACTTTCAGTGCGTGTGGCAGGTGCACGATGAAGACCCTTGTTTGATTGCGTTGTAGTTCATAGATTTTGCCAAGGATGTCCTCGTCGGTGGCCGAGGGAGGGATCACGCATCGGTGGGGGACGTCTGTGCCGACATCTTGTAAGGCGTCGACCAAGGAGGGGATTATGCCGAGGCCATAGTCGGAGCTCACGTAGATGGGGACGGCTTTGTGCCATCCGTATTTGCGGACAAGGGCGGCGATGGCTCGCACTTGGGAGGAGTCATCGGGGGCCGTGCGTATGAAGTATGGGTTGTGCGCGGGGGAGAGGGAGGGGCACGTCGCGGAGGAGGAGATGATCGGGACCTCGTATTTGTTGCCGAGATCGGTGATGAATACGGCCTGCGCGGACGACTGCGGGCCGATGATGGCTGCGCGCGCGTGTTGTTTATCAGGTCAAGCGCTGCGGGCATGCATGCGTGAGTCTTAAAAATGGAACAGTTATTCACCTGTGTTTTTTTTTCTTTTATGCGGATACCTTGTTAGACACATGTATCATGTCAACGAAACATATATTTCTTTAGAATTTTTTATATTTTTTTTTGTATGAGTGCATGCAACTTTATATATTTTTCATAGAAACAAATACTTTTTTTTAGATACAATATATTATTTTTTTAAAAATAAAAAATGCATAGACTGGATTTGGGAATAGAAAAAAAAAGGACCGTGTTATTTATTTGTGAAATAACTCACTTTGAGCCACATATCAATAAACGCCTTTAAAAATAAAATTAAGTACATGTAAAACCAAAAGTAAGACTAATAAAAGATATAGATTTTTTGGGAATAAAGAGTATATTTGTTTAAATCTACCAGGAATAGCAATATGAATTGATCTTTATATAAATATTATTAATATTTTCTTACTCAGTAAATGGTAAGCAAAAATTTTCTTTAAAATATTCTCAACACGAGTCTTAGTCCTGCATAAAAATATTCATGCCACATGGTTTGAGTATAATAATATTCAATGCTAAAAGACAAAGTAGAATTAGATATGTAAAACTAGATTGACTCTTGCGCCACTTCCAACTTTGGACAAACTTAATATATTGTCTTTCTATATCCTATGATTAACTATACCTAATAAAACAAGCGCGCGAGCTGCAGAATACCCATGTGCTCATTCCTTAACTGTAATCCAAAACTTTTAACTCTAGATCAGAATTGAGTATATATATATAGATATAATTCAGGGATAAAAAATCCATAGGGTGCGTTTGGTTGCGCGATTGCGCTGCGATTGCGATTACAGGAAGCTGCGTTTGCAATCGCGCAACCAAACAATTTTGTAATCGCAGTTTTAAATCCAGCGATTGCAGGCAAATAGTGTCCAAAAGCTGCGATTTCAAAAAGCTGAGAAAGTGAGCTTCCTGCAGAATCAGGTTTGCAATCGCAATTCTTGCAGAATTAGTTTTGCAATCGCGCAACCAAACGCACCCTGAATAGGTTTTCAAACGGCCCCTGAGGGTGCTCCAAGATAGCTGTGGGTGACTTTATGGTGGGACATTCCTGTCATGTAATATTTCAATGTCAATTCACCTTTGATGATCGGTTTTTAAAAAAATCACATTCTTGTTGCATTGGTTTGCATGACTTTATGTATCCTGATAAGATCGACAACTTTTAATAAACAAAAAGTTATTTTTTTCGCTGAATAAAGTTTGATAATCATGTCTTGATAATCTAGTACAAATTATCATAATTATTTTAAGGAGGACTATCTCTTATCATAATTTATCTATACTGTCCATACGTAACTTCTCTTTTTAAACGACAAACATAAATATTTTTGTGTCAAAACAATAACTAAAAGAAAATAAAAATTAATCACTTATGCCCAATTTAGTGTTTTTCTTATTCTCTTTTTATTGGATTACTAAGGTAAATAACATTTAAATTACCCAAGCCAAAAAATTTCATTTCTCCTTTTAAGACCAAAATTACCAAACTGACCCTTATTCTATAAAAAAAAATTTTAAATGCGTTTGGAAACACTGTTTGAAAAGAAATTTTTAACTTTACATACAATTTTTTATGATGTAATCATGAGGGCAATTTTTTAATTAATTAAGGAATCACATTTGTTGCAAATAACAGAAACTAATTTTGTTAGAATAAATACAGTTTTCGATGCACTGTTTTTTTTTTATCCTAGGAACCCTCCATGGTTGACTTTACGGACAAGCTGAGAAAGCTATCTCTGCATGTTGACACATTTTTGTTGTAGGGCAATTTTTCAATTAAATGAATTTGTTTTTTAACTTGTTTAGAACTTTCAGCTTTTAAAGGAGGAAAATGTGAACAGGTTGCTAAATGGGGCCTTAATTAGAGACAAGTGCCTCTAAGGAATTTCTTAAATGGGCTTACGTTGCAAAAACACAACAATGTGACTGAACACAAATGCATGCAATTAAAGAAAAGTTCAAAAATATTAGGCTCAACTCTATTTTTTATTTTAAAAAAAAATAGTTTACCGTGTTTTCTCATCTAATGGTTTATATGAAATTAGTTGTAGAATACGAAAAAAATTCTAATTGAAGAAGTATACACCTTGAGTATGATTTTTTTAAAAAGAAATATAGATATTATTATTACGATTTCATTAAAGATTTCAAAATACAATTCTGAAGGAGATGAAAGGAAATAGAGCAAATCAGTGAATATAGCCTAATATTTACAACTTTTCTTGTAGAGCGAAGCCAAAAAAATTCTAATTGAAGTATACACTTTGAGTAAGATGTTATAAGCTAAATATAATAGCATTTACAAAAGTTTCATGTAGAGCTAGCCGCTAAAATATTTCATTGCAGAATGCAACGAAATTTTACTATAAATGAAAATCTAAGCCCACCAAAAACAAAAACAAAAATCATAGAAGAGCAGTAAAGAAACATGATGAAATAGAACACAGTACTTAATAATTACTAAAAATCAAGTGAAGAGGGAGAAAATAATCAAATATGCACCTGCAGAGGCGGCGTCGATGGTGTTCTGCTTGGAATCCCTCTTGTGTAGGACCAGCCTCGTCTTGTAGTTACGGTGGGCGGAGTAGAAGTCGTCAACCGCCGTCGCGATGCATCGGTACGCCGTCCTCCCCTCTCGAGTTCCCAAATCAAGAACCACTCCCACATCAACAGCTTGTTTTGCTGCCTCATCGGAGAGAGCAGTCTTGAAGAAGGCCAAGTAAATGATGAAGAACACAAGGTTGGTTATTCCCTTCATGAGGCTTTGGAAGGGACAGCACATCACATGTTAGTAGATATAATATATATAAGACTTAGTCTTCAAGGTGTACAAACAAAAGGAGCAGGGACCATTCAAAGTATATTTTAGTTATGACTTTGACTTCTTTTGATGAAGATATAAGAGCAACTTCACATCTGTACTCAAATTTTTTAACTGCTTTCTTTTCCTTTATTTCTACATTTTCTTTCAACCTTGTTTTTTTTTCTTCAATTCCACCTTTAACTTTCAATAAATTAGATTAAATCTTCACACCCCTGAGATTTTCAACATCTCTTCAAACCTAAAGAAAGAAAAAAAAAACCTCTATAAAACCATGTGGTCTTCTTTCTTCACTGTTTCACCTTTGTTTTTTAATTTTTTAATTTTATTTTTTCTTTCTTTTTAATGGATGATTATGGTTTTTACTTTTAAATATCTTGGAGAGAATGGAAGAAAAGTTGAGTAGCAAAGATATTTAATTGAAAGACTTTGCAAATGTTTATAGAAAATAATTGAAAGTTAGATGATAATTTTTTAAAACACTAAGGGCACGTTTGGATGCAGTGATTATTTGTACGTGTTTTTTTGCACAGGCAAATTTTACATTGTACGTGCAAGGAAACTTTGTACATTGTTTGCACATGTTTGTCTATTTTCATATTGTGTTATCATTTACACATATGTTCTTATTAGTAATTGTTTGTCTCATATATGTAAAACTGTTTGTATATGTGTCAATTTATTATGTTAAAAGATAATAATATTATAAATAGATAAAATATTTTTTTCAAATGATTATCAAATATATTATTTTTTTAAAACCCAAAAAATTTATGAAAAATATATTATATAAGTCAATGTGGTTAAAAAAAGTTCTAATATAATAGAATATAAATAAAAAATAATCGGATTTCAACTAACAAATAATCCTATAAGGTTTTTTTATATTTTATAAATAACAATTTTGTTGGATAATATATATGATAATTAGTTAAGATTTCTTGACATATTTTAATATTTTCATGCCACATTAATATTTATTATCCACACAATTATATTATTGTAAGTTATATAAATTTATAAAATATAATTATCTATTTTATTACTTAAGATAAGATTAAGAGATGAAATATTTGTTTTGGATAATATAGACTTTAATAAATTTGTTCGATGGTAAAAATGTAAAATTGCTTTATATACACTTGAGAGGTGTGAAAATAAAATCTGTTACAAATGAAAACACATGGGTTGGATGGGATTTTGTTTCCCCATATATTGGGGGCAAATGAAAACCTTGGATTTTATTTGTCACACTTTAAATATCATAACCAAACAAAATATTATGTTTGAACATGTGCAAATAAAAACTCACCCCTATTTGTACAGTATCCAAACATGCCCTAAGTGATGGTTGAAAACATAAAGTAAAATTTAGATATGAATTTGAATAAGGACTGAGGATGGCCTAACTGATGTCATATATTTTTCACTTCACGCTTCCAGAGGCCCTTGCTCTGTTCCAGGGGCGGAGCCAGGAATTAAAGCAAGGGGGGGCAAAAAATTTAAGAGAATAAGTAAGATAAAAAAGAATAATTATAGATATATGATAAGTTAATACAAAATAAAAACAATTGAAAATATTTTTTTACTTATTTTTTAGGATATAAATATCCGTAATAATCTATAGAAGATCTAGAAAAAAATCGTGAAAACTCAATATTCCCATCGCAAAAAAGAAATGAAGCTTAAAAATTTAACAAAAATGAATATGAATAAATTAATTGATCACAAAAATATACATGGATATCTTTCACGTTTATATTTTAGAAAGAGATTTTAAAACTTTACTTCTAAATATTTTGAAAGACTAAATATAGTAATGATGAAAAATTAAAATAAACAAAAAATAACAAAACATCCAAATCAGTAACTTTTCAACCCTTCAAAATCAGATACTAATATTCACGTGAAAATAAAGTTTTTCAAAGTTTTTTTTAAAGGAGACCCATGATTCCAAATCTCAATGGGCGCTAATATGCTCAGTTAGTAATATTTTCATTTGTCGCGTCTAATGCATTATTTCACTTAGTTAAAACATTATATATTCTACTATCTCTGTATACACTATTATAGGAAACATAAATAAAATATATACATTTATTTCATATGAGCATGTATTTCACTTCTATAAAAAAAATATATATATAAATCATGATACAAACAAGTTTGTATGTAATATCTTCCAACCTCAAACCCACTCATTTCAATTAGGATTTTTGCATATCCCCTTAAAAAATCTCATTTTATCAAAATTACCCTAGTAAATTATTATTTTTAACAATGCTTCTTAAAAGGTTTAAATTATTCATGAATGTTCTTCTAAAATATATTCCTACAAAATTTTAAAAATTTGTATTATGCAAAAATACCCTTCAAAAGGGAATTGATGCAAAATTTAAATATTTTGAAGTATTGTTGGGAATAGAATTTAAAATGGAGTATTTGATAATATAAGAAGTTTTGAGGGGGTATATGCAAAAATCCTTGGCGTGGGCCTTGGGGGGGCTCGGGCCCTAGCCCGCCCCCCTTTGGCTCCGCCCCTGCTCTGTTCCATCATTTAATGTGGACCTTCCGAAACGTCACTAAAAACCCAAACTGGACCAAGATATATGGACTCATTTTTCTTTAATCACAGGGAAAAATTTTAAATTTTTTTCGAAGATTTCTATTTTCAACCTAAACAATTGCAACAAGTCGACAAGAAAATGGACATCATTTATTTGATACCATTACAAGCTACATTGACAAACATATTCAATTGTCTAAATCAGCAGGAGATACGCACGCGTGTCCATTGCATTTTGACAGTTGTTACACTCTTGTCTATTTTACATATTTATTTGAAAAAAATGTAAATAACCTTTATAAATTGTTCAAAATTGATATAACCTCCTGGCTTTTCTAAAAGTTCATATAACTCTATGAAAACAAATATGTAAATTCAAATAACATTTAAGTTAAATTTTCGTTAACAGATAAAGAATATCCGTAGAATATTTCTTTTGGTTAACCTGACTGAAAACACGGTATACCAAAAACCAATGGTAGCTCTAGGAATTTTTATAGATGGGGTCATTTAGAAAAATAAATTTCACAAATTTTTTAAAAAGTCTACTCTTGTCATATATTTATTAAAAACATAATTTTTTTTAAAAAATAGAACAATAGCTTACATTAATAAAAAAATAAATCATCAAAGAAAGGAGATGAAATATTTTCTAACATATAAATTTTATAATTTGGAGGTTTTAAGTATAAATCTAGGACGGACATAGTCAACTGATGGGCTGGTGGGTTGAGTTGTCATGGTTTGAAAGGGTGACAATAATAGTTTGAGTTTATTTAAATGTGATGGGGTCAGTTGACCCCACCGTATTATATATGGCGCCGCCCCTATTAAAACGTGAAAAATGCGGAAAACCCTCTATAAATTATTATTTTATCAATTTGAATAGATTATAAAACCCTATTAGAAAAAATCAAAATGTTATTTAGATTTACATAGATGTTTTTAAGGGGATATATGGAATTTAGGAAAAATAAAGGGTTTTGTGAATTTCAGACAGTTTATAGGGGGTTTATATGGATTTTAATTTCCCTATTTATTTATATTTTTATGTATTTTGTTAATCATCAACACTACTTAAATAAGTTTTCATTGAAATATATATTATATCTTTTATATAAAAAAATACATGTCTCATTTAAAAATCAAATATGTGCAGTGTGGACTATATTTAAAACTGAAATAGCTAAGACTAGGGCTGCAACTTGGGTTGGGTTGAATCCGATTTTTACATGGGTTGGGTTGACCAAATCGGATTCGGATTCGGGTTGGCCAATTCGGGTTGACACACAAATCGGGTTGGGTTCGGTTTGACCTCACTCCCAACCCGACCCAACCCAAACCCGTAAACTAATGGTTAAAAAAAAATTATGGCCATTCATTCTGTAGCTTCTAATATGGGTAATCCAAATTTTAGGTAAACCTAGCTAATCTTATAGGTTGGGTCGGGTTGATTTATTTAATTTATATATCATGTTAGAAAATTCGGTTGGGTCGAGTTGTTTCAATTCGGTTGAAAATCGGGTTGGGGTCGGGTTAGTCCAATTCGGGTTAGGTCGGGTTGGGTCAGGTTGGTTTATTTAATTTCGGGTTGGGTTCGGGTTGGGGTCAACCCGAACCCAATCCGCCCGAGTTGCAGCCCTAGCTAAGACTGAGTCTAACATTTTCCTTACATGAATATTGAACGTTTATTGTCAAAAACTAACTCTTTTGATCCAAAGTAAGTGCAAATAGATCTCTTCCTTGTTATTAATATCTTAAAAAGTAATCACTGTGAGTGTTTACAATGTTTGTAATAGGAATCAAATTTTTCAGAAGACCTCTAGTCGAACAACTCAACCACGTACAAGACTTTTTTATATTTTTATTTATGTCTCTGTTTGGTTGGTGGTATTCTATGATTGGTGGTATTCTATGATGGATATATTTTGATTTCATCCTATATCACCCGAAAAGATTGAGAATCTATGAAGGAAAAAGAAATGTGCTTCTTGATCAAATGATTTCTAGTAAAAAGAATCGATCAAAAATATTAACATATATCAAACATGGCCTGGGAGTCTATCCCATCTAATGTAAGATAAATTAAAAAAAATTATTGGAGAAAATCTGATATGATATTCCAATACAGTCCTCAAAATACAATTATTACGAGAATTTGACAAAAAAATTCTTCTAGAGATATTTGAATAAAAAATTAATAAAAAATAATAAATTATTATAGATAATAAATTCTCATAAAAACTTCAGAGTTCAGACGGAAGAAAAGATATGATCCATGTAAGATGAGATGGTGCATGTATCACAGTCATGAAGTCCAACATGTTAGGTAGACAGTGATTCTTTTTTTTTTCCCTTTTTGTCTGTTGTTGCTTTGTCATATATAATTGAACGTAGGATACACGAGTGAAGTAATTGGAAAATGGTGGTTGCAATCAGAAGTACTGTTGAATCGGTTTGTGTGGTTGAAACTTTCATGTGATTGGTCTTTCTTTAGTATATAAAACTCATCTGTATTTTAACTATGCTTATAGGTACTTGGACAGCTTATAGGTAGGATGATTTAATTAGATAGGTGGGTCAATTGATCAGCTTTGAAGGGTTGGTTTTTATGGAATGGAAAAGTACCATTTCCTACTCTCAGGCTTCCCATGTCTTATTCTCATATTCAGCACTGACTATTCATTTTTTCTCTTCTTCTTCTTCATTTTTTAGAATATTGACTGAATAAAATCGAACCATTTCATTATTTCAATATGAGAAACTTGCGTATGAACATGTAATAATGAGAATATTATGGATAGCACGTAGTCCATAATAAAGTTAAGACCCTTTCATCAATAATAAAAATTATATATACATAAATGAAAATTCCATAGATGCTCCTTAATAAACATATGTCATTAATCTAAGCATGCTCAATATGTGTTGATATGGAAATTTTATTCATTTTGGTCAATCAGAGATTAAATTGAGAATACAGTTATTCAAGTATTACGTGGTTTAATTTGTTGGAACTTAGACTCAATATTTTGAACAAATGAAAGTATCTCATACGCTTTAATTTATTGCTTGTGTTGCTAGCGAAGCTTCTTGTACAATGTTCCAATTGTTAATAGGAGGATTTAATTCTGATTATAGCTTCATTTGTTGTAACTAATTTTGGAGAACTTCATGAAATTAAAATTCAGAGCTTTGATATTCCTTAGGGGGAAATCACTTCTGTTTCAAGAATAACCAAGTGTATAAGAAGAAGATATTTTATCATCAAAATATCATGTTTGTTTAATATAAATAAACTGTAATAATTATGTTTTAATAAATAGAATAAGTCTTGACAGCTATAATTTATTCTTGTTTATCCATCCAAAAATATAACTATATATGTTCATATTAAAAAGATATAAATTTTTTTATTAAAATCGAGAAAGGAATAATACCCGAACAGAAACTAGGTAATTCGTTTCAATCCTGGGTAACTATTTCATGTCTAGAAAGTTATCCCCGGAAAAGGATTTGACTTTTCTTCAAATTTGTTACCCACGAGGCCTTTGGCCCGATTAAATGCATGTAATAAGACTGTTGAGTCATATGTTTGAACAAAGACTTTCTGGTTTTGTAGAACTTGAAGACTTGGGAGTTGGGACTGCGGTCTCAATCCATGTGGGGACATGCATTTTGGGAAGACATGCATGGCATGGTTGTGATTTTTAGTGCTTCTATGATCATATGATATTTATATTTGCACTACAGTAACTATGTGATATTTTATACATTGGGATTGTCATATAGTTTGTATTGAAAAAGACTTAATTGTATTAATTAATTGGGTGTCAGGTAGGACTATGTCAGACTCATAGTACTAACATAATATGCAAGACTACCTCTGCTTAAGGTGTGCCAGGTCCCATGGGTCTAGAAAAACCATGTGGTACAAACCCACAACATCCCGACCATCAAAGCTTATAACAACATAAGATCAAACTTGATAGGAGAGAAGAACTTCAGTCCTGTGAAGTAGCTGGATTCGTTTTATTGGGGAAGAGTGGAAGCTTTTTATATTATTTCTCAAGTTTTTTTTTTGTCCCGTCTCTCCTTTAATGGTTTCTGTATGTTTTTCTTTCTCTTCTCATTTCTCACGGTATTGTCTATTTTAATACATTGTAAAATAAAAATGACTACGGTTTAATTGATTTATTTTAAATTTAAAAAAATGTAAATTCAATTCAAAAGTGTAAGTTGGGGTAAGGCTCAGCTCGAATTTCATTTTGTAACACCCTCTCTTTTTTAATTGATCATATATATATAAAAAATTCAGAACAGTTAGAATCTGGCTGAAAAATGTTAAATCTTACTTCTCTTTGTTGTTCTGTTACTCGAGAAGATTCTTTTGGGTTAGTTTAGCAGGGATTAAGGTTTTTGAGGATAAATTTTCTTAATTTAGGGGATAAAAAATTCATCGATTTTGTTCATATTTATATTTGTCAAAATTAAGATAAAAGATGGGGATAAATGCTATCCCAACCTTTAGGCTTAATTTGGTAAAATGATAAATATTTAAAATAAGTTAACCCAATTCTGAAAATAGAAAAACCATTATTTTTTATCTAAATTTACATTTGATAATGTTTTTTATTATCCTCGTTTTTTGTGTTCTTATCCACAATCTTACATTTGGATCAAATATGGGATAACTTCAAATTTTTTTAAAATATCAAATATATTTATATTATTAAAAAATTTATGAATTTTAACGAAATCTAAACTTACAAATCATTTTTAATGAATTATAACATATATACATCAACCCCAAATTAGACACATTGAGCTGGGTGTGTTTGGATCTCTCTTGTTTCATGCGTTGCTGTTTTTTTTTATTTTTTTTTTTATTTTTACAAGGGTTTCATGTGGAGTTGTTGAGTGGTTATATTGATGGGCTAAAAAATCCTCTTGTAAATTGATTTTCTTATGTAGTTCAATAAGTCCTTTTAGCTTATTTTCTATCCCAACCTTTTCCGGAGATCGATACAGTTATTTATAAAAAAAATAATAACAATAACACAACTAAACTTATTACGTGAACAGAGTAATTGAATCAATGGCAGTCATTGCATACATTCTTATTTGCCTATTTTTTTCTTTTTGGTTTTTGGTTTTTTTTTTTTTTGAAAAATGTCAGTTATAAATGTTATTTCAATTTTACAAAATAAAGATAAAAAATGAGGATAAAGTATGTTTCACTTTTTATCCAGAATAAATTATCCCTATTTTTTATCTCAAAATGTGGATAATTGTCCATATTTTTTCTTCTTTTTTATGCCATATGGGTGGGATAACAAGTAATTTAACGCAATTATTTTCTTATCCCAACCCCTTATCCCTATGTCAAACTAGGCCTTAGGTGAAACAAAATATCTCCACTTTCATTTCAAAATTGAAACAATTGTTCACAGTTTATCTTAATTATTTTTTATACCAAATAAGGATAAGTTGTCTCCCACTCACTTATCCTTATAATTACATTTTATCTCAATATTTATCTTATTGTCAAACTGGCCCTTTATGTGTACATATCATTGTAACCATACATTATATTAACTTCCCCTAATGAAAAAATACGTTGGAAATTAACACACATTAGCTGTGATGCATTGGACGAATGGGTGTAAATAGAGCCACGTTTGTTCTTGTTAGACGTCAAATGTCATGGGGATAAATTGGGCTAGGTTGTCCTATCCGTTTTTTAAAAGTCTGACCTTGTCTAAAGTGCTAATTTAGAGTGGTGGGCTTTGGGTCGAAGCCAAGAGCCCAAGAGGCAAGAGCATACACAAAGTATTTTTTGGAGTACTAATTTCAGTCTTATATAAAGCATTAGCATCATTCACTCATATTAACAAACTATATAACTCTATATAAATTCTTTTCATATTTTTTGTAAATGGATGTAAGCAATTATTCATTAAAGTATATACTTCAATTTTTATATATGTAAACATCAAAACAAAGTATATTATTTTAAAAAAATTAAAACATGTGCGGATTGAAATTGTTGGGCTGATAAAGGATGGTATATATGTAACATTTCCCCAAAGCCAATAAGTGGCAAACAATGTGCAGATTTCCTTTATTGTGCGGTGAAAAAGATGGAAAAATGTTAAACACAACCCCATTTACATCTCACATGCAGTTCACAACCGTTTTGATTTTTTAAAAATAGTATGATTCATCTAATATATATATATATATACACACACACATACACTTTAACGAATCGTAAGAACTCATATTTAGAAAATGTGAAAAAATTTCAATGATGTATACATGTCATTGAACAATTATCGAGATACATGAGATTGCATGATGTAACGGAGATTGTGTATAATCACCCCCGTTTACAGTCAAATATGCAACCCCCACACATTTTTTACAAATATAAATATTTAACTACTAAAGTACGTTCTTTTATAATAATTAATAAGAAATAAAATACATTCTTACACCATTAATGAATGCATAATTTTTACGGTTTTCATAATTAAGTATAAACTATGACTGAATTATACATCACATTACTGATACGACATACTACAAAAGAGAAATTACAATTGAGACTGAATTATAAATTACATTAATGACATGACGAACTACAAATGAGACTATTAAATCAGTAAATTTATATTTCATGTTGGCTATGGACATCAACATTTACATTTACACAAAAAAAGCCCCATACAAAAACACACACACATCAGTCTCTAACAACAACCAACTCCACATGAGCCCGCGAAACCTCCCCACTTGTGCTCCCACCATCCGTGGTCGGGCTCGGAAGCTCCCCGGACCGCGGGTCATAGACACTCACCGCACTCCGCGAACCATCATCGTCGTCCACGACACAATCAGGGCTTACATTGGCATGCTTGCTATCCGCAAACGTCGGAGCCCTCCCCATCGACGGATGCCTTTGATCGTAGTGCCTCGACACCACCACGAGCCCCCGCAAGAGCGAACTCTCGGACACCAGAGCCCTCAATTCGCCCCAGTTTTCGCATATGTAGAGGAACAGCGAAACGATGAGCGCGAGCGCCGTTGTCGTCCCTGTGATCAAGAAGAGGCCCAAGAAGCTGCCGGAGCTCAGGCTGTCTGAACTTACCTTGCTGTCTTCGCTAGGGCAGGTCGTCAGGTCTCCGAACCATTTCTTTTCGATTCTGGACATCTTATCCCCTTCGGTGACGTTCAGGATCGCCCTCGACACGTCGGAGACCAACGGTGATCCCTTTGGGAAGGCCTGCCAAAATTGCCACAAGCGTTCATGCAAATGTTCAACTCACATGCTCAACTTAAGACAATTCGCATAAAATAACCTCATTTTTTTAGAATAGTTGTAAAAATAATTCAGTTTTTAGAGTAGTTGTAAAAAAATAACATTTGGCCTGGTTAATACTGATTGGATTTTTTATTTTTTAAAAATAGATGTGATATTATGTCTCTTTTTTATATGTATCAAGTCTTCATCTCACTTGATCATGGAAAATCTCATGTCTAAGTTATTTTTTTATAACATAGACATGATTATAACTTATAAGTCATGTTTCCTTTGAGGCTATGACTCAAGTTTTTTTTTTTTTTACCTAATATGCATATGTATATTAAATTTGACTTAAATTAAAAATAAAAATAAATAAAATATAAATATTTAATTATATCTTATGGATATGACTATTTTGAATTTTATCTCAAACTCAACTGATAATATTGAAATTTTAATTTGAATTATGCAAATAAGATTGAGATAAGATTTAAATTTTAAAATGTTACTTTATATTAATATAAGAGGCATGATATCTCATTTTACAAAAGAAACGTGATATATCCAGATATAAAAAATCGGCCATGGTTAATTTTTGCTAAACATTTGAGTTGGGGTTATTTTAGCTAATATTAAAAAAACTAAGGTCAGTTATGCAAATTGCCCTTTTAACGTTTGAAGTATGTGAACGCTTACGAATCCGAAACCGTCGGTCTTGTAAGTCGGTCCGACCATCGTATAGTCGGAGCAATGAGTGACGTGGAAGAGCTTGATGTAGGGGATCTCGTCGAAAAGCGCGTCGACCCCATCGTTGGCGCTGCCTTTGGAGAGCGCCTCATGGTAGTCGTCTGGGGTGTCGTAGACCCTGAGCTTCGACTCGTCGAAGCCGATGCGCTTCAACAGGTCAACCACAAACGAGCCCTCTTGATACCTGACGTGCTTTCCGTACTTGATGAGCTCACTCACGTCGGTGATCGTCGGCTGGAGCTTCTGCACCGTCAACATCGATGTCAAGCTCGCGGTGTAGCTCGACGTGAGAATGAGCACCACGAACAACCATATGATCACCAGGAACCTCGACAGGTTGCTTTGCACCTTCTGCCCTGATAAAGATGATAAGTGTCAGTTAAGTTATTCATTAAAACTGATGAAAACTGATAAAATTTAACACTGACTGTGAGCGTAGACGAGCGTGGAGAATGCAAAGTAGAAGATGGTGCCCAACTGTTTGGAGGGCTCGCCCCGGAACTCCTCATTGATGCGATGCTCGATCAGCCACACTACGAAACCGGTGTAGAAGAAGAAGGCGAGGCTGATCAGCCAGAGGTCCGTCGTGAGTGGCTTCAAAAATATCCACGCGTTCTTCCTCTCGGACCTGATCGGGACGATCATCGACACGCTCGATTCGGTGTATGGAAGCGTGAAGTCCACGTTCCCCGACCGGTTCACGATGATCGTCGTGTCCCCCACCACGGCGTCGAAGTTCTAATACAACACCAAAGAACATCCCAGTCTTTAGAAAATCCAAAAAATTGATGGAGTATAGCACTGACTAAGATCAACTTACATGAAGGAAAACTTGGTGCACCATGTCATTATATGTGCCGGCGGCCTTCCTATCCGGCCCCACAAAGGGAACGTATTCATATGGGACGGAGTATGGTAGCGATAGCATAACGGCGTCGAAGATGTTGATGCAGTACCCGCTCACGGTGGTCGTGTTCGTTCCATTGTCCCACTGAACCTTCACGAATTCGTCGAACCCGTTCTTCACCGGAACGCCGATCCTCATCTTTTTCCCGCTCGTCGGCACCACCCACCCCCTCGGCACGGCCCAAGTCTCACCGGGCCATATAATCGGGCCAAGGCAGGACACGGGCGCCGTCATCGAATTCAGTCTCCGAGACAGCCCGTCCACCGGAGTCCACAACCCGATTCTCCGACCGCCTCTTCCAATGACGTTCACAATCTCAAAAGCCGACGACTGGAGCTCCCCGTCGACGAGGCGGAACGGCCCGCTCAGCCCGACAAAACCCGTTTTCAAAATCGCGTTCAGAAGCTCCGCCCCGCTTTTGGAGACTCCCAAACTCTCCAAATCAGTCGAATTATTCACAACATCAGAGCCCGTAAACCCGAGCCCGGCCCGCACGACCTTCTCAGCCGCCATCGCCACCGCCCACGCCGCGTCGTACGCCCACAAAACTGATGCAGCGTGCAACCACGCTCTTCTACGGATTCGTTCAAAAGAACGAGATCGGTAGGCTCCAACGTCGCTGTTGATTCTTTAAAAGAATGCCAGGGGGTTGGGCTTCAATAATCTACTACTTCGGATGAAATAATAGAGAATTGGGAGGTCTTTGCAATTGTTAGTACTCCTAACAAATACAAGAGATAAAATAACTAAACTTCAAATATTCATAAACTAAATAATCAAATGGGTTCACAAGCTTATTTATAGAAGAGAATCCCAACAAACTAGGATCTCAACTAATTATCTAAATCTAACAAACAAATCTAATAGATCTTTATCTAATCCTAACTAAAATTCAAATTTGAATTCAAATAATGATTTGAAATTCAAATCTAAATATAGTAAATCCTAACAAATAAATAAAATCCTAACAACCTCAAAACAACCCAAAAATAGTAAAAATAACTTTGAACCGTCGATTTGACCCCCAAGACGATCTCAGAACGCTCCGAAAAATGGCGTAGTGGCGTAGCAACTACTCCTGTAGGGCTCGTCGATACGAACACGTGGACATATTATAATAGCGATTCTGATCTACGGTTCAAAAGTTATGGCTGTTTGAAGTCACGGTGCTCTCGATTCATCACGATGCCCCTTCTTCTTGTGCTCCATTTGATCTCGGCCGTCCATGTATTGTACGGCTATGATGTCTGCATCATCCTCCCCAGGTTGGAGAGAATTCGCCCTCGAATTCAGATTGTCATCACTGGAACTATCACCTGTATACGGAACGAGGTGCTTGACATTGAAGACATCAGCTGTGCGAATGTGGCTTGGAAGTTTCAACCGATAAGCATTGGGGTTTATCTTTTCCAAAATCTGTAGGGGACCAATTTTGCGGGCAGCAAGCTTATTATACTCTCCTGCGGGAAATCGATCCTTGGTTAACACAGCCCAAACATAATCACCAACATCGAATTCAACAAGACGACGTTTTTGATCAGCAATTTGCTTGTATTTGGATGTACTGTCAAGGAGATGTTGCCGAGTGTCGTTGTGAATCTGCTGGAGTTGAGTGATGAGGTCTTCGGCCTTGCCATGGACGCGCTTCAAGTCGGGGAGCGGTGCGAGATCAGCTGGTGATCGTGGAAGAAGACCATACACCACATAGAAGGGACTGAGACCTGTGCTACGGTTCACCGATCGATTGAAGGCGAATTCGGCTTGGTAAAGTTTTTGGTCCCACGTCTTCAAATTATCTCCTACGAGACAACGAAGTATAGAGCTGAGAGATCGATTTACCACCTCTGTTTGTCCATCAGTTTGAGGATGATAGGCGCTGCTGAAATCCAGTTTTGTGTGAGCCAACTTTCACAAGCTCCGCCAAAAGTGGCTAAGAAAGCGCGTATCCCTGTCAGAGACAATGGATAGGGGTAATCCATGCAAACGGTACATTTCTCGAAAATAAAGTTGTGCAACATGTACGGCATCATTGGTCTTCTTGCAAGCAATGAAGTGTGCCATCTTGGAGAAACGATCGACCACCACAAAGATAGAGTCTACACCGCGTTGATACCACCTGATGCAGCGTGCAACCACGCTCTTCTACGGATTATGAATATTTGAAGTACGGATTCGTTCAAAAAAACGAAGACGCTCGCATGGTCCGCCGTCCGGAACCTCACCTTCCACCGCGCATTGAAGTCTTGAAGCTCCTTCGACTCGGGCACGTAAGGCTTCACCCCGATCACGCCCTGCATGGACTCGATCACCGACGTGTCGAGCGAGTCGAGCAGGTTCGTCATCCCATCGGAGACGATCCACGCGTAGCCCTCGCCGAGCATCCCGGCTTCCCTCGCCTTTAAAAAGAGACGGGCCCCTCGAGACGACGTCATGTGGACGACGAACACGCGCGTCTGCATCGACATGAGTTTGTAGAGCTCTGCGAGAATCTGGTCGTCGGAGGCGGACGGGGAGATGACGCTTCGATAGGGGACGCGCGCGTTGGCTTGGGTGAGGGCGTCGATGAGAGAGGGGAGGAGGGAGGCGCCGAAGTCGGTGTCGTCGTAGATGGGGACGACCTCGCGCCAGCCGAAGTGGGAGACGAGAGCGGCGATGGCGGTGGATTGGGTGGAATCGTTGAGGGCGGCGCGGATGAAGTAGGGGGTGCTGGAAGGGATGAGGGAGGGGTTGGTGGCGGAGAAGGAGATGATGGGGACGTGGGATTTGGTGCCGACGGCGGAGACGAAGGTGGACTGGGAGGATTTTTGGGGGCCTAGTATGGCTTGCACTTGGTGGTTCTTTATAAGGTCCAAAGCTGACATAAAATTGTGGATAAAAAGTTAAGTTGTGGATAAATTGCAGATGAAATTATAAACATGAAAAAACTGGGTTTAGGATCTATTGATTTACAAAAACAGATGGCATGTGATTTGATATGTAACCTAACATTATAACAATGGAATATATCGAATGAAATAAGAAAAAATTTAGAGGGATATTATATTAAATATTAAGATTAGTTCATTCACTGTTATTCTCTCATATCTATATACTCATTTATTCGATGCAAATAAATAGGTTTTGGGGTTTATTGACCGTTATCCCACCCTATTCGCACTTATTCTACTACCCAAATTTTGGTAAATTTTTTTGTAACTAAATCCATATATGTCTTAATGTTATTGTTATGGAAAAAATTGATGTAACTTCCTAAAAACTTATGAAAATCAGAAAAAGTCCATGTAAAATTGATAAATCTCCTTAGGTTTCTATCTTATTAGACAATATTTATTTTAGTCCCTATAACTAACCAGATGTGTGGTTAACCCTAACCATGCATGGTAAATTACTGTTATACCCTTTTAAAATTTATTTTCTTTGTTGGAAAAATCGATGACTCCCTCAAAACTCATGAAAATCGAAAACAATCCTTGTAAAATAAAAAAAATCGTCTTAACTCCATGAAATCTTCTTAAAATCATAAAAAATCGTTGTGATTATCTAAAAGAATATACTAATTTATTTAAATTTTATTAAACAAATTATAGTTTTATAATCAAGGTGTTATGCTTTTTATTGCTAGTAATTTTGAATTGAAAATATATTATAGAATTTTGATTTGGTTTTTAATTTGTTTTCTCTTATTTTGTAATGGAGTTGATGAAGTTATAATTTTTTTTTGTTCGGTCTCTGTGATGAGATTGAGAAGGTGATCAAAAATATGAAATATGGTTTGAGGGCTAATTTTTTTACTATTAAGGATGACATTTCAGGAGATAGAAATGTTAAAAAATACCGAGGGTATTTTTGTCTTACAAAATTACTAAACCTGATTTTATAAAGTTTTCTAGGGACTGAATTCGATTTTAGTAAGTTTCTGAGGACTTATTTCGATATACTTTTGACCGACTAAATTCATTAACTGTATACTATGACGATTTTCTGAGTTTTGAGAGGATTTGAGGGAGTTAAGTTTTTTCTATTTTTATTCATATTATATCACTCATCTCTTCTATGTTATCTTACATTTCATTCAGATGCAAAAAGGATATCAAGATGATAACTAATTTCAGACAAAATTGAAATTGATTAGTCTGTATAATAAAACTAAAAGATAAAAGTGAATTAAGATAATGAAGCTTATAATACCTTGTGATATAACTATATATATATATATATATATATATAAAAATGTTTTAACTTGTTGTCAAAGGGCACTTTAAGATCTTGTTGATGAAATGATTAAGAGTTTAACATATACGTTGGTATTCTAAGAAAGACTACAACAATCATAGTAATTACTGAAACTTATAGTTAGATATTTGATTGAAGATATTAAATGAAACGTGGACAAATTATCTTCCTTTGGTTGTGATTGGAGTGAATAAGGGAATAAGTCAATAAACTAATGGTTAAATTGAATGAATACTATAATGTCCTGGTTCACACGCAACCGAAGATTTGGGTCTGCCAATCAATGTTGTAAAGTCTTCCATTTTGTCCTTTGTGCCAAAGTCGTGTTCTTTCCTTTAATTTCTTCAAATGATACTAAACCACCCACACACACACACACACACACACACACACACACACACACATATATATATATATATGAAAATGATTGCGTGCGGCGAACGGCAGGTGCGGCCGCGACGTGGGCCGTTCAATCGCGGGTCCATCGCATCCAACGGTCGAGATGAATCGCCCCCGACCGTCCGATGCGATGGACCCGTGATCGACGGCCCGTGATCGCTGCCGCACCCGCCGTTCGCCGCACGCAATCACGTCCCTATATATATATATATATATATATATATATATATATATATATATATATATATATATATAGGGAGCCGATTATGTGCGGTTTACGGTCGGTGCGGTGCGCGATCACGGGCCGTCGATCACGGGTCCATCGCATCGGACGGTCGGGTGCGATTCACGTCGACCGTTGGATGCGATGGACCCGCGATCGGACGGCCCACGTCGTAAACCGCACCGACCGCATACCGCACGTAATCGCGACCATATATATATATATATATATATATATATATATATATATATATATATATATATATATATATATATATATTATATGGCCGATCGCACGACGCAGTATCGACCTCGTTCGTCTGATCGCGGGTCCATCGCATCCAACGGTCGACGTGAATCGCACCCGACCGTACGATGCGATGGACCCGTGATCGACGGCCCGTGATCGATACCGCACGGTATGGCCGACCGCAGCATATCACCCCTCTATATATATATATATACACGTTACCCATTGTGGTAGTTAATTTGAATAATTAAGGTCAAAATTGCATAAGTCAAACACCTGTGCAAGCTTTCTGAATTTTTTTCAAAAATTATATACAATTTTTTGTGCAAAGAAATTATAATAAGATATATATCTTCTATGTAAGGGACGCATGCAAACTTTTATGACTTAATACATTCTGCCACGTAAATAACACAATAAATATTTAAACTCTACGTGCTAAATTTTTTTTTTTTGTAAATACAAATAAATAAAGCACAAGCATTTTAAGAATGGAAGAATCAAAATTTTTTTTGTTTACGTGTCACTTGCTCATCGGTCAACACAGATATGTACGTTGTCATTCTCACATAGGATCCAGACTCCAATAAAGTCATGTATCGCTCCAATAAAATTCGACAAAACCCATCTTAAGTAGTAAAAAAATAGTTATAACTATGATCTTTATTTTTCTCATAATGCGTATGCAATCTTTATATTTTTCATGATATCTAACAACATATAATCCACACATAGGTAGTCATGTCTAACATATATACACACTCTCGTTCGCTACGTCACCACGCGTCATATGATATTTTGTTACATGCAGAATCACCAACACATTAAATACTCCATTAACCAATACTCAAATTTTACCAAATAACCCCCTGTAAACTGCATCAAATTAATCCATATAACTCTCTAACTTTTTTTAGAGTTCATATATCTCCATGAAAACACATATGTAAATTTAAATAACTTACTGAGTTAAAATTTCGTTGACAAATAAAAAATATTATGTAAATATTCTATTTGATCAACCCTGACTGAAAATACATTATACAAAAAATAACCCTATAATTTATTAAAAATAAAAAAAATCTTCTATAAATGATGATTTTACCGCTTCAAATATATTATAAAACAATATTCAGAGGGTTAAAATATTTATTTACAGATGATTTTTCACATTTTTAACTCATTGTATGAGATTTTTGGTATACTATATTTTCAACCAAAGTTAATTAGACAGAATATTAGCATAATAATCATAATCTGTCAACGAAAATTTAACACAGGAAGCTATTTAGATTTACATATGTGTTTTCAGGGGGTTACATGGAATTTAAGAAAAGTCAGGGGGTATGGATTTCGGACAGCTTACAAGGGGTTATATGAATTTTTCCCAAAAAAAATAATAATAACATACCGGCAGAGGCGGCGGCGATGACGTCCATGTGGGAGTCTCGGCCATGGAGGACCACTCGGGTGGTGTAGTCTGGGTGACTCTCATAGAAGTCCTCAAGAGCCATGGAAATGGAAGTGTTGCTCATCTTCCCAACCAGACTCTCTAAGTCAAGTATCAGCCCAACATGAAATTGCACCTTCTGGGCCATGGCCGCACCACCCATGAAGCTCAACAAGAAGATCATGGAGAGGAGGCCATTTGGTTTCTCCATTGGAAGCATCATCAATAATTACTCCTCCTTCCAGAATGAGAGGAGGAGGAGAAGAACTTGGAGTCACAGCTCTCTTTTTCGGTTAATTGTTAAGGTGGGGAAGGTTTCGAAAATTCCTTAGTTTATTGTTTAAATAAAGAGATGTGTTTGTCTTTATTTTCAGAAGTCAGATTTGACTAGGTAAATCTATTATATATTTTCAAGATTCCATTCGCGTAAGTTACGTGTGACCAAATTAGATATTTGTTGTGACGTGCTTCATGTTTTTTTAATCCATAAGGATACTCATGGAAAGGATCTTCTATTTTTATAAGGGGGAATGATAATATTAATATATATACTACAAGAAATTTGTTGCATCATCATTCGTGATCTTTAGATATATAATATAATCATGTAAGTCGAAGACTTTGATTTTTTTTTTTTTTTTTTGATATTACTGTCTATAATATAACATTGGATATTTATGTCAATATTTCTGTGTATACAACTGTGATTGGATTTTTTATATTGATAAGTATAATTTTTCTGTTCAAACATACACTACAAGAAAAATCATTTTTTTGCGACGGTATCAAACCGTCGCAAATAGTCACCGTAACCGTCGCAAATACCCTTTTGTGACGGTTCTGTGACGGTTTGGGCTCTGTCGTATCAAGCGGAGTCGCAAAAGATTAACAGCGGTTTTTAGTCGTCGCAAAAATCTTCTATAGCGGTTTTTCATGCAGACGAAGAGAAGAGAAGCAGTGTTTTTGCAACCTGAGCTTCATGAGATCTAATAACACTTTGAACTATTCTGTTTCTGCTCAGAATTGTATAACAGGATAAGTGAATGTGTGAAGGGGAAAGTAAAGCTTCTCAAGTGGGTTCAACACTTAAACCAGGTATGAATCATTCTTTTATTCAATATGAAAGTTATAGTGAAGAGGTATATAATTTATTTCTGTCATTTCTTCATTCCTAATACATTATAGACGATCACACTTAAATTATTTCCAACATACATGAAAATTATGTTCTGTATGTTAGTGCTGCTAATAGATTTAATTGGCTGAGCTAATTTAATGTGCTAATTTAATATGCAAGTATCATAGAGAAAGAAATTTTGCATAGATACCATTAGTTAAGTGGAGTGCATACATGTTTCTATTTTAAATAGTTGCAGTTTTTGGAGTGATTTTGGTTTATTAAATGCTTGGATAAACAAAGAAAAACATCGAATAAAATGAAAAGAATGTAACTGTCCCCATTTCCAATGAGAGTTGTGAATTATTCATGTACCATACTTGTATGAGTAATGCTATGGATCATTTCATGTTGATACTGTTAAGTCTTGATAAATACTTCAACATTGACTGTAAGTAAACCATACAGCAGATTAAGAAAGCTCATGCAACAATATTTTGTTGAGACAAAAATAAAAGCACCTCCTATTCTTACAAGCCTCCCTAAATTTAGAACCCTTTCAAAAGCAACTGAAACATAAAAAAAAAGAAACGCTCCCCAAAAAAGAATTCCAATTTCTCTGTTGAACTGCATATTTCTTTGCTGCAATTTAATTTTTAATTTATTTGATATCCATGTTCACAAGTTTCTTGGTAATCAAGTGATTGGGCAGCCCAGTGCTATGTTTGACTAGTCTGTGTTAAGGTGGCATTGTGAAATTTGATTATTTTAAATGTTATTAGGCTTGGACATTCGGAATCCTGTGATCAATAATGGGATACCAGAATGCGTACCAACTGATGCACCATCCAAGCAGATTTGGAAGCGAAAATGTTAAAAAAATATAATGCAATCAAGGTGAGATGTCCAAACTGGTTCAGGAATCATCCCTCTAACTTGATATGTATTTCTCATTCTTATATTATGATAGTACCTACATAGCTTTCTTGTTATGCCTACACAACTTTGTTTTATTTGTTTTTTAATTTAAATTTGCTCTATTTCCCCCTTGAATGAATTTATGTAATCCCTTGCCTTGATGATTTTCAGGTATATGAATTCGAAGGGCTAGCAGATATTCATTGTGCTGGTTGTCATGGAATACCAACAGATGAAGGCATAGATAGGGATGATCACTTACATGCTATAGAAAACATTACATTTTGGGATTATTGAAGATATTTAATTACATTTTTTTATGAGGACTCAAGAGATGCAATTACATTTTTTTATGCTGCTTCATTGTGGGTGTCATTGGACTTAGGAGCTGGGATTTTATGTTTTGCATTTGTTTCTAAAATGAGAAGATAATATTCTTGTAATTGTTCGTTCATTTTTTCACCCAATTTTTAAAAAAAAGACAGGCACAAATGAAATTTGATTAGAAGATGGTCCATGCATCCCATCATGCAAGTTGTTTTTACAATGAAAAGATGGAAAAAAAATATATTATTTGCGACGGTTTAGGCCCATGTCACAAAAGCTAAAAAATAAAAAATAAAAATATTTTTTGTGATGGCTATCATATCCGTTGCAAAAGATGTAGTTTACACGACTATAACCAAACGTAAGTTTTTGCGACAGATTATTTGCGACGGTAACAAGCCCCAACTTCACAATCCTCAACATTTATTAGACAAACATCTGGGACTCAATTGTGCATTTCATTTCAGTCTGGGGACGTGCGTGTGCCGGAGCGAAAAGGGTGCATTTCATTCGAGGAAAGTTGCAAATAGACAGAGCACAATGATCTTATTCAAGTTCTCACCATCTCAACAGTTAAGGGTTAGTGAGGACAGAGGACAATGAAAAATATATATATACACCAAGTCCAATGATACTTACATGCAACTTAAATCTACAATTAAGGGTTAGTGAGGACAGAGCACAATGAAAAAAAGCCCAAGCCTGACATGTCTCCACCATTATTTATAGTCCGGTTCTAATATTTACATGCAATTTAAATCAACAAATGCTTATAGCCTACCAAAGTTGAAAAAAAAAGATACACACCCTATTAAGAGTGCTTTTTCTTGTAGTGATATCCCTATTAGCAGATAACAAGACTCGAATCCAAGTCCTCTTATTAAGAAGAAGGAACTTCTACCACCCTATTAAGAGAAGGTTTAGTATTATGATTGATTCTTATCTTCATATTGCAAAACAATTTTTTTTTAGGTAAGGCCTAAATAAGAACAATAATCTCATCAATATGTAGTGATTACAAATGACTAAACATCTCTAAATTTGAAAGGTTAATCTACTGATGATCTTTTATTTCATCAGATGGTCTCAAACTCTCAGTTCACCAAACTTCATTCTATTCGCATCTTATTTTGGATTTTTTGAATCTTTACGTTAGTGACTGTGTGACGGATTATATTGTATACATCTGGACATAATAAGCTTTACAAGCATCTAATTTTATTTTATTATTGTTGTCTTATATATCAACATCATAATTAGCCACCAAACTCAGTCTGGATGTCATACATCGTTTTCCCACCGGCTAATGAAACTACCACGAAAAGAGCAAATCTTGATTTTCACGGACGAAAAAAAAAATTCAACGGTTCTGACCAAGTCAGATTTGAATTCATCTCTGATTTGAATTCATCTCTGCCGTTCAATCACCCCCCCCCCCCCCTGACACGTAACGTGCATGGCATTCGATTAATGTTTTCATAACGCGTAAACTATATCTGTACATTTGGTTAGGTTCTACGTCTAAAAAATTAAATATTCTACGTTTAGTTTTTTCGACCACTATCTTATATTTTTAAGCTAAAAAAAGTTAGTAATTAAAAAACTAACAAAACAATGATTTTTTAAAAGCTCAAATTTTAAAAAATTCTGCATTTCAATCTCACATTTAAATGCATAATATATCGAAAATAGTAGCTCAATATGAAAATTAAATATGTATGACTTAAGCTGGCTAATTAATTATTTAAATATGATTCCAACATTACATAAAATGAGCGCTACCTTAACTTGCCTGTTAAGTTTCCAAATCATTTATTTTTTTTTTTTTAGGTAAAAAGGCCCCCACAAATGCAAAGGATCCTACTAATGCACTAAAACAGATTTTACATTCACAGCCGCTATTCACATCAATAGTACAATTTCCAACACAAGTCCTAATTAACTATATATAAGAAAAAACGGTGGTGACGTTGGATTGAAAAAGATGAAAAATTCACAACCATTAAAAAGATATTTACGTGATTCTATAAATGTTACCTACATTTATAGAGGGGGGAGGAGAATTTTTATTAATTTTTTATAATACAGTTCTTGTTTTATGGAGTTACAAATTTGACTCTCTATCAAACCTTAGGACAATCACTAATTGTTTTGATAAACATAATTCACAAAAGGAATATATATATTTCAATACATGATCACAATACCCCCATGCATAACAAAAAATTACAGTATCACTTGAAAAACACATGACATAAGTGCGATCAATTTTTCCTGTCTTGTATTCGATCATGTGAAAACTCATCTCTTGCAATTCTTCCTTATGATATGGAATGACATAAATCCAACACTAACATGTCGTCTTGAATGTATTAATAAGTCCTTGTGATTGATATATATTTTTGTAGGTACCTAATTAATTAACCATATATACAAACCAAGACATCCACCCCTGCCACCACTGCCTGCGACACCTTATGATCGAAGTCATTTGATGAATATTAATTAAACTTCAAAAGAAAGCAACAAGTGACAATCCGTTTTCAAAGTATTAGAAAATCCGCACGTCAAAAATCATTGAGAAACTTCGCAGCACTGTCCTTTAGATCCAGCTAACCTTTGCTTAGTGATGCTGATGTTCTGATTTGACACACTAAACAAAAAAACACAGTCACTGTTGATGAGGACGTCAAGAGAAAGGGAGATCAGCGGGACAGAAAAGTCTATGTTTGTTTTTTCTTGGAGAAAGAGTCAGGCAGAAGAAAGCAAAGGGTCACAACTTTTGTTTATGCCCGGTGCATATTTTTTTAGTAAGAATATTAGAAAAATATAACATGGATCATTCATATTTTTATTTTTATTTTAAAATTATATATCTAATTTAATGAAATATATAATTTTATAAAAATTGAAATAAATATTCCAGTTTAAATGATATCATTTATAAAAATGTGAAAAAAAAAATAATGAGATTTATATATATCTCGTTATAGTTAAAAAATTAAAGATTCATAGAATGTGTGGTTGCATGTTGGTCTTTTGAAATGGCTTATTGTCATTTTGCCACAGTGGAAAGCTGGATTTTTATTGTTTTGTGTTTTGGTTAGAGGCTAAACAAGTGTTTTGAGGATAAGCATGACATATGAAATTAAGTTATACACTGGCTGTCTTGTTACTTGTTAGGCATCCAGAAAATGGTACATCTATGTCAGAATGTTAAAGATTGGCGCATTTGGTAGTGTGACAACCAGATAGTACTCCAGGTTTGAGGCAAGTCAAATGCTTAGAAAAAAAAAAAGATTACACCGATGAATGTCTGACACTTCAAGTACTCTGCTTTAAACAGGGACTGCTACATTGTTGTTTTTTGTATTTTCACATACTTCAGAGACTATACTTCAGAGACTACTATTCTATAGAGAAGTTACTAACAATAGAAATTGCTATACATTCTTCCGTCTCTATAGCCCATGAATTCGTACTACCCATACCATTGAAATTGGAAGTCACACAAATCATTATTTCTGTATTGTCCCGAACTTGAAAACAAAGGATCCACAGCTTTCATTCTAGTGATGTTCCAGAACCACAATCTCTGTTGGAAAGACAAGGAAACATTCGGGTCATAACAAATCTCTACAATTACATAACAAAGAAAAATACACCCAACCCTAAAAATTACTTTCAAATCATCCTGTACTTTTTGTTAGGGGTCATGCATTTATATGAAATTTTCTTTTATATGGGTAGGTGCATATAACAGGATGCGATTTTTAATTAGGACGGTACGTGTATACCAAAACTCCTATAACAAAACAGGATAATCAGTACCGGTGGCCTCTAGACATTAACGAAGGGAAGATTCAGTGTGGAGTGAAAAAATAGAACGAAATCGACATCCAGACAGCAATCGTTTTAACAAATGCCGTGGCATTTAAGTCAAACACGCGCCAGATTCATATATTCATATCCAGTATCATTTGACAACCAAGACATGGAAAATATCCATATTGGAATATTATTTTTATCTTGAAATAATTAGTATATTTAAGAGATGGATAGGAATTTATACATTTTTTTCAAATTGGTTAGATAAAGTAATATTATGACCTAAAACATCACCCTTATCCTCTCTCAGCCCCGCCCTGGGTGTAAGCCCAGTAGACAGAGCCGCCTAGGGCCTCACCCAGGAAAGGGCTACTAAGAGTCTACCGCATATACGTCAGATAATATACATCATCTAATGAGGTACATGCTTTTATAAAAAAATAAAGCATATACTCCAATGAATTGGATAGATGCATTTATTTAAAATGCAAAAAAAAACTCTTTTGAAACATATGCATCGTTAATTTTATCGATGCATATAAGGCTGAAATTGGGGCTGGAAATAGATCTGGGTGTAACAATGCCCTTTGTGTTATGGATCTCAGCCTGGCCTATATCATTAATCTAGTTATTTTTATAACCTATATATATAAAGGCCTCAAATGAAAAAAATAATAACAAACAATTCCAACCATCCAAATAAAACTCCATTGGTTATATTTCTTTTTACGTAATAAAATTTTTAAATCCTATTTTAGAAGTTGAAGTCTTGAAGAGTTACCTCCTTTTCTAACTCTTTTTCTCAGTCTTGTGTCATTTTTTTAGGGTTTCAAATCTACTTTTTTTTTAATCTCTCACTTTTTAATGATTCCAAAATCAAAAGAATCAAAATTTAAATTGCAACAATATCGATTTTTATTATAAGATATTTATTATATAGCCCTTTCTTGAATTTTAGTTTTGCTTCTTCTTTTTTCTTTTTTATTCTTGGATACATATTTTTTACAATAATATTTGTATATTCTTGTTAAACGCGATGAGATGTTCCATGTTTTTTATTATAATAAATTATTGTACAAGAAGTTATCTCTCTCTTGGTGTTTTTAAAAGGTACCCTCCCTATTTATTCCTCACTTTCAAATCCCTAGAAAAATGCCTTGGATATTAAAGTACAACAAATCATGTGATGGGGTATCACGTATCCTGAATTGAAAAAAAATTAATATGTTAGACATAAAAATCTCATTATTTGAAATGACTAATTGAAAATCTTTTTTTATTTATTCATTTATTCATTTTCCAAAGGATTTGTATTCTAGTGTGTATCTTAACTTTATAATTCTTCTATTTGGTTAATGAAAAATAACAATCTATGGATTATATTTACCAATATGGATTTTTTTTTTTTTATGATAAGACTCCATTATAAAAGTTCATGTATGAGATTAGGAACCCAAATATCAGGTTGAGACCTAAATTTTCACTTAAGATAAAAAAAAATTTATATATTATAAAAGATGCACTGATTCCAAGTCCATATAAAGATAATAGTTATTTATACAGTAATGCTAATTAAATAATTAATTTTTCAATGATAAAAGCGGGTTAATTTTTCACATTAGTCAACATAAACATGCTGCTTTCTCCTCAGCATCTCCTCTGATTACATCCCTTTTTTTGGTTAAAAACACATCATAATACACACTCAGATCCTCTTGTTCCCAGATTGGATGCAGTAACCCTCCTCGCTGTACTCATAAGTGCAAGTCAGTCTCTAATGACCAATAATGGGATCCAGCATTGACTGGACTGGATCCCCATCTCCTTGTTCCATTGGTGATGGATAGCCTCTATTTTCACCTCCTCCAGCGTTGGAAGAAACCAAGGAAAGCTCGAAAGACAGAACTCTAAGTGGGGAGAGGTCCCAAGTCATGTTTTTTTCGGTAGAAGAAGATAGCCAAAGATATAAACAGAGCAGATGTTGAAGTGGCTCCCGTGACGAGGAAAAGCCCCCAAAAGCTACCCAAGGTCAGGCGATTCGACGGCACCGCCCCAACTTTTCCTTGACAGGTTGTTGTGTTCCCATAGAATTGCCTCTCAATCTCTTCCAACTTCCTCTCATCCATTTGTTTCATTATCGCCTCTGACACATCAGCCACCAAAGGCGAACCTTTAGAGAAAACCTGCAAATTAGATGATCAATAAAACAAAAACAAAAAAATTGATCTTGCGCTTAATTGGCAATTGGCGTGCATGAATTCATCTGGACGAGTGAGATGGAGAGGTCTTACGAAACCAAATCCACCAGAGTTGATGATTGGCCCGATCATGGTGTAATTGTCACCACAATATCGACAGAGGAAGACTTTTAGGTAAGCGTTTTCGTCAACGACTGCCTTGATCTTCCCCGTGGAGATTGCCTTTGCATACTCTTCAGCGGATTTGAACGGTATAAGCCTGGACTCATCAATGTTCATCTGCTTCAACAGATTGACCACGTAGGATCCGGATTGGTACCCAACGTAGTCTCCATTCTTTATGAGCTGGGTCACATCAGATACGGTCGGCTGAAGTTGTTCCACAGTCAATATGGATGACAGATTCGCAGTGTAGCTCGAGCTGAGGATGAGCACCACAAAGACCCAAACGATCACCACAATCTTAGACAGATTGCTCATCAGTCTCTCCTCTGCATTCGGCCAAATTCAATTATCACATCATTCCATAATAACTTGTATGAATCAATTTTTTTTAAAAAAGGAAGTGACTCAACTGTGGGAGAAAACGAGTGTCGAGAAGGAGAAATAGAACATTGTGCCGATCTGACGTGAAGGTGTCCCTCCGAATTTATGGTTGATACGGTGCTCAAGAACCCACACCACGAAACCTGTGTACACGAAGAATGCCAAGCTTGTCAACCACATGCCTGACGTTAGTGGCTTCAAGAAGATTAACGCCCCTTTCTGGTGCTGCTCCGTGATGGCCACAAGCATTGAAATACCCGGTTCAGTGTACGGAGCCGTGAAGTCGACGTATGAAGTTCGATTGGCCATGATCGTGAAATCACCAACCAAGGCGTCGTAGTTCTGTTCACAGTATGAGCCGATGCATGATTACAACTTAATTTATTACATTTTAAAGTGAAAAAAAATAAATAAAAATACAAATAGAGAAATCTAACTGACCTTGAGATAGACCTGGCGGATGAGGTCGTCATAAGTCCAGTCTCCGTTCTCCTCGATCAGAATGTATTCATAAGGAACAGAGTAGTTCAATGCCTTCATCACGGCTTCGAACACAAGGATGCTGAGCCCACCAACCCTGGTGATCCTGTGGGTCGAGGGATCCTGTTTCACCCCGACAAATTCTTTAAACCCCTTCACAGGGACACCGATCCTCAGCTTCTTCGTGCTGGTCGAGATATCCCATCCTCTCGGGACATCACTCATTTCCCCAGGCCAAAACACGCTCTTGATGTCTGTTTTACTAGTCGCGTTTCGCGATATCTTGAATTCGGGCGTCCAGAACCCGATCCTTCTCTTCCCGCTACCCACCACATTGATTATTTCAAATGTGGAGGGACTCATAAGCTGTCCATCGACGAGGCTGAATTTCCCACTCAGCCCATCAAAACTGGTGTTCAACAAAGAATTCAAAAGTTTCGGACCGCTCGGAGAGATCCCAATCGTCTTCTCTACTGCCATTGATAGAGCTTGTAGTGAGTCATACGCCCATAAATCATAAACCGTCGGTTCGGATGCATCAATGTCCGGATGGTCTTTATGGAATCTCTTCTTCCACCGCCAAATGAACTCTACAAGTTTTCTTGTCCTCCTAACATAAGGCCTCACACCCACAATTCCTTGCATCAAATCAATCATCGAAGGATAAATATTTTCGAATAGGTTGGTCAAGCCATCTGTTGTGATCCAGACGCTCCCTTCACTCATCAACTCTGCTTCGTTTGCCTTCGTAAACAGACGAGACCCCAGTGAATAGGAGGACATGTGCACGACAAAAACCCGCGTCCATATCGCCTTCAAAGATTGGATTTCGCTGTCAATCTCACCATCAGTAGCCGAAGGAGCGATGACGCTTCTATGTGATACAGCAACATTAGCATCTCGGAAGGCATCAATGAGGTCAGGCACGATCCCGATCCCGTACTCGGTGTCTTCGTGAACCAGGACGACTTCCCTCCACTTGAAGTTCTGGACGAAATCAGCGATGGCTTTCACTTGAGCGGAGTCATTCACCGTTGCGCGGACGAAGTAGGGGTTCCTTTAGAAGATAGGGATGGGCTAGAGGCTGAGAAAGTGATTATCGGCACTTGGGTTTTGTTTCCAAGTTCGGATATGAATTTGGCCTGTCCGGATTGTTGTGGCCCTATTATTGCCCGCACCCGATCTGTCTTCAATACTTCAAGTGCTGCAGTCACGGAGGATTTACATATTTTAATTGAGATATCCAGAGTTTTTTTTTATATAGTAGTTACAGTTTTAAACAGTCTTCCCACGCACAAAAAAATTATCTACGATCAATACCCTCAATTTTTTTTAAAAATCATTTGTATACAATTAAAATTTTAATAATGATTAAATAAATCGTTTATAGAATTTATCGTGAAATTATACATAAAGGCGATTGAAAATAAATTTTTGTTTTTAAACCCCTCGATCAACCTTATATTGTAAAAATATGGGTATATATACAAAAAAAATCATCAAGATTTGGTGGATATGGATGACACTATTGAATGTATATATAGATATAAAAAATCAAGAATTAAATTATTCCTGAAACTTTTTAAAAATTCATAACTTTTCATGTATAACTCCAATTTGAGTTATCAATACTTCATTGAAAAGAGCATTTTTATATATATTTATGATTGTGAATATCACATCTCTTACACAAGACATTATTGAATATTACATCTCTTACAGAACTTGATTTGTTATGAGATGTGATTTATGTTATTCATTTTTTTCATTGTTGAAAACTTCAATTTTAAATTTTGAATGGTTGTATTATGAAATAAATTTTAAATCTTATCCGAATTTTAAAATTTGAACTTCATCTTAATTTTAAATTTTAAATCTTAAATTCTAAAATTTAATGTTTTTATGGATATATTTGATGAAGATTTTATGGACAATTAAGAAATTCAAGGTAAATCTATCATTAATTCTATCCATAATCATACTCACAATTTTAAAATTTGATACCAAATTTAAATTTAAAAATTCAAATTCAAATTTAAGAGTATTTATAAAAAATCAATTGTTGATAGTAAATGTGATTTCTCGTCTCAAATCACATCTCATGTGTAAAAAAAAAAATTCAGATTGACCCAGTCAAACTGACCCTAGGGTCAGTTTTACAATTCAACCTGGCTTAGGGCTAATCATGAAATTAAAAACAATTTTGGGGTTAATAATGAAAATTTCCCAACTAATTAATCATCTAATGAGGTGGCTTTTTTTTTGTTGGCATCCATTTGATGTGAATTTTTTTTTCTCCATTTTTTTCAATCTCTCCACGATAAGTTAAAAAATATATAACTAGTGAATAAGATGGGCTATTTTTATACAGTGACATTTAATCAATATTTGGAGGAGAAGGGGGAGAGATGGAAGTGTGAGGGGATGCATGAGACTGCAAGGTAGCTAGGGCAGGATGAATGAAACAGAGGGACGATGGGAACGGGGTAGGTGGGATGTGAGAGAGAGAAATATCAGGGATGATCCCAAAACATGGAGAAATTAATGATTGGAGTTAATAAGATAGTGATAGATTTTTTGGGGGGAAAATTTGAAATTGATCTAACGCGGAGATAATACATTAATTAATCAAAATTATATATATCATTGTTTATATTGTAAATATTCTTAAAATGGATGAGATAACAATTAGATAAGATGGGGATAAATAGATCATTTTAGGTGAAAAAATGGTGAAAGAAGATTTTTTAGAGTAAAATGTTAAAAAATGAAAATAACCTTACCCCAAATTTATTTACAAAATATAATCATATTAACCCGGTAAATGCTTACTAGTTTTTTTACTTTTTTTTTTCATACCTACTTTTAAAAATGATGATATATATACGTGGGCATTTCTCTAAGTAATCTTAAATTTTGAGACAGTACTTCCTCTGAATAAATAAAATATTTTTTTATAAATATTGTTGTGATTGAATTATTTTTGTCATTTTATTTTGTCATATCTTTAATAAGCTTTAACTTAAACCATGTGTGATACAAAAAACTAGCAGATGATTCAAACCCGTAAAGGAAGAGGTCGGGCTAAACAAAAAGAAGGTGAGAGATTCAACATGCATGAAAATTAAACATACCTGCAGAGGCGGCGCCAACAATGTCCATGTCGGAGTCTCGGCCGTGAGGACCACCCGAGTGGTGTAGTCAGGGTGACTCTCATAGAAGTCCTCAATTGCCATGGAAATGGAAGTGTTGCTCATCTTCCCAACCAGACTCCCTGAGTCAAGTATCAGCCCCACATCAAACTGAACCTTCTGAGCCATAACTGCACCGCACACAAAGCTCAACAAGGAATAAATAATGAGGAAGTGCGCGGTCGGTTTGGCCACTGTGGGCATCATGGATCAGTCCTCCCCCCAAAAATGAGAGGATCGAGGAGAAGAACTTGGGGTCACAAGTTCTCCACTTGATGAAAGGGTACGTTGTGGCCTTTTAAAAATCTCTGTCCATATAAAGAGGTGGGAATGCTCTCATATTTTTTTTATATATAAAGGGTTGCTCTCCTATTTTATAAGTCAAATTTGACCATTACGTTTATTCAATATTCCTTTCCTCGTGTGCTACACGGTGGAATCTACGTTTGACAAGAATTAGAAATTATTCTGATATGCTTCATATTGGCTAATCCATGATTACTCATACAAGGATTGTAAACTTTAAGAACAAGAAAAGAAAACGAAAAGGGATGATATAATATTTATTTTTATTCACTTATTGTTGTATTTTGATTAAATGAGAGGTCCTTCTCTTCTCTTAATTTGTATTTTGATTCACTGGTTGTAGGCGATATTTGTTAATTATTTTTATTTTATTTTATTTTTGCTTGACTCGGCCTGAAGTAGACCGCCCCTTTTTCCAACAGAAGGAAATTGTACGAAAGCAAGTAAAGAGAAAGATCCAAATCATTTGAACATTCAACTTCACAGGAAAGCAAGAGAAATGGTCCATTTTCAAAGTATTAGAAAATCCACACGGAAAAATTCATTGACATTAAGATTTAATTTGCAACCCAATGTGTTTATTAAATCAAACATGAAAATTTTCAATTTGTTCTAGGCATCGGCAACAGGACGGGTTGGGCCATGAAAATAAAGCCCAAGCCCGGCCTTGGGCCCAAGCACACGGATCTGTCTGGCCAGCAGGCCAGGCTGGCCCGCAACAAAAAAAGGCACAGGCCCTATCCATGGACCGGGCCCGAGCTTAAGCCACAGGTGGACCTCAAAACCCACCCAAAAATAATTTTTGAGGCTTTTTGCATGCCCATTGACTGGGACAGTGGACGGACTTATGGGTCAACCTGCTAGGGCCCAATTCGGGCGGGCTCGGGACTCAAAGTGAGGCCCGAGCCGGCCCGACTCCTAAACGGACCGGGCTGGCTCGTCAGTAGGCCTGGGCAGGGTTTAGGCCCTACGAGACGAGATCGGGCTTTTGGATCTCAGGCCAAATGATGATTCTTAGTTTATTTAAGGGTGTGCTCATATTTCACTAGAATATATACTTTATTTTTAAGAAAGTATATGTTGCATTGCATGAAATTTATACCTTCAAAAAATCAGAATGGGTGGAAACTATATGTAAGACTCGAGGCAGGAGTGTCCCTGACAGTTTTCCTTTTCTTCATTTGTAGTCACAGCCAGGCTTAGACCTCGTTATGATGTGAGTTTCAACCCTCGCTTTTGAAAAAGCAACCATGTGTTTCAAAAGTGTGTTCCCAGAGAATTTCAAACGCGGCCATTTTAGAATAAAACATAGAGTTGAAAAGTTATGTTTGTCATTGTCAAGTTTGGATCTACATCTGACATTTCCACTGTAGCATAAACAAAAACAAGCAGTCATTATTATGGAGGATGTGTCAAGAGAAAGAGGGAACGAGCTGAGATTAAAACAAAAGTTTCCCAACACATAAATATTAGCGGTAGCTAGGGCGCCTTCCCCTGTCGAACGCCATTTGGAAAGCACTTGAAGTACTCGTGGAAGATGAATGGCGATCGGGCTAAAATCTATGAGAGACCCACATGTTATATCATTACGAAACGATGTTATTCAAGGGGATGCATCTGTGTTCATAATGTGTCCCTTAGAACACACGCGGGGGAATGCCCCTTGTACCTCCAGCGATCACCACTTACAATTCATATTGCCCTATTAGGGGTCGTGCATTGTCGATCAAAAGGATTCAATTTAAATTTAAATATGGAGGAATTTCCCGGGGGTATTCTAGGAATATTGCACCACGAGAAGAAATCCCTTATCCTCCATTTGGATAGCGACATAAGATATTCGTGAATAGATAATTATTCTAGTATAAATAAAGAATAAGGTATTTTATGTTTGGTTGGATTTTTGTTAATCTCGCTGATAAACATAGTAATGAAGTTTTTATTGTTTAATTAATTTAATTAAATACGGACAAGTTGTAAATAAAATATGGATAAGAAATTATAAAAATTAAATATGATATGACATGTAGGCCTTCTGAAAAAATGATGACATGTGATTTGAAAAATCTTTTAGATTTTTTCACTTTTATTTCACTTTATTCTCCGCATATTATCCAAACCGAATAGATGGAGTGACTCCAGTCTCAATCAATGTGGGCACTAGGAACTGGGGCTCCCATTGCGATTTTAGGAAGACATGCATTTCTGACATGAGAGTGTGACTTAGTGTTTCTATGATTGTATTATATTATATTTATGTTTGTACTGTTGGAAAATCTTTTGTCGAAATCAGATTAAACAATAAACAGATGACCAAACAGCAGATCAAAACAGAAAGGGTTCAGAGATGGCCTGGATGGAGGCACGTAGAACGCTGTCTTAAGAACAGAATCGCCCCCTCAATCGCACAGGGTACTCGACGATCTGCTCCCCGGATACAACCACCCAGCCTCGCTGATCTTCTCCTCTGGTGCAGCAGGAAGAAGAATTCGTGAACCGGTCGCTGACTCGAACAATCGCCAAAAGAAGAACAAAAACTTTTCTGGATGAAGAAGAGAGAACGCTGAGATTGCATACCTTTGCAGTCCTCCCATAGCCTGTTTATATAGGCGTGGGAGGAAGAGAGCCGTTTGAGACAAAACTCGAACGGACGAACGTTCGCCCTCAATCACGCGGCGCCTTAATCAAGGCGGTTACGAATCGCGTCGCCCTAATCACGGCGGTTACAGATCGCGCCGCGGCGACTGTTACGACTGAGACGAAAAATGAAAATTCTCTATCTCTGTTATCTCTTCCAGACGACCCAGACCCAAGCCAAAGGCCAAAGGCCAAAGGCCAAATACAAAATACAAAATACAAAATGCAAATGCAAATGCAATCCACAAGCCCTTGCCCTCCCTTGGGACCCTACCCAAGTACCAACCCTCTTCCTTATAAGGAGGAAAGGAAAGAAAAAATAATCAATATGGGACTATGTTTTGAAGTCCCAAATCACTAAAACAAATAGAGGGAACACATATTTTTTTCCCTCCAAAACATTTTAAAACATTTGAAACTTATTTGAATTCTTTTGAATCAAAAAATGGGGGGAAACCCAAACTTTATATAAAAGTTTCTAACATGTACTACAGTAACTATGTGATATTTTGACTCATTGCGATTATCATATATAGTATTATTGAAAAAGACTTGAACGCTAATGAGGTGTCCTAGCTAATGAGGTGTCCTAGGACAATGTAGAAAAGGTTCAATTGTCGTCATCCAATGCTTTTGTGACAATGTCAAAGTCAGTTCAAAAGAGTAGTTGGTGTAGGGCTCAGCTCGGATTTCATTTTGTAACACCCGCTTTTTATTAACTAATCTTCACTAGATCAAACTAATATATATTGTATCCCCTTGCTTGTGTCCCAGAATAAATAGAGAATATGGGTTAATACTGTAAAATAATCCTTATTCGTTGTTTGTTTCACACAAATAAGTCCTGATAGTTATGTATGGATAAAGTTAGAATAAGACATAATAACAATTTTAATTAAAGATGAGAATTGCTAATAAAATATTTATCTATGTTAGAGAATAAAAATAATATTCTCTATCATTTTAACAAAATTTATCCCACTTAATTAAATATCACACACACATTTTAAAAACTATCACATCTACCAAATCAGTTATACATCTCTCACACTTATTCAATACATAGTTGTCATTTAAAAAGTCTTAAACTCTTATCCACCATTTATTATCGTTTTATCCAAGGTGAATCAAATAACAAAAAACTCACATTTCCGTTTTCCAATGAGAATAATATAAAATGCAACCAAACAAAAATTTGTTCATTATACATGAATCGTTATCTATCCAAATATAGCTATCAAGACTTAACTGCCCTATGTCACTTCCCATAGGGTGGGTGTGAGAATAACATAAAAGAATATTTATTCATTTCATTATAGTATGTAATTCAAATTTAATAAAAGTCAACGCTTTATTATAGTGTTGTTACACACATATGCTCTTTTTCCATGTCTGATTTCAGTTGCATATGTTTCGTTAACTCCATATATTCACATTAACGCTGTATATGTTTCGATAAAAAAATTTTTTACATTTTTTACAAATGCATCTATAGAATTCATTGAAGTATATATTTCATTTTTCTTATAAAAACATGTATCTCATTAGATGATGTAAAAAATCAAAACATGTGTGTACTGGAATTGAGGCTGAAAATTACACATAACATTATTCATTTATTATATAAATATATATTTTAAAAAATTTCAAAACAGTTAGGATCTAGCTGAAAAATGTCAGATTTTAACTGGGTCCTTGTTCATGTTAACTGGAGATGATCCTTTTATGTGTGTGTACATACACTCATGTATATACATACACACTCAAGTAACTATACATTATATTAACCTATCCCCTATAAAATATAATTATGAAAAAATGCGTTGGAAGTTAACATACGTTAATTAGTTTGCGGACCCCGTTTTTTTTGTTTGCAGGCTTCCTGCATCAAAAGCTTTTTCTTTTTTATGTTTTGACCTGTTATTTTCCGTTGATTTGGTGATCTTGGTTTCCACAACCCCCTTTCTATATTAAAGATGATGGTTTTCTAAAACATACATATAAGCTTGTTATGCGTGAAACTTATGCATTAGATTTGTCATTTATTTGAAGAGAGAAAAAGTCGTGAAAATCATTACACTACACTCATTTTTGCATACCAAACACATTTCAAGATGAAATATATATACTTATCTAATAAATTATATGTTTATGAAGTATATACCTAATGAATATAATTTATACAAATTTTTTAGAATAAAATATATAATGATATAAAAGTAAATATTCGTAATGACATGGAATAGTTCAAGTGCATTGGGACTTCTTTTAGCCTTAGAAATGGGCAGCCCAATTATTGAACAAATTATTTTATTATGCATAAAATCAATGGCATAAAAATATACACAGTTTAAATGAAGATGATCGCACACAAGCCTACGGTAAACCAGGCCGACACATCTAAATACCGAAAGGGGGAATATATACCCACCCCACCAAATGAAAACCCAACCCTTTTTTAAAAAAAAATAAAAAACATATTTTTATATAACTTTTGATAAACACAACCCATCCCCACCTGTCCCACCCCCACATTCATTGAATAGACACACCCCACCCCTACAGTTAAATTAAAAAATCTCTCCCTCGACTCTTCCCTTTTCAACCCTGACCAACGACTTCTTCGGCAAATTTCGTTGTTCTAGATACCTCTAATTTTGACCGTCCAAAGAAAAGAAAATACTTCAAGTAATATTTAGAAATGACTACATTTGAAACTATAAAAGAAAACACCTTAAAGAAATAAACCGGAAGGAGAAACTCTAGCCTACAACACTTAGAAAAACAAAAAGGGCAGGAATAGGGCAGCCAAGTTCAGAAGTAGCCACCCCTCCTTGGGTGACTAGTTTGTACTAGCCACCCCCCAACCGCTTCTCAGAGATGGGACATAAAGTTAGCATTTAATGCTGATAATTGCGGTGATTTCTCATATTTAGCCACCCTCTTCTCTAACGGTTTATTTCTAGTAACCGTCCACAAAGCCACCACTTGTCAGATATTGAACGTTTGACAGGTCATCATGAGGGCGGCTTCCCAGAAGTAGCCACCCCTCACTGGGCGGCTAAAACTAACTAGCTACCCCTCACTTAGACAATTGTCAGAAACACAAAGATCTAATGGGTGTCTAATCAAACACCCTATTATCTAATTTAATCTATTATCCACTTGATACTCCCCTGCCCCATTTTTACTTTAAAAATTATCAACCTTTCCAAATCCACACTTGCAAACACATATCTACCAATTTCATACCCAAACCCTTGAGAGAGAGAAAGAGCCTCATTTTTTAGAGAATGAAACTCATTTTCACTCTCCAAAAATCCTCTCCAAAACCCTGGTTAAACCTAGTTTAACCTCAGCCAAAGCCTAAACCAATTCTCACCCAGGTTATGCCCAAATTGAGCCAAGTCCCAGGCAGCTACTATACACTAGCCGTCCCCCTTTAGGCGGCTAAACTCTATTAGCCGACCCCCACTTCCATCCTGTTTTTTTAAAATTCCCTTTGTCAAGTAACCAAAGCAAAAAAAGGATTCTCCGTTTTCACCTTTGTATACGGTTGACCGTGTCTCAGAGTGAAGAATCCACGATCTACTACCACGAAAGCGATCAACAACAATACCAACTTTTTCCTGCTTTTTAAGAAAGCAGGTAGCGATTACAACCACCCCTTGAATCCTCTTGAGAAGCTGTCAGGCGACTCAAAAAGGAACCAAACCAACCACACCCCTCATTTCCCGAGTGGCGATCTGACCAAAAGCCCGCAATGCGGATCAGAGCCAACACCAACTCACCGAAAACACATACCGACAGTTGTCCCCTCCATGCTCCATATCAATAAAAAAAAATCATCAATGAAAATCATTATAAAAACTCAAATTTATTACTCTCCCAAACATTTAAATAAAAAAAAGAAAAAAAGAAGAAACCATGTAGAGGGAAGTCTATCTCCCCTTGGTTCTAGAGGAGAAGCTTCGTCCTCTTGATCGGCACCGTTAAGCCACCATCTTGACGGCAGTGCTCACCGCCCCTGCTATCACAAAGATCGTGCCACCATTCTCTCCAATGGGAATGGATAAGAAAAATTGTTGTTTGTTTGTGGATTGTTTAACGTTTAAACAAATATAAGGGTATAACAATTCTGTAACATCTAGGAGCTATACTCACTTTATCTATTCTCAGGAGTCAAATCAACTTTTTACATCTTATCACATCAAATCACCTATCAAACTTCTTAACTCAAAGAGTCCATATGTCAAATCAACTTTTTTACACTTTATTTATATTTTATTCTTTATCAACCAAACAACTCAACCTTTATTCTTACTTTTTTAAAATAAAAAAAAAACACAACCAAACAGAAACCACATATAGATTTGTTATCTATACTGGCATAGTTATCTATGAATAACTCAATTTCACTATCCAAACCGTAACAACACCCCCCCCCCCCCCCAACAAAAGCACTAATAAAACATATTTTACATTCACAAAACACTATTCACATCATGTTGCCTTTTGTGAGAAAAGATTCAGGCAAAAGAAAGCGAAGGCCAAGCACATTTGGATCAGAATAAGATTTATTCTTGGGTATTTATTTTCCGAGTATAAGTGAGTATAATAAAATAAATTTTGTGTTTGGTTGTGTTTTGAATTATTCTTATTGCGTAAGAATAAATGTTTTGTTGTTTGGGTAAAATGTGTATAAAGTATGGATAAGAATTTATAAAAGGTAAAAAGTAAATGGGCAGGTGATTTATAAGAGGTGATAGATTGAAAGCCCACTTATTCTTTGGGTGGAATTGATAACTTTTATTCTAGGGGTTGATTGAATCCATATACCACTTTATACCAGTTTATTCTAACACATTTTATCCGGGGTTATGGCTTTCCAAAGACTCAAATTTTATCAGTTACATATCCGGGGCTTATCCGGCATCCAAACGGGGGCTAATTGTTTATGCCCAACACGTATGTTAATTAGTTGTTGGAAACCGAATTTAACATACATAAACTCGTGCAATCTGTGTTATTATTTTCTTACTTTTTCTATTTTTTTTAATCTGGTTTGACTTTGTGTATTTATAAGTCTTTAACACCTTCTAATACAATTAAACTCTTTTCTTTACTCTAATATGGTACTAGAGGCATCACGTCATGATAAATCCTAAATCTATATATAAAAAAAATTCTCTACTCTTTCTCGTTATCGCGTGGGACCAGGGAGATGTTTAGCAATTAAGGTTTGAGGATGATTCTACTTTTCTATTAAGCAGAAGAAGCCAAGCGTATTACCAAACGTGTTTCAGAAAAACAGACTTAATTAAAAAGTTATTTATAGATTTTAGTATAAAAATGTTGCTTTTTAAAAAGTGCAGAAAATACGTTTGCCATGAATCAAAGTCTATTTAAAGTCACTTTATTCAAAATCTTATTTTTCAAACGTGTTTCCAAACGCTAAGTCCTCAATTGAAATTGAAAATGACTTTTTCTTTTAATCTAACAATTTGAAGAAGGGGGCATCTATCCCCACCAGGCCACCACCTCACTAAGTCCCCCATCCAAAACCAAAAATTGGGTGGTGGGGCGGAGACAAAAACAACATTGGAGAAAAGAGAAAAAGGGGAGGCAGCGGCCAATGACATGACCGCGTGGATCCTCTCGCCGTCGCCATCACCAACCCCCACACCGTCTGATTCCTCACATCAACAGCCTCAACATCTTCATCACAGGCGCTAGTCAAGATCGCGATCACCCCCCTCATCGCGCTCTTCTACACAATGCCATTCTATGAGGGCCTCTCCCTGACTCCCTCGGCTTTCTCATGTTTTGACCCTATCACATCACTCAGAAAAGAAAAAAGATAACGTTACGTCCAGTCCTATTTTTAGCTTCAATTTCAATCTACATGTGTTTTGAATTTTTTAAAAATAATATATTTCATCTAATAAGGTACATGCTTTTATAAAAAAAATGAAGCATATACTATAATGAATTACATGGATGCATTTATAGAAAATATAAAAAAAAATTAAAAACATATGTATTGTTAACGAATTAACGTGAGCATATGCATCGTTAATTTTATATCGATGTATATAGAATTAGAATTGAGGCTAGAAACATATCTGAATATAACAACGCCCAAAAAAAAATTGGATGGGGGTTCGGTAGTGAAGGGGGGTGGGTATAGCTTAAGATGCCTATGATATGTTGCGTCACTGATGGGTGTGTGGATCTTTTTCTTTTTTTTTGGTGACATAGGCCCGAACTGGGCGACTTTTTAGACTGGGCAGAGCCCCTCACACAGCCCATAGGGCTGGATTTCCAGCAAACACAGTCCTGCCTATGGCAAGACTCGACCATGCATCCCCCATGTGAATGGGTGTGTGGATCTTTTGATACGGCTAATTGGCTCACATATCACAATGTAAAGCTGGTATTTTATTATGTTATTATACACTGACGACTGTCCTGTTAGGCAGCTAGAAAATATTGAAAACATTATAATAATAGTTATTCTGTACCCAAGTCAAAACGACTTATAAAATAAATATACGTTACACTCATATACTTTTTCACCATTTTAAATGTAGTTTTATACATCTTGTTCTTCTCGTTCATTGTTATCGGATATATTACTTTTTTTAAAATTATTTATGCACATTCTCTATAAATAATACCATTGAATTTATTAAAATGTATATTTTATCATTTATAAAAAAATTATATACATCGTTATATGAAATATATGATATTTAAAAATAAAAAATAAAATACATGCAGTAAAATTGACTGTGAGTAACATTTTGCATAAATAAGTACAGACCCACCTCTTTATTTTAAAAAAGCTGAATTATCAAAGCCCCCACCACCAATTCCACCGAAATGGGAGAGGTGTGACTCCAAGATCTTCTCCTCCTCTCATTCTGGAAGGAGTACTGATTGATGATGCCTCCTTCAATGGAGAAACCAAATGGGCTCCTCAACATGATCTTCTTGATGAGCTTCATGGGTGGTGCGGCCATGGCCCAGAAGGTGCAGTTTGATGTGGGGCTGATACTTGATTCAGGGGAGTCTGGTTGGGAAGATGAGCAACATTTCCATTTCCATGGCTCTTGAGCACTTCTATGAAAGTCACCCTGACTACACCACGCAGATGGTCCTCCACGGCCGAGACTCCGACATGGACGACGTCGTCGGCGCCGCCTCTGCTGGTATGATTACATCCAAGGCCTGTCCTGAGATTGACAAAAAGAAATGAGGGCATTAGGCTATTTCGTAAAAAAGCCCCCTAGATTCACTTATTTTGTTTCTAAATTTTATTATTATAAAAAATGAATATTTTTTAAATTTTAATTTTCAGTTTTTTTTAGAAAATTATGTCTAATAAAAAAGAACAAAGAGAAAACATAGCTCCTTTTTCAAAATGAAATAATCTAATTAAAAAATATATAAAACAAAAATCCCAATGAAAAACAGAAACAGAAAAAAATAACAAAAAATAAAAATAAATAAAATGTGATCTTGTCTTTGTTCTTTGTATATCAAATAATAATTAAAATAAAATCTAGCAAATGAATTTTACCGAACAAAACATAAAATCCCAATTAATTAGAGATAAAAGAACAAAAAATAAAATGTAAGATAAAAATAAATGAAAAAAGATTAACAAACAAACCTAAAATAAATAAAATTTGAAAAGAAAAAAAAATGCGTGAACTAAGTTTCTTCTCTACAAATCAAATAACAAATAAAATAAATCTCAATAAAATATGAACAACTATAAAACATGGAAAAGAGTTTAAAATTAAAATAAAAATTAAATACAAAATAAAATAAAATCTCAATAAAATAAAGATAACATTTATCTTGGGCCTTAAGAGACTGCCCTTAATCGCCCATGCTCAGGGAAAACCATTACATCTCTCTCACTCACTCACACACACCCACCTTCTTTTGCTGAGAAATAATAGATATGCCTAGTTACCTGATCACATATAGTTAGTTTGTTTAATTTTGTTTACCATGTTTTCACACCTATGGTAATTAAAATTTGAGTATTGGTTAACGGGGTTTTTATTGTGTTGTTAATTCTAGCTGCATATAACAAAATCATATGAAGTGTGGTAACTAGTCGTGAATGAGTGTGTAGACACGCATGACTACCCATGTGTCGATGATATATATCGTTACATATTGGAAAAATATAAAGATTGCATTCGTAGTGTGATGATAATAAAGATTACAGTTAAACAATGTAATTGAGATAAATAAAAACATGTACCTCATTAAATAAGTTATATTATTTTAAAAAATTTAAAACGCTTGTAAACTTGAATTAGGATTAAAAAAATGTTCTACACATAACATTACCTGATCTCATAAAGATGAGACCGCTATTGTCCATGGGTGTCTCTATTTGCACCCCTCAAAATGGGGTGCACACCCCTCATAAACGGGTAATGCATAAAAGATCCGTTTATAATCGGATCATGTGCACACCCCATTTGGATCATTCGCGACACTATCAGTGTCGACATTTGATATTTATGTCGACAGTGATTGTGTCGTAGGGTTCAAAAAATTAAATTCGTAGCATTTAGATCATTCGCGACACTATCAGTGTCGACATTTGGTATTTAGGTCGACAGTTATTGTGTCGTGGGGTTCAGAAAACTATGTTACACTGGATCATTCACGACACTATCAGTGTCGATATTTGATATTTATGTTGACAGTGATTGTGTCGCGAGATTCAAAAAAAGGGGTGTTTAAAGGATTTCATTGTTTTTGTTGGGTGTATAAAAAAAGGGGTGTGCACCCCATTTTGAAGGGTGCAAATAGAGGCACCCATTGTCCATAGGCATCAGCAACGGGTCTAACCAGGCCGCCCCGGCCCATGAATCCCGGGCTCAAATCTGATCACGGCCCAGGCGCATGGGCTTTTTTACCCAACGAGTCGGACTCACTCGTTGGATAAAACTCAGGTCTACGGCCCATCCACAGACTCAAGCCTGAATGGGCTGGGACTGGACTTCGGGTCTCCCTGTGCCACTTGAACTATTAGATAGTCAACATTGGATTTAGTAGTGGAATAGAGGGAGTATAGGAGACAATAAGGGTAGAATAAATCTAAACTCTACCCCCCTTTGAAACGGAGATAAGATTTATAACATGGTATACATTTATCCAAACATAAGTGAGTATAAATAAGGATAAAGTGATTTTGTGCTATGTTGTATTTTGAATTATTCTCGTTGATAAGCGTAAGAATAAATATTTTGTTATTTAGGTAAAATGTGAATAAAGTATGAATAATAATTTATAAAAGGTAAAAAAATAATAATAGTTGATTTGACAGGTGATTTGTAAGAGATAATGACATTTGATTTGACAATGGACCCACATATTCTTTGGATTGAATAACCTAAGATAACTTTAATTCCAGGGGTTGATCAGAATCCATATATCACTTTATACCAGTTTATTCTAGCATACTTTATCAGGGGTTATCCGGGCTTTCCAAACACACGAAAACCCTTATACGGAGTTATCTAGGGTTATCCGGGGCTTATTCCGAAAACAAACAGGGGCTAATTGATTGGAAGGAATAGATGGGTATAGCATGTCAGAATATGTGAGAATAAACTAATATTTGTATTCCAGGTCTCCTTGAAATTGCGTTATTTTATCTCATCTATTTCACTGCTATAAGGGCGCTCACGTGTCAAATCAACTGTTATCGCATATTAATAAAACAAGGGGTACACAAATTAAATCAATTTTTCACATTTTATACATCTTTATCCAAGTGTTATTACATTTTATCCACGACTTATTCATAATCAAACAAATAACAAAAACTTCATTACTATGTTTTCTAACTGTAATAACAAAAAACACGATGAAAAAAAAAAAAAAAAAGCTATTCCATTGATATTATTACTTATTCTTAGAATAATCATAAAATCCGTAATAACTTCCGATCTCAATTTCCATGAAAGCAGCGCTTGAACTGTTGAAGACAGATCGGGTGCTGGCAATTATAGGCCCACAACAATCCGCACAAGCCAAATTCATCTCCGAACTTGGAAACAAAATGCAAGTGCCGATCATCACTTTCTCAGCTTCTAGCCCATCCCTATCTTCTAAAAGGAACCCCTACTTCGTCCGCGCAACGGTGAATGACTCCACTCAAGTGAAAGCCATCGCTCATTTCGTCCAGAACTTCAAGTGGAAGGAAGTCGTCTTGGTTCACGATGACACCGATTACGGGCACGGGATCGTGCCTGACCTCGTCGATGCCTTCCGAGATGTTAATGTTGCCGTTTCACATAGGAGCGTCATCGCTCCTTCGGCTACTGATGGTGAGGTTGACAGCGAAATCGATAGGTTGAAGGCGATATGGACGCGGGTCTTTGTCGTGCACATGGCCTCCTATTCATTGGGGTCTCGTCTGTTTACGAAGGCAAACGAAGCAGAGTTGATGAGTGAAGGGAGCGTCTGGATCACGACAGATGGCTTGACCAACCTATTCGAAAATATTTATCCTTCGATGATTGATTTGATGCAAGGAATTGTGGGTGTGAGGCCTTATGTTAGGAGGACAAGAAAACTTGTAGAGTTCATTGGGCGGTGGAAGAAGAGATTCCATAAAGACCATCCGGACATTGATGCATCCGAACCGACGGTTTATGATTTATGGGCGTATGACTCACTACAAGCTCTATCAATGGCAGTAGAGAAGACGCTTGGGATCTCTCCAAGCGGTCTGAAGCTTTTGAATTCTTTGATGAACACCAGTTTTGATGGGCTGAGTGGGAAATTCAGCCTCGTCGATGGACAGCTTATGAGTCCCTCCACATTTGAAATAATCAATGTGGTGGGTAACAGGAAGAGAAGGATCGGGTTCTGGACGCCCGAATTCAAGATATCGCGAAGCGCGACTAGTAAAACAGACATCAAGAGCGTGTTTTGGCCTGGGGAGACGAACGATGTCCCGAGAGGATGGGAAGTATGGACGAGTGGGATGAAGCTGAGGGTTGGTGTCCCAGGGAACGGTGGGCTTACTGAATTTGTTGAGGTGGAACAAGATTCCTCCACAAACAAGACCAGAATTGGTGGGTTCAGCATCCAAGTGTTTGATGCCGCCATGAAGGCATTGAACTACTCTGTTCCTTATGAATACATTCCCTTCGACGAGCAGCACAGAATGTGGACTTACGATGATCTCATCTACCAGGTCTACATCAAGGTCAGTTAAGATTTTCTGCTGTCTTTCTTAAAAATTAAAACTGCGATCTGCGGTGGTTCATACCGGACTAATGTCTTAACAGAAATTTGATGCCGTGGTTGGAGATTTCACGATCACGGCCAACAGAACTGCATTCGTCTACTTCACGGATCCGTACAGTGAGCCAGGGATTTCGATGCTTGTGACGGTCACAGAACAGAACCAGAAAGGGACGTTAACCTTCTTGAAGCCGTTGACATCCGGAATGTGGTTGACGAGCTTGGCCTTCTTTGTATATACAGGTTTGGTGGTCTGGGTTCTTGAGCACCGTATCAACCATAATTTCGGAGGGACCCTTTCTCATCAGATCAGCATCATGTTCTACTTCTCCTTCTCAACACTCGTATTCTCCCCAGTCTCTTGGTTGATTTTTCTTGTTTATGAATTACAGATGATTTTAAAAAAAATTAATTTGGATACAGAGGAAGCACTGATGAGCAATATGCAAAGATTGTAGTGATAGTGTGGGTGTTTGTGGTACTCATCCTTACCTCGACCTACACTGTGAGTCTGTCGTCCATGTTGATCGTCGAACAACTTCAACCGACCATATCGGACGTGACCCAGCTCATAAGGAACGGGGACTATGTCGGATGGATACCAAGATGATTCCTTCGTGGTCAATCTGTTGAAGGAGATGAACTTTGTTCAGTCCAGGCTTGTACCCCTTCACACCATTGAAGACTACGTAGATGCAACCTCCAAGGGGAAGATCACAGCAATTGGCGATGAAAATGCGTATCTGAAAGTCTTCCTCTCTCGATATTGTGGTGGTGATAAGTACACCATGATAGGGCCCATCGCTAACTCGGGTGGATTTGGTTTTGTAACCCCTCCCTATCTCCCTCATCCAGATGAATTAATGCATGTGAATTGAAAATTTTAAATTTTTTATCGTATCATTTGCAGGCTTTCTCTAAAGGTTCACCTTTGGTGGACGATATCTCCCAAGCGATACAGAAAATTGGGGAGGAAAGGAAGTTGGAAGAGATTCAAAGCCGATTCTATGGGAACACAACAACCTGTCAAGACAGAGTTGGGGTGGTGCCTTCCAATCGCCTGACCTTGGATAGCTTTTGGGGGCTTTTCCTTGTCACTGGAGCCACTTCAACCTCTGCTCTTGTTATATCCTTGGCTACCTTAGTCTACCATGAAAAAGAAACAGGAGAGCTCTCCTCACCGAGAGCGTTCCATGATTTCTTCAAACGCTGGAGGTGAACACATACAACGGGAACAAGAAGTCGATCTGAATATGTTGATTTATGTTAAAAAATGGGATGTGAATCAAATTACAAGGTGAGCAGGAAACCATGTGCTTATGTAGGCCGTTTGAAAAAAATAAAAAATTGATGATATGATACTAATGTTGTTTGAAGTATTGTGGAAGTTTGTGCTTTTGAAAAAAAAATGAAAAAGAAACACAATGAACACCAAGCAAACTACACGACTTAGAACTGTGAATGTAGAGCTTCCTTGGCAACGCAGAATATGGAGGTCTAATTTAGTAATCATTCTCCATTTCTATTATCAATCCTGCACATCCCAAACAAAATTCTTTATCAGACATCATTTTTTCATGAAATATGCTTTCATCAGCTACTGTCAAACAAATTCTTTGTAGAACTTGTTTTGTTAATTTTTAACATATATAAATTGATATATAAAACATTCAAAAATCTCATCTAGAACTATGTAAAAACTGATTTTACCCAAAAAATATGGTTCCAAAGATGTCTTATTAAACACTACTGCGAGATTTCGATTTCTAGTCAAATCCCAAATCAAATATCTCCATGATGTAGATGTATTTTATTACAATTTTGACTAAGAGAGGGGTCAAATATCAAATCAAATGGTATATCGTTTGTTGGTCATTCGGAGGATTACAAGCATGACTATTGCTTCCATCCAATTCCGTATAAATTCTTTTTAATAAGCTTACATTGTTTCAGATATCTTAATCATCTAATTAGATCATGATTTTCAAAAGGCAGACGCGCTATTTAAGAAAATGGTGCATCTGAAACTTCTTAAGAAAATAGTTGCATCTGAAACAACTTATTTTTTTTAAGAATAGTGCATGTGAAACTTTATATACAACTTATACGCTGATTTGACATTTTCCACAAGTGTAGAATATATTATTATTTTTTTAACCACGAAACGGCCAGCATAACCAATCTCATTATCCTTGTTAAGCTTGGAAAACAATCTCAGTAACCTCTGCTGGACCAACCTCAGTTGGAGCATTCACAGGCTTCATGGACATTCAGGCACAAATACTTTGATTTCAACTTACCATATCCTTAACGCACAAATTACTTCGTTTGCATATAACCAATGCTGTGAAATTACATCGAATTTAAATGGCATGGTTACACACAAGCTTACAGTTAACAAAGATCGAACTTATAAATGCTTACACCCAAGGCCGAAGTCATTTCAAGTATTGCCAGCCGCAGACCGATGAGGGTCATCTATCCCACAATGTAAAGAGCCTTTATTTGCACAATTGCACCCCTCAAAACACACTACACAACCAATTTTTGAAACCTACTTTAACAAGGAACTAATTATAAACACATTTATTATTTAGAACCAGAAAATTTGTCAACCAGTTAAGAAAAATTATAAGAAATTTTATTTAGACGTGAAGAAGAGTTTAGACAGATTCTAACAAATAAAATGTGCGAAAAAGTACTAAATTAACAGTAGCACCCCTCTCCACTTATGGGTCTTAAATTCCAGCTGCTAGGAAATGATTTAACCAAGGGAAAAAAACACATCAAATGCACAGGCATAATGAACTCACGACCAACCTGGCCCAACTAGCTGCTCTTGACAATTTCAAGTAGGATGGGTTGATCTTCACCCAACGGTGGTTGGTTGACTAATCGCACGGATCAATCTCAATCCCACAAAAACCCAAGGGAACTGAATAAGAACCTCTGACGGACTTGAAAATTAAAAGCCAGTTAAGTGTTTTTCATTTTAAAAAAAATTGATGGATTAATATAGAGCTCAATGAACTTGAAGACTTTGGAGTCTCAAATACCTTACTTTAAGGGGATTTGATTTTATCATTAGCAAACTCAACCTTGTCAGAGGCAACTGACTTAAGTTAGTATCAAAAGAGTCTAACTTACACTGACTGAAAATTTTGTTGAAGCATGGAAGCAGATATCACCAGCCTTAATATGGAAAAAGGAGCTCTAAGCAACTGCAGTACGACTGGCTGTGTTGATTGCATCACTTTTGGTTACAATGTTCTTACCTGAAGTTCATGTCCTCTGAAGCAGATCATCCACCCTTCGACCCTGTTGAACAATTCTGCATAACAAATGAACCAGAAAGAATATATCGGAACATATGACACCCCCTATGTTGACCATGGAAGTGAATACTTACAGTTTAGTTGGTGCTGAAGCATGAACTTATGGATGAATGGTGAATGGGGAATATTATGGTAGAGCAAATGGGATGACAGTGGCTAATGAGAGAAAATGACAGATATAAAAGCACCCCATCTCACAGCTTTACATGTAATGACATGACATGAAATTGAGCATCAAAACCATGCCCATGAAATGGCACAATGAACATAAACAAGATGTCTAAAGTATTTGTCTCTAATGCCAATGCAAGACAGGCAAATATAACATAATCTATTATGATGACACATAGTTATGCCACCAAACCTTCCTGCAAGAACATGACCTACTTATCCATATTGAAGATACAAATAACATATAGCAAACAGCATGCCTCGAAAATATGTCTCAATGTAAGATGGCAATGACACTCATGATCACCCGTTGCATTGCACGCAAAGATGCTGATGATTATGAAGTGAGATGCAACTGCATGATGCCCATCATATGATCTTTTCTATTCTCTATGCTTCATGATGAGCATAAGGAGTGGAATACATCACTTCTAGCTACTGATAAGGAGGAGGAGCTCCATTGGGTTCCGTCACACCACCATTGGCCGCATCCTTCCTTCTCCCAAAGGGATTCTTTGAATACGTGCCACAAGTCAAGATAACAAATGATGAAACATTATAATACAAATTTAAAAAAATCAAGGCTTTTTATTTTGTCCCAAAAGGACTATGCATAACATAAAAAAATTCATAATCATACCAATATCCTTCAGCAATGTTGACATTGATCAACTTTTACAAATACGTCTTAGAAACATATAAAAAAAATCAACAAAAAAAATTGTTGTAAATCTCCTTGATTGAACAAATAACAAAACCATATCAAACGACAGGAAAAAGGGACAGCCGCTTTGGTATTTTAATCATCCTCCAGAGTTAATAGAAACAGAAAAATTATGCACTTTGCAAAGAGAAAAACACAAAAAAAAGGACGTTATGGAGCAGAAATTAGGGGGGAAAACTTGGTCCATCATCTCTAAGTTATGGTTCATGTCACAGTTCTAGGAAGGCTGCTCGTTCAATCTAATAAAAGTAGACTTAACTCATGTAAATAAAATGGTATCCAAAGTCAAATATAGCTCAATACAACATTTCATATGGAGCAGTAACATAGATTTTATCAGCTAAAAATTTATTAATAATTAAAAATTTAACGATTTTCTAAAAGGATATTGTATTCGCATGCCACCACGTCCAGAACTAGGAATAACAGCTCCCTGCAAGTTTTGGTGAACAGCTGTGGCACTGGTAACATCCTGCATAAGTAGCATAAAATTGAACACATTGAAATTATATGTTCATTGTCCATCACATAACCAAGAGAAGATCAAATATATGTTGTCACTGCTGACCTCAAACTCAATAAAGCAAACAGTATTTCTTTCCTGACGCAAAACTTTCATTTGTTTATACCCAGGTTGCCTGCATTAATCAGAATAAAATACATATCACTGCACAAAACATTGAACAAGACACAAACAGGAATAACAGAATATATGTGGAGCAAAAGCCAAAAGGTGAATAGAAAATGTTGTATGTTATGAATGATATTTTTGGATGGTGAAAATCATTAAAAATATGAGATTTGGAACCATACCCTATAAAAAGACTCTTTAATTCTTCTTCAATGACATTCTCTCCAAGGTTGCCAATGAAAAGAGTATTACAGGGTGGATTATCTTTCATGTTCTGCAGAAAAAAATAAAAGATTGATGCCACTACTCTCTCAATCCAAGATATATGAGTTCCTAAAACCCAATAAAATGAAGCACCTATAAGTAAACACTTGTAAAGCAAAGCATTCACAAAAGGTGATGTATAATTGAAAACAAAGCAGAAGACATGAAAGCCATTAAATAACCACGACAATTTATACCAATGTGAGCAATTGTTTCCATTGACAATGATGCTCCACTAATATGTGATAATTTGTGAAAGATGAGCCACCATATTATTCAGAGATTATTCAAGAATGGTGGGAGGTCAGCTAATTGCTAGACAGGTCAGCGAACACATTATCAAGGATTTAAAGGGACAGCAAATAACGTTTCAGATGTGTCAGAATCTGTGATGTGATCAATCAGAGGCAATCCATGCAAGCAGAATAAGTTCTTATATGGAATTATAGAGAACAAAATGAAACTAAAAAGACTTTCAGGCCCCGTTTGGATACCAGATAAGCTCCGGATAACCCCGGATAAAAAAAATTTGTATTTGGAAAGCTTGGATAAACCCAGATAAAGTGTGCCAGAATAAACTGGTATAAAGTAATATATGAATTCCAATCAACCCCTAGAATAAAATTTATTCTAGGTTACTCCACTCAAAGAATAAGTGGGCTCACTGTCAAATCAACTATCATCACCTCTTATAAATCACCTGTCAAATCAACTATCATTACTTTTTTACCTTTTATAAATCTTTATCCATACTTTATTCACATTTTACCCAAACAACAAAACATTTATTCTTACGATTCCCAACGAGAATAATTCAAAACACAACCAAACACAAAATCACTTTATCCTTATTTATACTCACTTATGCTCGGATAAATAAATACCCAAGAATAAATCATATTCTATATCCAAACGGGAGCTCAAAGATCATATTTGAATATCTGAAAATATTTAAATTTTAAAAGAACTGTAATCATTCATAGGAAGAATGGGTAAGAAATTAAAGGAGAGAGAAGTGAGAAGATCTCTGAAACAAGAGCATGCTGCCTGGAGAACACAGAGAAATGCATCATGGAGCTGAAGGGGTGGGGTTTACATAAATGACATAATGTTAGAGCAAATGTGCTGAACCTAGATATTGCAAATGTGAAGATGTAAACATTTTGCACAAGGATTTAAATGACCTTGGAGGTATTGCAAATTCCCATATCAGCAGTAGGGAACTTGGTGGTAACTAGTAACCAAAGGGGATAGACCTTGTCCCTGCTCTATTTTTTTTTGGGTGCTCCATGATTGGTAATTTTAGTGGTTATCCCATCAATCCCCACCCAACCCACCCCGCCCCACCCATAATAAGAATAAAAATCGCAAGATAGTTCCCACGTCATACGAATTCATATAAAATACACACACTAGAACTGATTAGCTAAAAGGCATAAGCGAACGCCTAGGTGGAATCAGGCCTAGTCCACCTCTCTAGGGGATTAAGCTGACTTGTAAATCATCAGGGATTAAATGAAGATTAAGCTGCTAGGTGAGATTATGCAGAGATTGAACTGAGTTTAATCTAATTAATTTGATTTTTCCGGTTTTGTTGACTTTCTTGTTGTATAATTGTATTATTTTTTTATGGGAATCTATAATATAGTTGTAGTATTGTACTGTATTTTATTTTATTATTTTTATCTTTAACTATTATACACACACACACACAGTCATCAATTATCCCCACATAATGCCCACTTGGCCAATTAATCCCTAGGCGAGCACTAACTGCCCAACCAGCTTCTAGTTGCTTTTTAGAAATTGATCTGAACACTGTGCCTTAAGCCTTGACATAATAAATCCCGAACTTAATACATAACAGTTATAAGAAATGGTTGGAGACATGTTTCATGTAGCCATAAAGCAACCTGATAAGTTTCCATGGATCAATACAGGCATTAATTTAGACTAGTCTACCAGCATGTGACATACTTATTAAGCAATGAAATGGCTGCATGAGCATTAGTAAAACGGTGATTTGAATGCCATGAGTAAAAGGGAGACAATAACAATGAAGTGATAGAAGATAAATAATAAGAAAAGCAAATAAATCACAAAACAATTATAGCACCCAATAAATATAAGCATTTAAGAAGTGGAATGACAAAAGAAAATGTTGCAGTAAAAGTATTAGAAACAACGGGGGGAAGAAAAATTCAAGAACATCATTGACAATTATGTAATGTCAAACAAAAAAACAATTGAATTAAATCCATGAATATATATGTAAAGAGAGAGGCAACAAACAATAAATAAACAAGAAGGCCACAACAACTGGACAAAATTCAAGAAAAATGTTACGAAAAGAAAGAACATGAAAACATAAAGAAATTTAGAATATGAGAGAGAGAGAGAGAGAGAGAGAGAGAGAGAGAGAGAGAGAGAGAGAGAGAGAGAGAAGCACGGAAGATTACGACAAAATAAGTAGGATGAGTCAAGGAAAAGAGAAAGCGATGAAAGAGATGAAATGAGCATAAGAGATATAATAGGCTAAGATAAATACAAAAAGCAAATTGGTAGTTATATAGACCAATAAAAGACCACATCTAAATTATGCCAGATGGAGAAAGAGTGAGATAAACATCCACCCTCTAACTGCAACTGCAAGTAGCCAAGTATACAACCATCAACTGTTGGCTAACATTCACATCAATTGGTTAAAATCATTTTGAATTGACAACTACATAGAGCTAAAATGGCATCAATCCTTAAGTAGTATAATATAAGATAAGAATTATGTAGGACCCAAGGCCAACTTCCGAAGACGGCTAAAATGGATTCACAATAGAAGCCATGGTCTCACTTCATGAGTTACCCACACTGAATAAAAATGGGAGAAAAAGTAAAACTTGTCAATTAAGAAGACTGACCCAAAAATAGGGTGAAAACTGAAAGTGTGATTTTCTTATGCATAAGATGATGGCATTTAGCAGGAGTTCAATAGAATAACATTACCCAGTTAAGTACATCATAAAAGCAAGCACACACTCACACACATATACATATATGTCTGTGTGTGTGTGTGTGTGTTGTACATAGTACCTGAACAGGAGCATAACCAGCAGGTGCAGGCACAGGAGCAGGAGTTGGTAAGGTCATCTGAGCACCAGGATAGCCTGTAAATGGATCATAAGGAGTAGGAGGAGCTACATGTCTGTACAAAACCAAATAAACACAGCTTTAGTAATGAAGCTTGTTTCACTTGAACTAAACAGTTGACCTAAAACTAGTGCACTGGAACAAATCAGAACTAAATTGTATTCGTAAACTCACCCAGGTGGTGCCCACACAGATGGTGGAGGATGAAATGGAGGTGGACTTGGATAGGGAATATGAGTATAATCACCGCCTGTTCGCAACCGTTTGCTTGGATCGAAAGAGGTTGAATCAGGAACCACACCTGCAAATCCAAGCCACACATGAAGATGAGACAAGCAAGGATTTCTGAGTTACAAAAGTGTGCCTGAGCATGCTGTCCCAACAGTGAGGTGCACCTTTACTATAATTCACTACTAATGCAACTTCATTAGCTTTGCTAAAGTAATTAAACTTAAAATTCTCGATCTTCTTTAAAAAAAAAAAAGAAGAGAGGACCGATAACATGCATGTGTCAATAAATCATAATGAATAAGGCACCCATATACATACATCCACAAGCATGGTTACATTAATGCAGAAGGGGGGCTTCATAGGGTATAGCACGCAAAAAAAAGTGTTATAAAGCAGAAAATTGCATACATGACCCTTCATTCCATACTGACCAATAAAAAAACTGAAGTATCTCATTAACTAATGATCTCTAAATCATTTTCGAATGAATTAATGACCATTAAATGACTAAAAAGGGATATTGAATCATAAGAAGATGAGAAATATGCTGATTTAACTTCGCAGGAAGAAAACTCCCTAATCACCACAAACGTACAAAATGAACCTAACCCTAGTCACTTCTTCCTGAACTGTCAATGTGAGCCTTGCATACAATCATTTTATTAAAATGTGGCCCTACTCCTTGGGTCAAATCAACAAACTCTGAATAAAGAAGTTCCAGACTTCCAGTAGACCTGGAAATTTTTGATTTTTTAAATTAAAAGACTTGTTCATATCTGGTAAACCGTAAACAGTACTAGACATTTCGAAATCCATGTAGCTAATAGCTTCTTATTTGGTAATCTAGTAGACTCACGCAAGAATAAATGTTCGAGTACCAATAGAATACTAACAATCGATCAACGACATACTCGATCCCCAGACCCTAAAAAATAATACCGACTTGATAATAAAACCCCTCACCTCTCTTGATGAAGAGGTTCTTCTTCGCCATCTCCGTGTGTAAGACCACCTTTGCCTCCGTGTCGAACACCAAGTTCTGAACAAGAGCCGAAGAATGAAGCATTCAAAAATAGGTAATAAATAAAAGATAAAGAGAAAAAGTTAGATCAGGACCTGAAGAGCGTCCCTGGCGGCGAGGGCGAACTGGGCGCTGGAGAAGAGCGCGAACCCCATCGGTTGCTCGCCCTTGAAGTTGACCTGCGACGCTTCGTAGCCCGGGAGCCACCGCAGGAGGTTCTGGAGCTCTCTTCCTTCACGTCCTCCGGGAGACCAGTTATGAATATCGTACGAACCTGCGCAACAGGGAGGAAGAGGAAGGGATTGACGGCGATTTCTTCGGGCGGAGAGAGAGATAGATAGAAAGACAGAGTACCTCGTCGGGGACCGCGCGGCCGGGGGTCTCGACGGCGGAGAGGGGAGGATGAGGCGGAGGAGGAGGTGGGGGTCCCCACGGCTGGTGGTAGGGGTGGATGCCCGGGCCGGCCATTGCTGCGAAAATAAAAACCCTAACTCAGGCAATCTCTCTTTCAGACGCACTTCTCTCTTGAGTCGGCGATTTTGGAACTGTTGTGAGAGGACGGCTTGGGTTCGGGGATTTAAAGTGGATTGAACCACAGCAAAAACAGCTGGGCCTTCATAAGCGTGTCGCCCCGTCCGGGACATTATATCCAAAGACAGCTGTTTGGACAACGGAATAGGTTGGAAAGGGTGAATAAACCCCCAAAAAAAAAATTATCTTTGTTTGATATTATATAATTATAATTATAATTGAATTTGATCTTGGTATTCCAGATCTTCCGTTGAGTTATGTAATTCCATTCAATCTATTATAGTGATATACTGGGTCTATATGTCAAATTATTTATCTTCATCTCTTATAAAACTGAGGACTTATATATCAATATTTTTAGTATTTATAATTATTTATTCATATCTTGTTCATTTCTTATCTACAACTCATTTATGGCCAATCAAACAATAAAAAAATTTATTTTTCATTTTTCAATACAATTAAATAAAAATATGATCAAACAGAAAAATGATTTAATGTATTAGATGTGATAATTAGATTTATCTATTTTTTGTAAATAAATATTTTTTTTGTTTATTCTATACTATTTCACATTTTTTCTATCATTTTTCATAATGAACAATATATTAAAATGATTGAATATATGATTTTATACATTGATTTGTAAAGATCTCAACAACATAGCGATCGCAAATGTGAACGCAAAATGGATAAGTTGTATCGAGCTTTTTTTTTGTGAGATAATATCAAATCACGATTGGATTGATATATCAATGTATAATCAATTTTCAATTTATATATGCAGGGGACACACATCAAAATTTTATTGGGGAATGGGAACCGGCATGCCCATCTCTTAAAACGTGCTCCATCCATGTTTTTAATATTTTATAAAGTCATGTACTTCATTTAATGAAATTATATTATTTATAAAAAAAATTGTGAAAACTATATCTTTAGTGAGTGGAGGTGTATGAGATAAATGATACTGTAACTGCGACTATATAAAGTATCCACTAATAACACATTTTGACATGGTGGGCTGGGCTAATTAGGCCATTAACTAATCTTTCATGACCATTAATGGTCATGAAAGATTTGTTAATATTATGTGAAAGCATTACGTGTCAGATTAGAGTTGGACTCAATTGACTCAACCTAAATATTATATGATTTTTTTTAATTTATAAATCAACCGAACACTTATGATTCAACCAAGCATTTATAGCTAAATATTGAATAATCATTTAAAATTTTAAATATTTACAATATTTTTATAATCTTTTGACTTCACATAAAAGTATAATAATCCAAACTGTATTTTAAATGTTCACTCATAAAATATTTAAAAATCAAAATAGTGAAGAACTATTTATAATACAATATACTCTATTAAAAAGAAAAAAAATAAAGTCATTGTATGCCCCTAAAAAGTTCTTTTACTTCTCTTTGTTTAGCTTGAGTTTGTTAATGGGTCGATCTGACCTGACCCAACCCAACCTGGAACCAACCAGAAGACCTGACAGTCAAACGGGTGGGGTCCGGGTTCACCCCGACCCGACCCGTTGACAGGCCTAATTGCGGGAGCTCAGAGAGAGCGGGTGAAGAAGAAGAGAAGAAGATGAGCGAGCTATTGTTAACGACGGTAAGCAAGAAGAGAGATCTGGACCGTATGATCAGAGACACCCTCGACAAGGTCCTCGTCCTCCGCTTCGGCCGACCCTCCGATCCTGTCTGCCTCCAACTCGACCAGATCGTAAGCCCCCTCCCCCAAATTGTTAGGGTTTCTTCCATGAATCGAACATCATTAATTCGATCCATCAAATCAGCTGGCGAGGGCGTCCAGGGAGGTATCGAAGTTCGCGAGCGTGGCATTGGTGGACGCCGACGCGGAGGAGATACAGGTGTACGTGAAGTACTTCGACATCACTCTCTTCCCCTCCACGGTCTTCTTCTTCAACGCCCACCACATGAAGATGGACTCCGGGTTCGATTTCGATTTCCTTCCCTTTCGATCCATTTGATTTGCATCGAATTTTGTCTTTCTCTAATCGATTAAATTTGCATACAGAGTTATTAGCATAAATGATTTGATGATTCCTTCATAAACGTGTTCTCCTTATCGAAAATTTTCCAAATTTGTATGTACTGTATCATTTTGACATTAATCCAACAACATATCTTCAATTTATGAATCTTGTTCTGTTTCGGATTCGTTTCTAGTTTCAAACTTGTGCATATATAAAGGGCTTTCATTAGAAAGGGAAAATAAAGATAATTAACAAAGAAAACTCTCTGAATTAAAACAACCCAAACAAAAAGATGACCTCAACTCCTCACTACGGGATCCGGTAAGTCTCCACAACTGAGAAATCACGCCCACTTATTAGCTGCACTTGGTAAATCCTGATGTTCCTGTTAACGCATCCCCTGTTTTTTATGTTCTTGTATGGCATGGCCTTTTCTTTCTTTTTTTACTTTGATGGCTATTCAAGTTATATTTTCAAAGGATATACTCAACCTTATCCTATCAATTAACCATGTTGCTAAAAAGACTCAACTTTAACCTATCATTCTGTTAAACCATGTTGCTGAAAGGATATATATCAGTAAAGTATTTCCACCCATCATTCAGTTAAAAGTTTCATATATGCTGCTGTTGATTCAGGCAGGTGTCGAGCAGTACTTTCAAATTTTCCTTATGGATCCACCTAACGAGCATATTCTCAAGCAATACTATGTCAAATGCATTAAGTTTCTAGAAAGACTTGGGATTCATACAAACCATGGAATATTTCAGAAAAAACACATGCACACACACAAAAAATTCTGGCATTTATCAGTTATGTGCAAGGGTTGTCCAAAGTCATAATGAATCAATTATGAATTGAAGTCCCAAATCTGTGAGTTGTAAATTCTTGATTTTTGTTTCTTTGCTGTCCTTTATTTTTAATGGATTGAAGTCCCAAATCTGTGAGTTTTCTTGATTTTTGTTTCTTCGCTGTTCTTTATTAAATTGAATTCTGCCAAACTTCAAAGAGTTGCGCTTAGTATTTCGTGCTCTATTGTACTGTTGTTTTATATATCCATATTAAGCATCCATGGAATCAGTTTATTTATATTCAACATGACATGTTGAGTGATACACTTGACATGATTAGATAATGGAAACCGAGATATTTAGTCAAATTTTATGCCAAGTGTCCTATATGCCAAGCGTCCTATATATATCTATACATATGTTAAGACTTAAGATGTTAGTGTTAACTTTGTTATAACCTGGATGTCTAATATAGAATGCAAGTGTTTGATCATTTGGATCATGTTATGTAAAAGTATCCATCTCATACCCTGTCTGGCATTTCGTTCTCTGCTCTCTGTTCTTCAGGACCGCGGATCACACTAAATGGGTTGGTTCATTTCAGAGGAAGCAGGATTTCATCGATGTTGTTGAGGTACACAATGTAACATATTCCTGTCACCGTAGTTTAACTATGAAGTTAAGGAATTCATCAAGGCAAGTTGTTGTCATGGTCATTTCACAGTAAACAGGATTTTGTTGAATTTATTTAGGTGAACATAATAATCTCAGTCATTAAAGTTTTTTTTGGAAATGTGCTTGATAAGTTAGAAGAACTATCGAAATTTTTTTTTATACTTTTTTGTGCTATAAATGTCACAATCAATTGGGCTGGAAAAGAAATCTGTAGTTTTTTAAAAAATAAATTGATAAATTCAGTGACTCTGATTCGGATGGATCTGGAGATACAGTGTATGTGAACATTTTTATCAACCTTTTCATTTTTACTTGTATTAGTAGAACCATGTGGAGAAATATGAACATGTTATACACACACAAACAATAAGCTGAGGTTGAATTGTACCGGAAGTCTCTTGACAATAATGCAATGATGCGCCTGCTTCACCAAATTTGTAATTGAATTGGGTTTAGTGGTAACTGTAATACAATGATGGAAGAGTTGCATGGTAAGTTGGTAACACGTGGAATCCTACCACCATCATTTTTTGTGGATTGCTAGTTTACCATTTGGATCAATAATTACTATATGAATGGTGCCAAAAGAATATGAATATATGATCAATCATCGTTAGTATTTTGCATTGTTGTTTTTCTTGTGATTTTTTTAACTACTCAAAGATAACATTCTTACAACGGTCTGAGCTGATTTTTCTGTGTCTAATGACATTTTTTGCCTACTCTTAATTTACCATGCATTCAATTCAGTATATTTGAAGAATTAAGTGAGCCAATGCTCACTATTCCCGACAGAGAATTACGATTTTTAATTTTTATCAGTCTCAATAACAAAATAATGGCATGCACGAGATGCTATTTAACGATTTAAAATAAACGTAATTCTTTGTCTGATTTTGTATTCCTTTACAGGCAATATATAGGGGGGCCATGAAAGGAAAGATGATTGTGAACTGCCCGTTGCCACCTGAGAGGATACCGAAGTTTCAGCTTCTATTCAAGGACTTGTAACGTCATTCAAGATGAGTATATGGGATCATCACTGCTCATGCATTTACCTTTCCATTCAGGGCTTAAACTGCATCAATTTTGATTATTGAAATTGATATAGTATACCAAATGTACCTGAATTTGAAGTTGTATATACCCCATATATGGACACTCTTGAGCAGCTGATGAAGACCTGAACTTTGGGGGGGCATGAAATGTAGGATTGCTTTTTAATCTTCCCATCGTTTTATTTATTTTTTTTTTTTTAAAAAAAGAACTCCAAAAAGTCAGTTTTTAGTAGAGGACTGAATACCTGCCCAGATGTATAAGATGTTAAACTATTCTCATGCATCCTTTTTGTTTTTATGTCACAAGGTTAAATAGTGAAGTTTGTCTAAACAAGTGGAATTCTTTGCACATGTTTTTTTCATTAGCATGGACTCCTGTCACAAGAAGAATTCTTCTTTTTTTTCAATAATTCATTTTTCATAAATTTCATGGAATGAAAAAAAAAATTGCATGGGGAGTCCAAGGATGATCACTTGAATGGAGGAACTGAGTGTTCAAACTGGCCTTTAATATGTTAATCAAGTACCACACTATGTAATAGAATATTCAATGGACATACTTTGAGCCTTCCAAAATAGAATGGATTTGGTTTTCTAATTCTAGGTCCATCCAAAAGTAGCAATTTAGGACTTTGTTCCCCTGTAATGGTATTACTAATAGTAGTATTAACCAATGTAAGTTTTCAAACAGGGTGGGATGCAGTTCCATTGCAGTCATTCATCTCTACATTTATTGAACTTTAATAAAGTTCAATATTTACTGATGACCAATTTGATCTGAATACTCCTATTAGTATGGTCCATCTAATATCCATCAACGTGTGTTCAATTAAATTTTACCAAGGAAATGGTTGTCATTTCATCATATCAATCTATAAGACTAACCCTTCCCATCTATAGTTACGACTAATGTTTTAAAAATTATACCTGGCTGAATTGGCTTGTTCAATCGAACACTCGACCTGCATGGTTTCTGGTTCAACTATCCTGAAAAACCAATAGAGTGTAATTACATAATCTTCAGTCTTATACTTGAATGTATCCAAATTTAAATTTAAATAAAAATCACTCAAAAATGTATCAAAAATGTATCGGAGGAGCGGCCCGGATCATGCTCGAGGAAGATCAACTGTGCATCGGAATCTAGCTTGGTGAGACTTTGCGTTGGGAAAGGAGAAGTAGAAACATTTTCTACATCTCTCCTCCGTCCCTGTGCGGTCTCTATCTTTTCATGTATTTTTCTTTAAATTGTTTTTCCTCATCTCTAATTCTGATATTGTCTACTTTGAAATTTTTTAATCTGTTTTTTTTCAGCTACATTGTCTATTTTGAAAAATTTTGAAATGGAAAATGTCCACAATTTGTTAAAAAAAATCACCCAAAAATCTCTTCAATCATATATCTATACAAATATCGAATTAAATTTTTATTCAAATTTTTATCAAATCGAGAGAGACTCAAACATTTATTTAAATTCCAATGGCTATTTTTTTCTCTTAAAATTTTATTTTTTTAAAAAAATTTTAAGTAAAACATAAAATGATGATTGGAAACACCTCGTATTGAAAAAAAAATTATTCAAAATTTTAATAAAATTTGAGTATAAAGTCCAGTAAAGGTTGGAGATTGCGGAATCTTAAAATTCAAACACCGGGTCCATCCATATGTTGAACCAGCAAGTCTTTAAAAACTGGATACATGCTGTTGGACAAATTACTTTCTAAACTATACTAAAATATCAATGTCGAAAATTAGAACTCAGAAAAGATTTTGCGGCTTTACTTGATCATTTTTTTTGAGTTTTAGGATAATGGTACATCACTAGGATTTGTAATAAAAAACAATGTTAGACACGACTCTTGTATGCAGTTCGCATTACTTTTTAAATAATATATTTTATTCGGATTATATTAAATATAAAATATACATTCTAATAAATTGTAACAACCAATTTATAAAATATCAAAATTTTCTATGCATGTAACTAATTGGACAATTATCAAGATATCTATATCTACATATCTATCTATTAACTAAGCGGAAGTGTTTAAATTTTTCAACTTTGTTTCGTTATAACATTTTCATTTTAGAATTTATGCTTTATTTTCTATGATCTTTATATTTTTGGATTAAGAGTAAAAATAGAAAAAATAAAGGATAATGTAAAATATTTATCAAATCTATTTTATTCAAATCTACAAATCCTTAATTTCATTTCATTTATAACATTTTCAATTTTATCCTTAAATATTTATGATTTTTTATTTTTTTATTAAAGGCGATAATAGAAAAAAACATAATTTTTAATATTTTAAAAGATAATGTCATATATTCATCAAATCTATTTTTTGATATGAATGAATGGTGGTGATTGTGTCATATCATCATTTTTATTCTTATTATTATTTTTATTTGGTTTAAATTGAGATGATCATAGAATATATATGATAGATTGCTAATTTTATGAGTTTTAATGTTTGATCTTAATTTTCATCATAAAAATTCATTTTTGGAAAAATCTATTTCATAGTCATAAGTATAAAGCGTTTTTGAATGAGTCATTGATCACCCCAATCAAGTTATATTTAAAAAATTATGAATTTTTAAGGAATTAAAAAATGATTTCATTCGTGGTTTTTTTATCTATATATAAATTAGATAATATCATCAATATCCACCAAATTTTTGTCTTTTTTTTTGCTCATATACCCTTAAAAATCACATTTTAGTAAAATATCATTTATGTTTTGTTATTTCTAATAATATTATTTTAAATTATATATTAATACTTTTATTTATTTATTAAAGCGATATTGTTAAAATGGAATATTCTTACAATATAAGGTTGGTTGAGGGATATATATACAAAAAACTCATTTTCACTTATAACATATTTTTTATATGTAATTTCATAATAAATTTTACAAAATATTTAATTAATTATTATTAAAAAATTAATATATTATTTATGTAAATATAACATGATATATTATATCACATGTAAATGGATTGAAAAAAAATTGAGGAGTACTAGTTGTGAGCAACTTTTTAAAAATTATTTTTTACACGTACATCGTGCGTAGAGAAAGAGTCAGTACATGGCTACATAGTACATGTTTGTTAAAACTTATAAGTTACATATTATAGCTTTTAGCTTAAAATAAGCAGTTGTTGCATGTTTGTTTAAGTTTATTGAAACTTATTTAAGCTAAAACAACTTTAAAAAGTCATAATTTTTAAGTTGGGTTATGAGTGTTTTTCAGATTATAACTTATGAATTAATGTTTAAAAAAATATGTTGGACATTTAATACATTTCACTTTATTTAACAAGGATAAATATTTTCATCTTCTCTAAATATTCCTTTCATCTACTAAAATTTTGAAATAACTCATGAGATTTTTTTTTTGAAACTTAACTCATGTAAGATTAAAACTTTGGATTGTAATTTTTTTTAATAAAATAAAATTTAGATTACAGTTATAATATTTTAGTTGTTTTTTTAATTAATAGATATCAAGTTCTATGTTTTTGTCTCTCAAGTTTTACTTTTTAAATTAATGTGGAATATAATATTTTATTAAATGTTTTACATTTTATTTAATGTTAATGGACAATGAGTGAGTCATCATCATTTTATTAGTAAAACCACATTCTTTTATTAAAGAGAAATTAAATTTAACTTATATACATGGAATGAGTATTTTTGACAATTATACAGCAAAAACTATTTTACAACTTATTCTAATAAATATTCACAACTGTTTATTCTCTATTTTTCAACAGCTATAACAAACACGTTACCGGTTTATTAAAAAATTATAATTTATAATCTATAAGTTATAATCTATTAGGGAGCCGATTAGGTGCGGTTTACGGTCGGTGCGGTGCGCGATCACGGGCCGTCGATCAAGGGTCCATCGCATCGGACGGTCGGGTGCGATTCACGTCGACCGTTGGATGCGATGGACCCGCGATCGGACGATTCACGTCGCAAACCGCACCGACCGCAAACCGCACCTAATCGTCGGCATAATCTATTATATGTAAATTTAAGCTACAACAAAAAGATGATCATATATTATTATAAACGTGTTGCACGTACCTTTGAAGCGCCGTCGGCAAATGATACCATCTGATACCTGTACTACCTTTATGCGGAATATCCATCTTATTCTCACCGGAGGGGGGTGATCACATCCCACACCAACCCGCACATGGCCTGATTCATGAGAGGGACCGGTCACTAGATTCCGCATCTTTGGTCCACACCAAACTCTTCCACCCACCATTTTCAAGTTTCAACAACTTTTATGGCACTTTGTACATGTCTCTCTCACTCACAGAATTCATAGATTTTGTTTATATTTGACCCCCTGGTTTGGGCTGCGGAATAACTCAATGATAAGAGAGAATGAGTTAAACAAATAAATAATTATTTATTTTGTAAGAATTAATCATAATTCTTATGTTTAGGTAAGTTAATATAAATCATGATGAATTGCTTATAAGAGTTTTTCTATTTTAATGGATTTAAATATCATTTCACGTCATTTTAAAAATTAAAACATTGTCATATAAAGCTTTTGCGCACATCTCAAACCACGTCTTATTTATCACATCACATAATCATTTCTTACATTTTTCAAACACAAATAATCTATATAAAGATATAGTTATCATTTTAAAAGTTATAACATCTTATATGAATAGCTATTCATCTTGCTGTAACTATCCGAGGTGAATGAATCAGTGTCACACCGCAGGGGTTGAGTTGTTGGTGATTGTGACTTCAAGCCTTGTGAGAATATACTATGGATTTTTCAAGACCTTGATCCATGCATGTCATTTTTTTAAATTAATTATAGGTTAGCGTTCCAATGTGATTCTTATTTCATTTGAAATGTGGATGGCTTAGGGCCTTAGGCGGCCGGATATCATGTATCTTGGGTTTTGTTTGGTTAGGTTGTACATACACGGAAGGTGATTTAATCAAATTGTTTCCTTGTTATTATCACTTTGTCCGGACCCCAAATTTTAATTAGTTGATTAATTGAGATACTTTAATGAAACTTTAATTTGATGTTCAAGAGGTACCAAATTGATAGTAATTAAGAGGAACTTCAACACTTGTTAATTTTTTTCTCTTAAACCCATATTATCTATAAACTATGTGGGTCAGAAATGTATTGATGAGTCATTAACCATGAACAAAAAATATTATATCATGAATCACATATCAATTAATATAACAGGGTAGCAATTGTCTACCAGTTCTAAAAAAATATATTTATTTATTTTTGAACAAGTTTATCCAAGGACCCGTTTGAGACTGTGTTGTGGAATTCAACAGTAGGGGAAACAGTGACACAATGGAGAAACAGAGTTTTAAAGCACTTTAAACGCTGGTTTTTTGTTTGATTTGAAGGTAGAGTTCCATCGTGTTTGCCATCCTAGACGCGCCCTAAACGCAGCCCCAAATGACTCTAAATCATATTAAAATCTAATAAACCCAAAAAAATCATATTTGTTATTTAGGGCACACCAATTCTATGTTAATTTTGGAACATTTGTTAAATCACAATTCAATATATTCCCAAAAACAATAAAACAAAATCTAATATACTCGCCTTCATATATAAGCATTAAAACATTGTAACATTAATAATATCCAATTTAAAGATACAAATAGAAAGAAAGAAAAATAAACAGTAGGCAAGATTTCCGCGGTAAACGTAGCTTCAGTCGTTATCTATTCTCACTGCCTTCAATTACTTTCCCCACTTAAAACAACCAATCTTCGTCGTCCAAAATCTTCCTCACCAGATCCCGAAACACAAAGCGAGCGCGAAGAATATAAAAAAGCCGATCCCGAAACACAATGCGAGCGCGAAGAATATCAAAAAAGCCGATCCCGAAAAGCCCGGCGACAGTATATAAGTCCACCACCCGAAAACACACCACACACACTGGCTCTTGAAAAAAAAAACAGAGAGAAACCCAAAAAAGGGGGACAAAAAAACATGGCGGCGGCGATGGCGTCGACGGCGGCGAAGGGTGCGATCTCCGTCCGCCACGCGCGGGCGTCGCGGGCGTCCCTCCTCCCCGTATCCTCCTCCATCTCCCTCAGATCGGTCAGCTCCCGTCAGGTCTCGCTCTTCCTCGGTCGCCCCCTCCGGCAACCGTTCGATCCGAGGCCCCTCCAGATCTCCAGATCCAGATCCGTCCAGATCGTGACGGCGACCGCCGCGGCGGACGCGAAGCCGACGGTTCTGGTGGCGGAGAAGCTCGGGGAGGCGGGGCTGGAGCTCCTCCGGGAGTTCTCGAACGTGGACTGCTCGTACAACCTGTCGGCGGAGGAGCTGTGCGCGAAGATATCGCTGTGCGACGCGCTGATCGTGCGGAGCGGGACGAAGGTGACGAGGGAGGTGTTCGAGGCGGCGAAGGGGAGGCTCAGGGTTGTTGGGAGGGCGGGGGTCGGGATCGACAATGTGGATCTGCAGGCGGCGACGGAGCACGGGTGCCTTGTCGTCAACGCCCCCACCGCCAACACGGTTGCGGCCGCAGAGCACGCGATCGCGCTCCTTGCAGCCATGGCTCGCAACGTCGCTCAGGCCGACGCGTCCATGAAGGCTGGTGAGTCCTCTTAAGTAGATCGAACTCAGTCTGTTTTTCTGTTTTTTGAAATGTGAAGTTTGATTGTGTGTGATTTGGGCATGTTTGGCAACAAACCCCAAAAGCAGCTTTTAGCTTTTGGGGTTACATCAATTCAAATACATCATCATTTAAAAGCTAAAAACTTTTACTAAACAGGTCATCTTAAATATATCATCGTTACTAGATTTTATCTCTAAATTGTATCTTAAAATCTGTGTTTTATAAATCAGTCATCATCATTATACCCTCAAATCATCATCATTACACCTTCAAAAGGTGTGCATAAAGCTGCAAAAACTGAAAGCTGCTTTTCAAACTATGTTTCCAAACGCTTTAATGTATGGAACGTGGAGATTGATTTTGTTTTGTTTTGTTATGTGATTCTCTTGATCTGATTGGTTTTTATTTGTTTTGTAAGTTCTTTGAGATTGCTACATTTGTTGGATTATTTGTTGACGTATTTAAAGTTGGGGTGCGAGTTAGGTTGACTTTAATTGGAAAGTAATGAATCGAGGGTGATAATATACTTGATGAGTTTTGATCTATGTTGCTTACTTTTAGATGGAGGCAATTGGTTCAAAATTTCAAATCTATTTTTTTGTCCAAGTGCGAGTAGTATATTTATAACATCCTCGATTTCTAAATAACTTGGTTTTTTCTTAAATTTTACTTTTCATTTTATTTCTAAGATAGAGAAAATCGAGGCTTATTTTGAACTTGAGTGCTACATCTATACCCAGGCATCTATAAGTTTTAACAGAAACCAAAAATTCAATAATGGTTTTGTATGACATTTCTTCCTTTTGAGCTGGCTTTTAAAATTGAAATATCATGCGCCTGAAAGGAAGGTGGTTGTATGGATTATTTACCATTTTACCTCGCGTTTAAATAATGGTTTTGTATGACATTTCTTCCTTGTGAGCTGACTTTTAAATTGAAATATCTTTTTGCCTAAAAGGAAGGTAGTTGTATGGATTATTTACCAATCTACCTCATGTTTTATGATAGAATGTGGTTAGAATCATAGGAACCAGCAACTAATTGTACTTCCACTGCACTTGCTTGAGACCCTCAGATTTTGCTTGATTAGCTATTATATGGCTGGTTAGAATTTAAATGCTTAATTATTATGACATGTTGTATATTATTTTATATATATCTGCTAAAAGGCATAACCTTTACATCAGAGAGAGAGAGAGAATGTTCTTTGACCTTGCTGATTCGTGATCTTCATGTAGTTAGTCTTCATTTTCCAATTGTTCTTGTCATGCACTATTATTCATTGTACTCTTCAATTTACTGGAAAACTCCAATTGGAATCATCCTCTTTGACTGTCGAACAATTGCATGATTGATGAAAAATGTCATATCTTCCTAAAATTTGCTTCTCTGACATAAGAGATGTATCCACACATTACCAGTCTAATTTCATTCCTTACAAAATATGTCTAAAATCACTGAGAAAGATATGTTCTAATAGTTTGATATAAATTTGAATGGTTCTTTCCCAATTGGTTAATTGCAATTCATAGTAGCTCTGCCTACAAATAATTGGATCAACACCACGGATTATTTAAGTTGACATTGCCAATTTGTGGCTATCTGGTCCAAGTTCAAATTTTCTATATTGAGAAAAAAATAGTTCACCAATTTCATTAATTTGTCAAACAAGGATACAAAGAAAAGCAAGATAGGGCAGGGGTACAAGGGATATCCCACACCCAAAACAGGGCATTCTCAGTTCCTTACATCGGAACTCCCTCACTCTGAAAGAAAAGATCCCTCCCAAGTATTTTACCTCATTGAACACTAGCTTTTAAAGGTAATTCTACTGTTTGCCTGTGGACAGTTGCATCGAAAGGGGAGACTATTGGGAATTGACATCATATTTTGTGGCTCCAGTGGTTCAATTGATATGTTGAAGGAGGTGTAGGATTTTTGCGTACTCTGAAAAAATCATTCCTTTTTTACATGTTTGATTTGATGTACTCATAAGAAATGCTTGCAGTTACCTTCAGGATCATGGAAGACTAGGAACAGTTTATACATGAAGCCTATTCTGATTGTGTAAATATATTTTTGTATGCAATGTGAACTCGTCCACAAATGTATGTGATTCAGTCATGCATCAGCAATTGTGATTTGTGCGGCATATGGCTTTGCTTTATTTCCTTTCCCTATTGCCCAACTTTCTCCCTCATTTTCTCCCTGCATTACATAATATGTGTCTTTCTGTGCACTGGCTTTAGATGTATTGTGATAGAAACTTTTAAATGATCATTGATTTTGTAAATTTTTTGTTTGATCTTTTATTTGATTTGAATTCTTTGATTAGCACAGTGATATATTTATGCTGAAATAGTTTTTATGGACTAATTTTAATGGAGCCTTTCATCCGTAAGTTCCATATAGCAGATCTTTACCTGTTGTGACTTAATAGTTGGAAATATCCAGAATCTTTTGTAGTCTTTTTTCATGGCACGAATTTAGAGAAAAATAGGTAAATTCTTTTGCATCATGTTTGCTTACTGTTCTCTGTATCTTTATGTGCCATGCCTTATGCAGGAAAATGGCAGCGTAACAAGTACGTTGGTGTCTCTCTGGTTGGGAAGACGATTGCAGTAATGGGGTTTGGAAAAGTAGGTTCTGAGGTTGCTAGGCGTGCCAAAGGCCTTGGCATGCATGTCATTGCACATGACCCGTATGCTCCTGTTGACAGAGCACGTGCAATTGGTGTTGAGCTAGTATCATTTGATGAGGCCATATCCACTGCAGATTTCCTTTCCCTCCACATGCCGCTCACACCCACTACTTCAAAGATCTTCAATGATGAATCTTTTGCAAAGATGAAGAAGGGTGCGAGGATCATTAATGTAGCCAGGGGAGGAGTCATCGATGAAGATGCTTTGGTGCGAGCTCTTGACAATGGAACTGTTGCTCAGGTATGAAAACATTACTTTTCTCAAAGTACATTTTTTCTTATCACAACCTATATTTGCCAAAATTTGTTCTTCAATTGGAGCAGGCTGCGCTCGATGTTTTCACTGTAGAGCCACCGCCAAAAGATAGTAAGCTAGTACTACATGAGAATGTGACCGTCACACCTCATCTGGGGGCAAGCACCATAGAAGCTCAGGTACTGCACTCTTTGATTTATAATCACCATCTCTAATTGACATGCATCCCCTTCACTGAGACAAATCATGTGTAAAATTTTTGAAGGAAGGAGTAGCCATTGAAATCGCGGAGGCCGTTGTTGGAGCATTGAAGGGAGAACTCGCAGCCACTGCTGTAAATGCACCTATGGTCCCAGCGGAGGTTTCACCATTCAAACCATATTTCCATCTCATACTCAAACCAACCCATCTATACAAAACATTGATTTTAAAGTAAATTTCCATCTCAGGTCCTGTCCGAGCTAGCACCATATGTCATTCTAGCAGAGAAGCTTGGGCGTCTGGCAGTGCAACTGGTGGCCGGTGGCCATGGCATCAAGGGACTGAAGGTCGTCTACACCTCCTCTCGGAACCCAGAAGACCTCGACACGAGGCTCCTCCGCGCAATGATCACCAAGGGCATAATTGAGCCGATATCAGATGTCTTCGTGAACCTCGTGAATGCCGATTTTACCGCCAAACAACGAGGTCTCCGCATCAGCGAGGAGCGCATCTCGCACGACGGGTCCCCCGAAGACCCGATCGAGTCCATACAGGTCCTCCTCTCGAACGTGGAGTCCAAGTTCGCGAGCGCCCTCTCGGAGACGGGCGACATAAAGGTGGAGGGGCGCGTGAAGGACGGGATCCCCCACCTGACGCTCGTTGGGTCATTCAGCGTGGACGTCAGTCTGGAAGGGAACCTCATCTTCTGCAGGAACATCGACCAACCGGGGATGATCGGGCGGGTCGGGAGCATCCTCGCGGAGAAGAATGTGAATGTGAACTTCATGAGCGTCGGTCGAACAGGACCGAGGAAGCAAGCGATCATGGCGATCGGGGTCGACGAGGAACCCGACAAGGAGAGTTTGAAGAAGATTGGGGAGGTTCCCTCCATTGAAGAGTTTGTGTTCCTCAAGCTATAGTGAACACTTTTTAAATCAGGTTGAATTTTAATTTTACTTTTTTCTAGATTCGGGGGATGAGTAAACAACAATAAATGCTCGGGTGAGAAGTGTCATTGGTGAGTTCATGCAGGTTGGTTGAGGTTGTTGAGAAGGTTTTAAGTGTTGCAGTGTTTCCAGTTTGTTTGTAATATTATTTTGTGTTCTGATTGATGGAGATGTAAGGCTTCCTGTGTAATGGGGGCTTACAGACAAATTTTAGTGAGCATAAGCTCTCTTCTGTAATATTAGTCCGTGGTTCTTGTTTTTTTTTTTTCGGTACTGTCACTACGAATTGGTCTTGTATTAGTGAAATAAATTAGTCAGAAGAAATGATATATGTAGATATTTTTAAAATTGTTTGATGATGAAGTATTCATATCACTTGTGCAAACGGAACCATAGATTATGCAATCTGGTAAAATCTAGTATAAAGAATCCTAGTAGAATGAACACCTACTATATATGCAGTATGCACCGATGCTCTAGATTTATGTAACTGTAGGTTCTATTTCTAATCTCTCACAATTAAGGGCTTATTTGATAATTTAAATTTAGAAGAAGAATTTTGAATTTTCAAAAATTCTGGTAGATTCCATGAAAAGGAAATTTTTGCTTGAAATATGTAGGAATGAAGATAGGATTGAAGGATATCAAGCACAATTTTTCTTGGTGTTTTAGTAGAAGGAGAATAAAAATGAACTATCATTTATCTGCTTTGATCCTTTTGAAGATTTGTTTGTCTATGTTCTATGGGTTTATTGTCTTGTTGCCTCTGTTGATTAATTAGCTCAGCTCCACCTAGGGATGGTTTTTCTTGTTGCTGAGTTTCACTGTATTTGCTTTCGGTCATAACCTGATTTCGGATTGTGAATAAATGTTGACAAATCAACTCTCAATTTCAAGCAACAGAAGGCATGGATTTGGAGTGTGTAACCTAGTGTTGTTCTTTCTATTTGTTGTATTAAATGTTAATATATAAAGTTCTCTGATATTTTGTAATGTTTTGGTGAAATAGGCGGACAAACAAGCGTCCGGCAATGTTCTATCCTTTACTTTTTTCCCAAGGAAAATAATGTCTTCTATTTTTGGCTTATCCTTTCTAATTACTTTTATTTTCCATATATTAAGAATCGTATCCTGTTATTTAGCTTAGATTATGATCATATTCTTTGATATCCACCAAAGACCAAGTTCTTTGATTCGAATGAAATAATCTTTTTCATCAATTACTGCACTTCTATCATATTTGCTGCTTTCAAAAAGGCATGCTGTTAAATGTGATCTAATCAAACTTCTTCCCTAATCCTTACAGTTTCATGAGGAAGTCTTATTCAGTTATTCTTGTTGAAATAATTAGGGGCGTACATTTTGGCAAAACAATAAGGATGACCTCTATACAGTGTTCACACTGCTTAGGTGAATATAATCTCATTCATCCTTGTCTTTATGTTATGGCTTTTAAAGCATCGATTATGCTTCTTAGAGTGCATTTGGTTGTGCAATTGCAAAATTGATTATGTAGGAAGTTCACCCACTAACTTTTGAAAATTGTAGTTTTTTTATACAATTTGCATAAAATCTATTAGCAGAAAGCTGCTATAACAAAACTGTTTGGTTGTATGATTGCAGAAACGCAAATGTTGTCCAATCGTGCAATCAAATGCTGCCTTAGTGTCAACCCAAACATAGCATCTCGCATTGATCGGTGTTGCTTTACGGGTCCCATTTCACCCTGGAATTCTCTGGACATTGTGATGGAGTTATTCATCTTCTTTATTCTTATTCCTTATTTCCTCTCCCCCTAGTTATCATGAGTCTATTTTGAATTTTCCTGAGAGTGGACCACCTAATAGCGTTAACATAAAAAAAAGGATTGCTGCTAAAGGAAATCTTCTCCTTATGCAAAAACAATAATAATAATAATAATAATAATAATAATAATAATAATAAAAACACCTGATTTTGGGATGATCCCCCGGAATCCCTGAATCCTTATCAACTCAAAACCACCAAATAAAAAGGCCCAATCAACTGCCAACAATTAGTACATCTAATTGCCTTTGTAGCACTCATAGTGATTCCCAAAAGCTTTTTCTGTTTTTCTCCTTTCATTTTTTTTTATTTAAGAAAGGTAGATATTTGCTACCCGATTTCATTACTGAATTCGAATTACAAACTCCGAAATGAGGGAGAACAGATGCATGACATAAAATAAACTAAAAATGCGATCCAAAGCCTTGACTCTGTCGGATTAGAAGAGATTTCTAAACCGAAGAGGAATACAAGTGACCGCGATCATCCCGTAATACGTATCCTCCCATTTGTGAACGTGACCTCTTCCGCCTTTGCAATATGTCGGCCCCAATCCCAGACGCACCCTCGAAACATCTTCCACATATTCTCGTGGTAGACCCGCGTTCCTCTGAATATGGCTTCATTTCGTTTTTCTCCTTTCATGCATGAAAATTCTCCACATATCAATACTTTGCACAAGTCCAATACCTATACAACCCTAACGAACCCATAAGTAAGGGAAATGAATAGTTTGGCAAAAGAATAAGTGATGAGATACCGTGTAATTATGGGGATAGATGAGAAAAAAAATAATTTATCCCGTTTGGTATAAAAAAATAATTGGGATAAGGTGTGTACAGTTGTCCTAATTTTGAAATAAAAATGTAAATTTTTTGTTCCACCTAATGGCTGGAATAATATTTATCTTCATTTGTTGTCTCAATTTTGACAAATGTGAATATGAACAAAATTGATGGACTTTTTATTTTCTAAAATTAAGACAGAGACAATTTATCTTTAAAGCATTAATCCCTTGCCAAACTAGTCTTTTTAAGTTCCATATCTACTAAGGCCATATATAAGGTCATAAAATTAACAAATAGAAAAACCTCTTTATTTGTCCCATCTCTATTCTATTCTTCTTGTAAGATCGTGGCATAGAAAATAATCTGATTAAGTAGTTAGAATCAGAGAGTTAGGTTTAATAAAAGGCAAGATGGCATGACGTTTTGCAGTTTTTTTTTTATCTCAATAATTTATAGATGTTTGAAATGTCATAAAACCTGTACTGCTGCTATTTAAGCTACTTTTCTTATTTTCCCATTTATTTGATTTCGTTATGCATCCGCATGCATTAGAACTTCAGCGTGCCTATTTTTGCCTTGAAAATTGTAACTTAATTTATATAAAAATGGTGTGATACATATATTTTCCTTAACTATAAATGACTTATCACTGTTCATTTTTACAGGAAGAGGTGCTAAAAGGTACGGTGCAGTGGTCCTTAATTGTTTATGCAAACAAGCAGGTTATTTCATTCTCTTATGATGCACTGTAGTTTCAAGTTCCAACTGAAATTGCTGGTAGATGTTATTAAAATTTGTGATTAAGCTTCACATGATGCAAAGCATTGTTGTGATGATTTAGATCTGTTCGTTAAAAACTGTCATTTCTAGCTCCTATGTGTAAATCAGTGTTTGGTTTCATGGATGCTTGGCTAATTAGGCACATTTTTTTCCCCTTATGTGAGACCTTTATGACCTTTTTAGTTGTTTGTGAACCTTTTTGTTTTTTAGCCCTTCATAGCATCATATTACCTCTACGTTTTATAATTGACTTATGTGCTTTTCAAGAGAACATGTCATCTTTAAGCTCCTATTCCCAGTTCTGTGTGTTTATCGCTGATCAATCCGTGCCTTCCCGAAGTTTGTTTGTTTATTTTTTTTTATTTTTTATTTTTATATCGGAGGGACTCCCGTGGCTGACCATATGGTCAAGCTGGAAAGACTTACCTCTCTGAAAGGAAGTTAATCCTACGTAATCCCATGTTTAGATAGCAAAATAGAGATAGAATAACGGTAGATAAAGTAAAATAAGGGGGAAAAATTGTTTGGATATAGGAATAATGTGATATTGGTCTATCAAAGTAGGACGGAAAAATGTGTGATATTGCAAATCCTTTTTAAAATTAAGTTATTTCACCTAACTTATGCTTTTTATATAAAAAAAAACTCACATATCAAATTTTTTTCTCTCTTTTATAAATCAAATGGGTTCACATGTCATGATGTCAACAAAAAAGGGTTTAAATGTCAAATTATTTTTAATTTTCGTCTCTTATGATTCATTGTTTATATCTTATCACATTTTATTCATAACTTATTTATGGATTATAGTCAATCAAATAGTAAATTTTTTATTATTACATATATCTCAATGACAATAACTAAAATACAATCAAATCAAAAGTGTAGTCATCTATATCTATATCGATATCGAAAAGTGTGGGGGGGGGGGGTTCTAGATTTTTTAATTTGCTTATTTTTCTTGTACTTGTATCTTGCTTCACTCATGCGAGACTTCCATACCAATATGTATAATATCAATACATCAAGTGAAATGGATTTTTGCGTACGCATCCTAATATTTTTTGAAAATAGGTAGATGTTTGCTATCCGATTTCATTTCTGAATTCGAATTACAAACTCCAAAAGAAAGTAGAATAGACAGTAGAACTAAAAGAAAAATAATATAAAATATCATCAAGCCTAGGCTAATTGCCTAGCTCCCGGTTAGAAGAGACATCTAACCAATGGGAGTCCAACGCGCTTGCCTCTCATCTGATGATGCTCAAACTCCACTCGCGGAACCAGACATCATCCACCCCAATGTTGATGTCAGAATTCCAATGAAATCTCTTAGCTTAGCTAGCTAAAATGAGGTAACCTTGATTTTGTTTAATTGTGCAATGTAGCACTAATGTTGGTTAGGGATGCAATGAAACCCGAGAAATCTGAATTTCTAGGTGAGATTCAGGTCGGGTTGGTCATGCTTTGTTTTTTAATTTCTCAACTACTCATGCTTTGTTATTTCCACATATAAATTTGAGATGAGCTGTATTTACATGATTATTATAATTTACAAACATATATATTCTGCTTTGTTAGTGATAATTATTTTTGCAGAACCCAACATATTTTGAAAATCTTAAAATCACGTGTGTTTTACTAAATATATAGACCTTTAAAACTAGGTTGTTTATAAAATTGAAGATGTCAGGAATGATTGAGTATCATTGACCGAATTTAAAGGATAACAATATAACACTACATTTTTTTTCCACAAGATTATTGGCCCCACAAAATAGTCATGTTTAAATGACTCAGATGAGCAGGGGCGGATCCAGGACAATATTTTAGGGTGGGCTACATAGCCTATATTAAATATTTAAATAGAAATTTTTTTATTCTTATATTTGATAGCTATATTAAATATTTATATGAAATTTTTTTATTTTTATATTTGATATAATTATCTATATACCAAATAATGTGATATTCAAAAGACATACATATGAAGAAAAGAAAAAATATGAAATGTATTGTAAGAATAAAAATGAGATATAAACACATCTTACACGGTATATTAATAAATTTTATAATTTAAATAACCAAATATGTAATAGGAAGAGTTGTCAAAAAATAAGAAGAGATGTTTTATGGATATAAATGTTTCTTTATTGTTCAATTGACATTAAATCAATTTTTAAGATACTATTTGAATTTTAAAATTTAGAATTGTTAAAACTTATAATAAGATTGAGGCTGCGTTTGGTTGCACAATTGTAAAATTGATTTTGAGCAAAAACTGGGTTTAAATCTGATTTTGTAAGAAGCTATTTATCCACAACTTCTGAAAAACTCAGGTTTTGTGCACTATTTCACAAAAATATGTCTGCAAATTTTGGCCCCATTTTTTTTTGTTTGAAAATGGGTTTGGAAAAAACAGTTTCCTACAAACTCAAATACTGCTCAAACCTATTTCTAAACGGGCTAGAGTTTGATTTGATTTGTTAGATTGAGATTCACTATGTTATGATACTATTTGATTTGTTATTGATATATTAGGTTGATATCTAACTTGTTAGGAATATATTTTATGTATAAAATATAATTTATTTAATATAAAATATAAATATTATAATTTACATCATCAAATAATTAAAAAAAATACAAAATCTGAGCCGGGCTATAGCCTGGCCCAGCCAACTCTTACGTTCGCCTCTACGGATAAGCTTCCCATGCCTAAGATTTCTAACTTATCCTCAGTGCAGGGCCAGCCTTGGATAGCTGTTTAAATGCAGAAAAGATAATTTTACAAACAGTCTATATAATTCAGTAATTTTTTATATTTTTATATAATATATAATGAAGACATAGTAATATATTATTTTTTTATTTTTTTTAAAAAATAATAGACATAAACATTAATTACGTTCCAAAGAAAGGAAAAGTTTAATTAAAAAGCAAGAAATTAAACAACATTACCAAAAACGAATAAGTAGAAGAGATATATATATCTCCTAATATTATATAATATTCTTAAAATTGTTTTGAGGTAAGATTGTTTTAACCAATTGGAAGTACTCCGCACGTACAAAAGAAGCAAGGGTATTTACGTCTTTTCATATCCCCATGAAAAGGAAAATGAAGCAGTTGTGGAGTCATTTCACTTGTGATTGATTGTTAATTTGTTCGGCGGATGTGACGGCTTGAAAACGCACAAACTTTTTAGGATCCGTTTTTATTTATATATAAAAAAAAAGGCTCCAACACTTTTCTCGATTTTAAAAGGACTATATTACCCATCGAACATTATTGTATCCCGCCAAACCCGTATGGGCATTTATGTCATCTTCCGACGAGCATCCATATCCTATTTAATATGCATTCAAAATTTTAAAAAATAATTCAACATTTGTATTTGAAAATTTTCATATTACTATAATTATATTAATAGATTTATATTTTAAGATTAGTATGAGTTTTTTTTATTTATTATACTTTAAACCATGTTATATACTTATAAATTTTATAATTTTATGATTTATATTAGGTAATTATTAGATTTTTTACATATTTGATATATTTGATATATTATTTATATGTTTTAGATATTTTGGATAATTATTTGAATTCAAATCTCAAATTTCAAATAGGATATGAATACTTAATTTAAATATTTATGGACATTGAATACAAATATTTTTTTTAGATAGGTAGTTTATATATATATATGAATCTATCATCCTTATAATTAAATAAGGGAAGCCAAAAAGGAGATCATGATAAGTTTATGTTGTTTTCTCCATACGATGATACCCAAACACCATCCATCCATTCCAGTCATCAACCACCAACTTTACCTTTCCCTGATTCTGATTATTAAACTACAAACCAATATCAAATGCAGCAATGTCACCCACCTTCAACATAAAATTTTTGTTTCCAAAAGCATAGAGATGCTATAAGATACACTGGTTAATTAAGGTAATTAAGATAAAATTAGCAAAAAAAAAACATCAACAAAAAATAGGTTCATGTCATGGACCAAGAAATCTAGTCCAGATTACGTGGGGCCCACACCATGTAAAAGCCCATATCCGGCTCGTGCACGGCCTTCCCATTGGTGGGCCCATCCCACGTGGCCCATCCATCCGTTGCCATCACAGCTCGTCTCGTCTGCCTTTTCACCCTCGAAAAAGCTGTCGTAAGCGCTTACGTCACACGTCTTGGACTTTCCCAGCTTTGAACGCCATCGAAAAGCTTTTATCGAAGAAAAGTCCGAATTGTTAAAAATCTCGGTACACCCTTCAATGATTCATGACCAATTTTTTATTAAAGGAGCAAACTTTGATGACTTAATTCGTAACATTAAATAACATTAAATTATTTCGGACCTTTGTAACGATTTTCACATGCTAATAGATGTGCTCGGTCAGATGGACCACACCAATGCTTATTTATGTAAATTGCATGTTCCATCTCTTTTACAGTTCATTATATCATATAAGTTATATATTTTTTTTATTGGTTTTTTTAATAATTTTTATAAATGATATTTTCAATTTATTAAATTATATTTTTTTAATGAAAATATTTATCTCATTAAATGAGTTATATAATTTTTTTTAAAAATACACAAATAATTTGTGTTTGAGAATGCAAATGAGACGGAATGTAACATTTATATACATTGAAATGGATGAGAAGGCCGCACAATATTTTTTTTGAGAACTTGAACTCTGATAGAAATTAGGTCCAAACACTGTTTTTTTGTTTTTGTTTTTTTTTTTTGGAGGGTACTCTGATAGCTAGGCATAGGGTCCAAATACACTTTGGATATTGAAAATGTGATTTGATGATAATGGAGCTGGAACATTCACTTTATGTGTTTTGTCGCTTGAACATGTGCTCCTTTCCTAAGACTTGGGAATCAAGGTTTTTGAATTACACATTTGCGGGAAAAAATAACGAGTTTTTACAATGCGTCACATGTTATGTACACGTATTGAATAAATCTTATGTTATGTGTCATATTTGTAATAGAAGATGATCTAAAAGAGGAGGCATATTACGAGCTCGATAAATGAATACTGAGATAATCCAATACAAATTGTGTGGTAGTAAATTCTGGAGAGATCAGTTTACCTTATTAGTTGTCACATTAGACTACCTCACCAATTAATACACTAAGGGTGCGTTTGGTTACGCGATTGTAAAACTGATTTTGTAGGAATCTGCGATTGCAAACCTGATTCTGCAGGAAGCTCACTTTTTCAGCTTTTTGAAATCGCAGCTTTTAGACACTATTTGCCTGCAATCGCTGGGTTTAAAACTGCGATTACAAAACTGTTTGGTTGCGCGATTGCAAACGCAGCTTCCTGTAATCGCAATAGCAGCGCAATCGTGCAATCAAACGCACCCTAAAGAGTCGAGTAGATCAGTTTACCTTATTAATTGTCACATTAATGTAATCTTACAACTCTTGTACGAAGATTTATAAAAGATTTACTCGGCTTAAATTTAAAAAAAGTCCGGATCCAATAAGAATTAACTTCCATCAATCCAATCAATAAGATTTACACACCTAATTATTAAATTCAATTGTTATTTTTTTTCCATTGAGTTTAACTGGATGTAATAAATAAGAAAGTGTACATTCGATATTGGCGGAACCAATCAAATCAGTCCACAGTAAATCCAGACCGACTTTTTGGCTACTCGATTTCGGGTACATAATCAAACAGTAATAAATCTACTAACCCACAGACGAGGACAAATGCGTCATTTGACTCTTCAAACACGCACTGAAAAACGATTTTCGCGTACCCGACAGACCGAAAAGTGGGTGGGTCCCATTCGTACAATAAATAATACTACTTCCACCCCTCCAAGAGCCAATCCCCGATCATCACTGGTCCCCTCCCCCCCCCCACCCCACCAAGTCGGCACAGACCAATGACAGCTACGATTCCAAACATTAATTAAAAAAAATTAAAAACTTTTAATGGCACATAAAGCTCCACGTGTTCACCATTACAACCCTAAAAAAAGAAATCCCAAACAGAGAAACAGAGAGAGAGAGAGAGAGAGAGAGAGATGGTAATGGAGAGAGGGAACTGGACCATGTCGGCGAGGGAGTGTGACTCGTGCAAGTCGGCGGCGGCGCTCCTCTTCTGTCGCGCGGACTCGGCCTTCCTTTGCGGCGCGTGCGACTCCCGCGTCCACGGCGCGAACCGCCTCGCCTCCCGACACGAGCGCGTCTGGATGTGCGAGGTCTGCGAACAGGCCCCCGCCGCCGTCACCTGCAAAGCCGACGCCGCCGCCCTCTGCGTCTCCTGCGACGCTGACATTCACTCCGCCAACCCCCTCGCCCGCCGCCACGAACGCGTCCCCGTCGTGCCCTTCTTCGAGTCCGCCGCCACCGCCGCGCTGCTTAAGAACCACCACCACGCGCCTCCGGCGGTGGACAACGAGGAGGAGGAGGAGGAGGAGGCGGAGACGGCGTCTTGGATCCTGCCCAAGTCGGCGGCGCCGGAGATGAAACCCGCCGAGTATTTCTTCTCCGACGTTGATCCGTACCTGGATCTCGAGTTCGCGACGTCCATGGACGCTAAGTACCAATTGAACAACCCCGCCGCCGATAGTGTCGTCCCCGTCCAGGCCCCGGTGAAGAAACCGCCACCACCAACGGCGGCGGCGACGGTTTTGGTTCCTCCGCTGATGTTTCCCCAGTCCGACAACAATTGCTTCGACTTCATCGGGTCGAAGCCCTGCTACAGCACCTACACTCCCTCTCTCAGCCAAAGCGTAAGAGCATCACGGATCCTGGGTTTGATAGATTTTGAGTTTAGAGGAATCATTTAAAAAGAAAAAAAAAATTTCATCATAACGAAAAGATATATTTTTATAAATAAATATATATATAAAAAAAACAGTTCCGTAGAAACTCAATTTTAAACATAGTTTAAAAAAAAAATTATTAAACTCAAATCCAAACATCAGAATCTAAATTTAAATTTTTATAAAAATCATTCTCAAATTTTCTTCCATCAGTTATCCATACCCGTACAAAACTGTTTTTTTTTTTTCTAAATCAAAGTGTATCAAACCAAAATTCGAACCTTTACCTAATTTTATAGAAAATAATTGATAAAGTTGAGAATTTTTTTAAATCTCATAATAAAACTAATGAAATAAAAGTTTACTTAAAATTTAAATGAAATTTGGATACTAGATGGAATAAGTTCCCTGATCCTTGGAACGCAAACTCAAATAGTGAATCTAAGATTTGGGTATGTATTTGTTGCACCCACAGGTGTCATCGTCGGAGGTTGGGGTCGTGCCGGACGGCATCCCGGACATAACGAACCCGTACGGGAAAGCGACGGTGACGGCGGCGGCGGCGGCGCAGCTGGCGGGGATGGATAGGGAGGCGAGGGTGCTCCGATACAGGGAGAAGAGAAAGAACAGGAAGTTCGAGAAGACGATAAGGTACGCGTCGAGGAAGGCTTACGCGGAGACCCGACCGAGGATCAAAGGGAGGTTCGCGAAGCGGACGGAGATCGAGGCGGAGGACGTCGTCGCCGTCGACCGGATGTTCTCCTCCTCCGTCGTCTCTCCGGCTTATATGATCGACCCCGGTTACGGCGTCGTCCCGTCCTTCTGATTGGGTTGGTTTGGGCCTTTTTTTTAAGCCTTGGGTTTGTTCTTCTTTTGTTGTCTTTTTAAGTTTCATTAAAGGTGGTTTGTAAATTAAATTAAGTGTTTTTAAGTCTTTTTTTTTATTAAGGGTTTCGCCCTCCTCGACCTGTGGTGTAAGAGCTCTGAAGAATGGATTTTGAGACGTGTATTTTTCCATCTTGGATGAGATGGCTCTCACGTTCTTGAAATCTCTTTTTTTTTTTTTCGAGTGAGGGATTGGAACCGTATTTTGTTTAATCAGTATAATATTATGCAATTCCATATGGGGGAGGTTTTATTACATACATTTCTTTTTCATTATAATTCGGTTTTTTGAACATTAGACTGATTTGGGAATACTAGTTACGTTGAAAGTTTACAAATTTAGGTTAGTTGCCATAAATTTGGTGAATGCTATACTGAGTGAATCTGTATCCAAGTGTTTTTGTTTAATAAGAAAAAAAATGATGTAACTGCTTATATTTCAAACATTTCAATTTCGGTCTGGTTGAATTCTGGTTCTATTATTGGAAAATGCTATTTTCCTTAAGGACTTTAGAGATTGGTCTTTGAAAGTAATAGGACCTTTATTTAATTCATTTCATCAAATCAACATCTTAACCCACCTACACCATTAATAATTTGATGTAATAGGCAATAATTTAGTAAATATTTTAATTTGATGATCCTATTAAACAGATGATCCTATTAACTATTTCAACTAAACTTGAGGGGTCTTACTCAAAAAAAAAAAAAAAAAACTGAACTTGAGGGGTTTGTCTGACTCATGACTGATAACATATATAGAACAACAGAAATTGAAATTTAATGATCGATTCAAATGAGGGTTCAATTGGTATGCTTTACCCATAATTTGAAGATTTTTTAATAGTTGTTATATTTACAAATCCATTTGTAGCTCTATATACCTTGATAGCTAGGTGATGATGTATAGACTTTATTAAATTATGTATATGTCTCATTAAAAAAATTTATATTAATTTGTTGAACCATGTACTTTATCTTGTTCACAGTTTACAATAAGGGCAAATATCAAATTTTTCCCTTTTGTTTTTCAATGAATCGAGTTGACAATCAAAGTCGAAAGTCAAATTGGTTATTGAGATGTGCATATCTTCTTTGAGGTTTGTTATACGGGGGATCCTTTTTTCACATCATTAACATGTTGCACTCACAAAACATATATTTTGTTGAAAATTTTTCACATTTGGATAAAAGGGAAAATTCTAATGAAGGAGTAGGAGTTGTATTTATATGATTCAAGTGTCTTTTAATTTATAGACTTTTCCTCTCCTTGTCCTCATGTCACGGGTTGTTCTTTTACTTCGTGTACATGTCTTGAACATTTGCCTGATTTATAAAAAAATTTAAATCGTTGTCTGCCTACCATTTTGTAAAAATAATGTGTGAACTTGAATTGAGATTAAAAAAATAATTGTAACTATCATTTTTCATTTTTTTTTTCAATGTTAAATAAGCATGTCATCAACCCAGTGTATTTAGAAGTTTTATACTACCAGATATTACTCACATTCATTCATATAATGCAATCTTACTAAAATCTTCCCCAGTAATTTAAACAAGTCGTTTGCTAGCAAGCCTACTTTTGTTTACGAATATTGTCATTTTTAAAGGATAATTGTAGACATTTGTATTTAAATAACTAATATAAAAATAAATCATGTTTGAAAGAAGAAGAGAGGAATAAAAGTAAAACCAAAAACACCACAAAACCCAGGTATAAAATATTTTTTCCTGACCCAACCTTCAAAACCTCACTCATTACTTGCATAATGTCTTCCCCTACTCTCATGTCATAAACTTCCATTAACAGCACACCAATGTGCTACCCTCGAAGATAACAGGTTGATTGACAGTTTTTACCGTTGATGTACCATGTCATCACAAAAATTGTTACTCCAAGTTGCAACTTGCAAGTGGCTACTAACCTAACATGATATAAATTTCTCGTGCCCTGCAGAAAAGCTTAACTAGGGAACACCAACGAAAGGTTGCCTTGAATACTGTGCTTTGATTTTACACGTGAATCCTTTCACGGGGTCCTTATATAAAGTGCCAAAAATATTTCTGACTTTTTATTATTTTTAGAAACTGATCGACGTCCACCGTCCGATTGTACCTACATCGAAATCTTAAAAAGGTTTTATTACCTCGACTCGGTCACCATCAGGATAACTTTTATTAAAGTGCATGAGTTACACGTGCCCTGCCTTTTTTTACTTTTTAATTTACCAATGCAGAGTGGATATGGACTCGGATTATTAATCGGATCCGGAGAGACTGTAATCTCATAACTCAATCAACTCATGTTTGATCTTATATTAAGGTAATGTTTGGTTATGTGATTAGACAGCTTTTGTGTTAGTATAAAATTGATTTTATAATCCTATAATGAAATAGTTTTACAATTGCAGTTTACTGTAGATAAATTTCAGAAAAATAATGTCAAAAACCTGCGATTGGAGAAAAATGGAGGGAGACAGTTTCCGACAAAATTACTTTTAAAACTAGCGTTTATAAAAAATCAGTTTTTCAATTTCGCTACCAAATGCTACCTATGTGTGGGTGCATGAGCGATTGTATATATACACACACACAATTTAAGCCCATATTCGGATACAGAATAAGGCTTATTCAAGGGTATATAGTTATATTAACATAAGTGGATATATCAGTAAAATGAGTGATTTTGTGTTTGGTTATGTTTTAAATTATTTTAATTGGGAAACGTAATAATAAAACTTTTGTTATTTGGATAAAATGTTAATAAAATATGGATAATAATTTATAAAAAGTAAAAAAATGATTATAGTTGATTTATCAAGTGAATTATAAGAGGCGATAACAGTTGATTTGACAGTAGACTCAGACATTCTTTAGGTGGAATAACCTGCAATAGCTTTAATTTCAAGAATTATATAAAATTTATATATCATTTTATATCAGTTTAATTTAGGATATATCATCTCACGGTATTCATTGCATCAAAACACAAAAAATTATTTATTCTACTTTATTTCAAATTATTCCATGACTCATTCCGTATCCAAATGAATTCAAATATTCTACAACAGTTTTTTTTTATAGAGTGATACGAGGTTTTCAAATAATGCAATCAATGTAACACTAGTCCAAGACTCACAACCGAAAATAGAAGAAAAATGAACAATACAAAGATGAGGAAACATTGACAACTTGATATTCAATACAAGAGACAAGCTTACATTCAAAATTGGGCTACTAGAGACAAGTTTGCACAAGTGTATGTTTTAGGTGGAGTTGAGATTTTGTGGAGTGAGCTAGATTGAGTTGAGTTGATGGAAATGGTGGAAATGGTCTCCTTTTATAGGCAAAGTTGAATAAGAAATGGGTTGTGGGTATTTGGAGTCATAACACCTAGTGTAAAGTATCAAAGTATGGCTAAATGGAGGTTTATAGAAAAGAAAGTGGTTAATGTGGTTTACCAATGCATAGGTAATAGGAGGTTTATAGGAAGTGATGGTTTATGTATATATAATAAGGGTTCTTGAAAAATGATAGTCAATTTGGTTTTTCAAGTCATAAAAAAATGGTGGGTGACATAGGAAGTCAAGATTTGGAAAAGTGGTGAAATGAATGAGATGGTAGATAGTGGAGAGTATAGGAGATGAACACTTGTGCAAATAAGTCAATGGTGTTTCACACAAAATATAAAGTTGCCTCATTACATCCCTCAATATAAAATGTTAAGATAGATAAATAGATAATAAAGTTCACTTTAAAATTTCACATTTGTCAATCTCAATCTCTTCGTCAAATTTCACATGGTGTGGAAGTTGAAAATAAAATAAATTTAAATGAAACTTGCATAAATAAAAGATCAAGCAATCACAAAACAAAAGGCAAGTGAAAATCAACAATCAATATCTAATATTGAGAAGGCGTCGAAGTGGTCGTCGAGTCCATCAGGCATCCTCCAAATCCGACCTACCACGGACTCATCCCCTTCGCTTAGGAGCTCCAACACCTGCATATCAAACATTAATGATGGTATATTGGGGATGTTACATTGTTTGACCCATTAACATTTATTTATTGCCTCCATAGCAGTAACAATTTTCCTAGGAGCGAAAACGTATAAAATCGATCAGATAAGCAGTTCTCAACCCTAACATATATATACATTTAACAAAATTTACCAAAACAACGGCTAGTCAAGCATGTTATTTCCCTTGTTTAGGTTTAATTTTGTTGTACAAGTAAAACACTGACTATGCATTTGATACACATTTAATTTGTTCAATACGACATGGATTATTGAATAAGACATGTATTGTTAATCGGACATGATTTAAACAAGAATTACACTCTTAATGAAAAGTGTATATTAGATAACAAGTGTTCTAAGTATGATATACAATGTCTTAAGTTCGAATGGCGTACCTCATTCATTGATGGTCGCCAAATCGAAGAGTGCCTCACACAGCAGGAGGCGGCGAGAACCAGCCTTTGCATCTGCTCTACTTCGTAATTGTCCCCAAGTTTCTGATCAACCAATTTTGTGATATCTCCACATTCTATAAGCGGTTTGGCCTAATAATACACATGAAATTGTCCAAGTGTTAGGTGGACCATGCATATGATCATGTTTGTAGATGATCGATCAGATATAGCTATTCCACTCACCCACTGAAGAAGGCTTTGCTTGGAAGAATCCACAGGTCTCCTTCCACTAATGATCTCCAACAACAACACTCCAAATGCGAACACATCGGTCTTCTCATCGACGATGCCATGCATGAAGTACTCTGGTGCTAAATACCTGCTTGAAGAAAACTATTGAGTTATTTTTGGGTTTTTTGTTTAGTTGTTCTACATGAAAGAGTAAGTTGCTACCCGAATGTGCCTTCTATTGGGATGATTGAGTGATGGGTCCATTGCTTTGGGAGCCACTTTGCTAGCCCAAAATCTGAAATCTGATGACATGAAACAATCAATTTCAACCTTTTTCAAACTGTCAAGATGGGATCCAGTTAGGATGGAGATCAACCTCCAATAAAAGTCTGACTTGTAGCACAAACTATGAAAGATTGTGACAAGTGAGTCTCGAGACTAAAATTGACTAGATTCCACCCCCAAATAACAGAAATTCATTGGCTTATATTTCTCTTTTAACCTGTGGTTCAAAGTCCGGTCCAAGGAGGACATTAGATGCCTTTATGTCTCTATGAATTATGCGACGCTTGCAACATTTGTGAAGATAATGTAGACCTCTCGCAATTCCAACTGCGATTTTGTATCTTGTAGGCCATTCAAGCGCTTTCGAACCCCTACCTGAGATATATATGTGTGTCCTATAATGTGTCAAATGTTAAGCTATATCTCATCATGAGATGTTCTTATGATGAAAAGGCGACTGGAGACTCACCATGCAATGCTGATGCCAAGGTTCCATTTGGAGAGAATTCAAAGATCAAATGGAGTCCACTTTCAATGCAGAAGCCAATCAAGGATGCTGTGTTTGGATGGCAGACATGCCCAATCACTCCCAGTTCTTCGAGGAACTCCCTCTCCTTGTTTTCATCCGCAACGCCTATTGCCAGTCTCTTCACAGCTATAATTTGTCCACTTCTAAGATCTCCTCTATAAACTTCTGCATATCCACCTCTCCCCACCATGTTATCTGCTACCAACCACCAGCACAACAAGTACATTCATTTAGTTGAAAAAAAGTTCAAAAGCCAATAATCTTTAGCATAATTTCTCACCTGAGTGGAAATTTTTTGTAGCTTTTGCGATTTCATAATAACTGAAGCACCTTAACAATGGTTGTTGATTTCCATTACTGTATAATGTCTCCCTCTCCTTTTCAGCTTCATTGATCGATGAGCAAAACAGAGGAAAGAAAATTTTGGACAGTGACAAGTGTGTCCTAGTTTTTGAGCGACTCCTTCCGCTGACTTCAAAATCTCCAGATGACTTACCAGTGCATGATCCTTCTTCCAGGCTTGACAAGTCTTCTTCAACATGTTCTGCTTCAGGTCCATCCAATACCGCTCTTGGCGAATTCTTCTGGGAATGGCTACTGCTCAATGAATCGCCCTTATCCGATGAGTTCTCCCACTTCATTTTCCATATGAAAAGCCTTTGAAGAGATGAAATTGATTTCCCAACTTGAACTTGTCTCTTCGTACGCCTTTCGAATCCTGCCATTGTAGGAATTATAAGAGCAAAATAAATTTCAATGTGCCCAAAGCATAGTTAGTCTCCACAAACCTCTGCTAACCGACGATTCTGAATTTGGGTATCGATGATTTGATCCTTGTTTTCCAATCACAATTACTGAACATCCGTCAGGGGCATGTCTTAGGCAATACTTTGTAATCTCCAAAGATGTTCTGATCAACAACACATGCAAGTATGAGAAGATTCATCAAAACATCCCTAACTGATCAACTAATGTGTGATGTGCAGTCACCTCTGTAATGGACTCTGGGAGGTGCTGATGAGTAGGAAAGACGCTTCAAGCGATGCTGCTTCATCGACCAGACATTTTTCAACGCTCGAGGACCAACCGATCTTCGCTTCCAAATTCACCTGAGAAGAACAGATTATGAAACCATATGATCACAAACAAACCGGTATTATATATAAGTATGTCATTATGTTTTTCCAACTCTACCTTCCTGTTCTGGCAAACCTCAGAAAACTCTCCTAGCATGGAAATCACGTAGGCCTTCGCATGGCGTAATCTAGTCTTTTCAACAACAGATGAACTGAATTTCTTATCATCCTTGCATACTTTTGTTGTGTCACCACATGTTAAAAACACCATAATGAGCATATTTTTACATATGTCAAGTACTTAATGAAATCACTACTAAACCATGATAAATGTAGTACTAACCAATTACATGTAGCGCGATGACAGTATCGTCTGGGCGAGCCGCCACCCTGACCGCCCATGAAAGAAGCCTTTCACTTGCTTCAACATTAGATGAGACGCCGACTAATATCTTGACAGGACTCATGTTGTTCTCCATAGAAGCCTTAGTGAAATTTGTGTGTTCTTTGTTCTGGATGGGAATGATGTGAAGTCCCCCAACTCGGCGTTTGAATTTGTAAGGCAGAAAGGGACATAGCACATGATTGAAAGGGTAGTGATCAATAAAGTTCTCATTGAAATTTTCCTTGTTGAAGAAGCATGAAGCATAAAGTTCTCATCAATAAAGTAGAATGTGTGAGTGTGTTTGAGCAGTGAATGAAGGCCATGTGGACTTGGACTTCCTTTTTGATCCCTGTTTTGGGAATGTTTTATCTTTTAACAGATAATGGAGTTGGTTAAGTGAATTGGAGTTGAAGCAATGGTGGGGTATTGTTGAATTTATCTTGCTTTAGAAGCCAAAGCTATATTCTTACTATGATGATGAAGTAGAGGCACTGCTACAGGGGCGCCCAAAGAGATCTGAAGGTTTTTATGCTGATTAAGTGCATTTTAGTTTCTTGACATTGTGATGTATGAAACAGGGATAATGTTAGTGATTGTCCAGCATGTATACCCCCCCTGCGAAGTTTTGGGAACAATTTTCGGAAGCCATCAACAAACCTGCTGAGATCTATCGCAAGAATAGAACACCATATAATCACACGAGAGACATGAGTTTTATGTGGTATGATCTAAGCCTACATCTATGGGATAAAGTATGAAAATCCAGTATATAACATGTGATACAACACTTTAAGATACTCATAAAATTCTTTTGTAGAGTTCCCGTCTCCTCGCCATCCCTCTCGTCATGGATCTTTACATTATTTGTATGCTATGAGATGTTTTATACCCAATAGATAAACCTCAATAACATCTCTTATAAATTCTTAACAAATTGTAACAAAACAAATATGTTTAATAGATACACTATATAATTAGTTAAAATCAATTTTTAACCAAACCGATCAATTATGTGTCTATCATAAATGACTTCATTAAACATATCAGATTTGAGACATAATTTCAAAATGAAGTCTTTACATGATTTAATTTCGATATTAAAAATTTTACTTGATATAACAAAACATGGGCTTTTATAAAAAGAAAAATATATTCCATTCAAATGTACATACTCACTCAAACAAAAGGGAAAAAAAGAACAAAACAAAAAAGTGTACGCTGCATTCAATGAATGATATATTTTGTCATCCAAAAAGAGAGTGCCTGTGACATAGATAACATCATCCCTTGTAGCGTTGAGTCATACCTAAATACGTAATCAGGCAAAGAGATGGGATGTGGACCACATAGCCACTCAAAGTTGCTTGAATTGCATGCAGCTGATCATCATTGAGTTTTTTTGTCCACCAATAGACGTGGTTGATGATGGGGAAACTCAGGTAGGGGTGGCCATGGGCTGGGCTCGGGCCGGGCCCGGGCCGAGTTTTGTCCGGGCCAGGCTTTTTTCGGGCGGGCTTTGACTGGGCTTGAGGGGCTTCGGGCCCGGGCCAGGGCCGGGCCTAAAGTCCAAAATAAGGCCCGAGCCCGCCCATAGGCCCGGCCACGAACAGGTCAAGTCCGGGCCGGGTCGGGCCGGGCTTAAGGTTCGGGCCGGGCTTGGCCCACATTTTTTTTTCATTTTTTTTAGTTAAATTAAAATATAAAATAAATTAAATAAAAATATTTTGAACAATAAAAAAATTTGAATTGAATATTGATATAACTTCACAATAATTGCACATTATAAATTTATAACAAGAAATATTTGAACATTAATTGAATAGCTACTATAAACTTATAGAAAAATATTTTAATGAAATATTACAATGATGGAATATTAGCTTGTGGGTGATGACTGCATCACAATAAAATGAGCCAACTAGGTTAACACCTACCCATTTTATCTATCATTTTTATTATATATTCTCCAACAGCTATAATGGGATTCCCAATGTGGTGGAGTTTCCAATATTTTTAATTTTGATTGAACTTTATTGGGAACCCCACACATAGAAAACGACACCACATTAGGAATCCCATTATAGCCGTTGGGGAGGGTTTAAAAAAATATTTATTGGGGAGGGTTTTAAAAAAACCTTAGAGCTCATGACTGGGCCGGGCCCGGGCCTACGGGCAGGCTTTTTCGGGCCGGGCCTTGGGCCGGGCTCCGGGCCGGGCTTTGGGTTTTTTCCCAAGGCCCAAGCCCGGCCCTATGAAAGGTCCGGGCCCGGGCCGGGCTTAGGCCCGGAAATTTCCGGGCCGGGTCCGGGCTGGGTCTGGGCTCGCGGGCCGTTTGGCCACCCCTAAACTCAGGTGTCATGGGCTCATATTGTTTCCACCAATAGACTTTATCACCCCGTTTAAATGAGAGGTTAATGGTGGTATAAGATGGGATAAGAATGAATAGAAAAAAATGGTTGTTTATTTATAGAGTATAACTTGGTATTACTATGTCAGTATAAATTAGTATAAAATGGTATAACAATTATAAGTAACCCATGAAATAAGTTTATACCTATCTTATTTATTCCTCTGGAAAATGGGGTTCACCATTACATAAAAAAAATCACATCTCATCACATCAAATTGTTTATCATCACCTCTTATACATCAATAGGGTTCACATGTCAAATCAACTTTTTACATCTTATTCACATTTTATTCTTCATCAACCAAACAACTCAACATTTATTATTATGTTTTCCAGTGAGAATGAAAAAAAAAACACAATCAAATAGAAAATCACTTATTCCATTGATAAAGCTATCTATTATTAAAATACGTATAAACTCCAAAATAACTTATTCCTTAATCCAAACAGGGGTATAAGATTAAAAAGTTATCTCTATGCAAGGAACAAGGGGATAGCCCCTCGTGCAGTTTGTATTTCTCGATAGATACAATGTAAATAAGTCCATTCAATTCATCATGAAGGTATATATACATTTTATAAGATACATATTTTATTAGATAATGTTTATTATTTAAAAAAAAATTAAAACATGTATGGACTGAATGCAGGATTGTACTTGTACCCAACATTTTCCTTCCTACGAAGAGGGACCCGACAACTCTTTTTGGGCTTTTATTGGAAGCCCAGCCTGTTTAAATGTTTGAGATGGACATGTTTAGCAGTATGGGCTAAAGGAAGTTGATATCCTTGAGCCCATTTTGCAGTTATTTATATCTGTCCGTATTAATGTAGTATATAACACGCAACAAATGCTTTAACATATAAGTAAATACTCATCCTGTTATATATTAAAAATAGGGTGTAGGTTTCATATAATAATAACAAAATATGGTATTTTTCTGTGGGATCGGATCAAACAAGCAGATGTAGTCTTTTTAGCTTGGTCGTAAGGTCAACAACTAGAAGTTCCTCCAACATAAAAAAAATAAAGAATATCGTGTATGTTAAAAAATATCAGTTGTAGATATTAAATTAAGGTACCGGACAGTCAACAAAAAGAATTTCTAATTATTGATCAATGACATTTTATAATATATCTTTTGGAGTTATATATACTTAAAAAACTATTTTCATTGTTTTTCGGTTATTTTGAAATAAATTACTAAAGTAATGTTAAAAATATATAAAAGTGATAATTGTACATTGAATTCAATTATATCCAAGCTACAATTTTATTTAAGAGATTTAATACACCCAATCTAAAAAATCGATCAAAAAATTATCTCTGGATCATATACACTTATTTGGAGGTTATATATGTTTTAAAAGTACAACTTTTTTTATTTATCAAAGCCTATATGATCTCAAATGAAGAGTGCATGGCATGTTTGAATGATTTTTAAGGTGATTTTTTGGGCGAAATGTATCATTTTTGTTTAGTAGAACGTGACTGCGCCATTGAGTAGAACACGTCATATCCTAATTGGGTGATAAGAGATGTGGAGCTAATAAAAGATGCTAGATTGGGGGTTCATTTGGATCCGTATTTGTGCGAAATCTACAGTGAAAATGCAAAATGCAGATCCAAATTGTTTTTCATAAAAATGTATTTTAAAAAAAAAAAATCTGGCAATCCAAAAGTTTCAAAATAATACATTTTAAAAATATAAACTAGATTTTAAAGAAGTTCATCCACACAGATCCAAGCGGCCCTTGTATTCCCAGAGCTTAAAATATTATGGGAGTTCTCGGTGTCATTAATTTGTCAGATCTCTTACAAGTACATGTTGTGTGATTCATTTTATTTTTTTCCTGTCAGTCAGTCTGTCTCTTTGACTGAACGTTCCTGGTTGAAACATGTTCTGCACTAATTGGATATTTTAACTTGTTAATCCACGTAAGCAACACCTAAAACACTAATCCATTTATTTCTTTGTTATTTATATTTGCACATAATACATATATAAATTGTCATTAGAATCATAATGAATAACAACAACAAATAAACAAGTCATGTTAACATGAGATTCACAGTGGAACACATGCAGTTGAGCAATACACTTTCAGCATCCCAAGTTGGAAAGTCCTGATAACGCTCACCGTCCTCTTTGCCATTTTTGAGCCACCACTTTTTTTTGTCTGCATTGCAAGTTCCAAAAATATTTCACACTGTATGTGTTTGTTTTGCATGGACACTATTGTTGCCATTGTTTGTTCTCTTCTGTTGGCCTATGATTCCCTCTCCACTTCAAAATTAATCTATACATGATTTACATGGTTCTATGTTTCAATCAGATCATCTTAATTGATACTTATTTCTCATGCATGATCTCTTTTTCAATCAAATCTTGGTATTAATAACAAAGTTTTTTTTTAGGGAATCAAGAACGGTTTAAAGCAACACCTCTTATTGCCCACTCCGAAAAAGGCAAAATCCCCTTTTTAGTAAAGAAAAGGCCACTCTCTCAAGAGGGAAAGTTCTTTAGGTATTCTTCTTCTTATATTATATCAATATTTATATATATTGTTGTTTTTTTTTCATTGGGAAGATGAAAGTAGATTCAGCATTTGGGAATTCTCCAGCACGCCGGAGAAGTGGTGATCACATTATACAACTCACAAATTCCTTTCTTTTTACTCTTCTTCTTTCTTTTCATGCTCTTTTTTTCATTCCTTTTGTAGTCCTAATCATCTATGTCATCAGAGTCTATGTTATAGGATTTATTTTAGCTATTCATATTATAGTATTTGGAGATCCACTGAAACAACACCTAATTAATAACATGCAAACTATGTTTAGATTGGAGCTTAGAAATTTTCCTCACCCCCATGTGGTAATTTTAACGCAATGATGTCTTTTAGAGTTCCAATCTTAACACCTGTAGATTAATAGCGAAAAGAACAAGAAGGAAAAAAACACACTGAAACAAAGACAATTGTGTGGTTTGATAAATTTGACTACATCTATGTACAAGGGAGATGGGGAATTGACTCACCATATCAAGTAAAAAAAAAAAAAACTATTCTTTACCACTTCCCCACTACCTCTTTCCCCTCAAAACAACCCTCTTATTTGCTAATAAAAATAAAAATAAACCTCTTATTGAAAATTGATTTCTTAGCCCAAACAAAGAAGCGAGTAAAGGAAAGGAAAACAAATATGCCCTCTTGATCCTCTCTTGCTAGAATGAAAGACATTCCACAACAAATGATAATTGCATAGAATAACATGAAATGTAACTGTGAGAGATCGAGTAACAATTTGATGAGGATATTATAGTTTGGGTTGGCTATTGCACGTGAAATTTATTACCAGGTCCTTTTTTGTGATGAACATAGAAGCCATGAGGCTTTATAGAAGATTTGAGAGAGTGCAGGGGCATAACTGCTCACATTCAAAATATATGTACTAGTAGAGAAGAAAGAAATCTAGACAGGTGATCCTTCATGTGACACAGAATATTAAATGTAGAGGTCGCTTGAATCGTTCTCATTTACTTCAATGTCTAAGGCACCAAATGGAATTGAATAAACATGTGGTCTATTCTTATTAATTCGCATAAAAGTGGGATAATTTTTTTTTGAACAACCCGTTCCACCTTCTCCAAAAATAGCTGTTCATCGTTCATTTATATATATATATTGAATTGTCATTCATGTCTACTCAGATCTAGCAAAACAGATAGTAGAACTTCAAAACCTAATCACACCAAGGCTTTGGGGTGCATAGCAAATGTGTTGTCTCAAATGCTCTCAAAATACTGGGTTTTAATGGTAGATAATGAATGCAGGCCTAACATATCTTGAAATAAAAAAACTAGATTTTGAGTGAGAGATAAGAGAAATAAATAGTGACACTTTTATAGACCCCCAAGACACCCAATGCAAAAAATTGCAAACGTTGAATACAGGTGTCAATTTAAAATTCAAATCACTCAATTGCTAATTTGCTATATATTGATTAATGATTCAAATTTAATGTCTCAATCACAACTAAATCTAATAAAACGTAAAAATTTAATGCATTATCAAAAAAATGTTAAGTACTATTAAAATAAAAATGCATTTATATTTGCATATTGATAAATTTTTTATCATTGTATGTTTGAATGGACTACACATGTCTATTAAAGAGTTAAAATTCTTTATTCAATAATAAGTATGCATAGAAATCTCATAATTAATTAATGCATCTTGATGGATATACATGTTATATATCTAGACGTTGTGTAATGATGAAAATTTCATCAATAAGTAATGACATGAATTTATTTTCCATTTGCACCACCTCTACTCATAGTTACCCGAAACATCTTATATTTAAAATGGCACTAAATATCACTTGAAATGTATACTATTACACAAACCATCTCTCTTAACGATGCAGTGACTTAATAAAAGTTCGTTTTGTATACGATAAGAGAATCTCAACAGCAACAGGAACAACACATTATTTTATTTTATATTTATTTTTTGGTTAGGAACAGTGACAACACATGTACATTGTTCTTCCTCCAGTGTTTGCTTTCCCTTTTCATTTTCCCTTTTCATTTCTTTTCTCCAAATGCATGACATCTGTACGAATGTCAATCTTTCAATAATAAACCAAAGTAGTTAGAATCAGGACACGTTGAGAGGACATCAGGATCACGTAACTGATGATGCATATATAGCTTTGTAAGCAACTCCCTCTTTTTTGGTCCATGTTGTCTAATATTTTAATGCAATGGTTCATTCAGATTATCAATATACATAAAGGCAGATACTCCGGCCACTTCGGCGCCGAAATAATCTGTTGTGGTGATGGAGGAGATAAAGCCTGTGCTCAGTCACTGCTTTTGTTCTTCATTCATCTTTTCTTCCACATAGAGAGGATATCTAGCTTTCTTTATTTAATGAATGAATGAGAGCATATGTATAGTGGTATACAACGTGTACAGTGTCCTCATCTTTGTGTTTGTGGCATATACCTCGCATATTAATTACTAGAACAACAGGTGTGTTAGTATTATATACAATATAATATATATTGTGACTTGGTTCAGGCCCTCTTGAAAACTGTATCTATTTGGAGAGGAATTGTTATGTGTTGAAGGGGGTTTGTTTTCTTTATATTATTGGGGGATCATTAATGTTTAGGGTTTCGGAATGAATGTCATGCCAATTTTCTGCATTTAGGCCCCTGCTTTAATTTTATTCTGTGATGCTCACTCATTGTTAAACCCTTAATTGTCTTTGAACATAAAATCCAATGCGTGCACCTAAGCTAGCTAAGTTAAATGAACAGGATCATTCAGAAACGCTAATTATTACTTACATAACGTAGTTAAAATGAATCAAATTTTATTTTCTTGGATTAGAATGCATGTGTATCATTGCATACATTTTATTAAACACACCATGCATGAAATATATTATTTGATCTGTCAAAAATTATGACATTGGATGTAATTCATCTATTCATTGTATTAAGAACTTTTCATCAAGTTCAAAATGTGTATGGTCATTTTTAATTACAATGACGTTATATTATGGAATATCAAGAGATATATAATAAAAAACCTGTACTATAAGCATTAATAATTTGAGAACTCTTAAGAATTCTACCATAGTCTGCCAAAAAAAAAAAAGTTGTTCTGTTGATCAAAATCTGTTGAGAATACACACTGTTTAATCATTAGTAAGCAAAAGAGTTGAATGCATAATCAACGCTTCCTATTAGCCTATGCCCTTTAATTTTGCAGTCCAACACTTGTATTAAAATAAGCATTGTTTCATTAATTATATATTTGAAAATCTAAACCCTAGAAAACCAAACGATCTGGTCCTCATTTTCATATTTTTTTTATAAAAAAAAAACACAAGTCCAGTCCCCACTCTCTCTTCATTACAACATGGAGGAATCACATGCAGCCGTCCCATGCGAATTTTCAGATAGCCTAAACAAATCGGCCATAACCCCACACCATCAATAGCTCCCTCTGATTGGCCAACAAAACGGTGGTACTGAGAAAGAATTGGTATTGAGAATTACAATGCATTGGTAAGAGATATGAAGTCATGAGGAAAGAAGGAATTAGAGAGAGAGAGAGAGAGAGAGAGAGAGAAGGAAAGATAATATTAGTTTATATGAAAAGATAGAACCAATGGGATGCTATTGGACCATTTATTCCATTCAAATGGAGGTAATCTAAAGTTACACAAACGACCCCCCCCCCCCCCACCTCTATATATACCCCCCTCTCAACACATCACTGATTCACTCAACAAAACAAAGAAAATTTTCAGTTTCTCTTGTTTTCCTCCCCTTGTTTGGGTTTTCTGGTTGAGTAGGTTTTGAGTCTTCACACAAGTGTTGTTTTGTGTGTGTTTGTGTTGGAGAAAGAGAAGAGACAATGGGAGGTGACAGAAGAGAGTGAGCACACATGGTGGTTTTCAAGCATGGATGCTTGAAGCTATGCGTGCTTGCTCTCTCTCTGTCACCCCCACTAAACAAACCACCACCAACTCTTTCTCTCTATCTCTAAACGCATGCATGCTGCAACACTTGTGGTTGTAGATCTTCTTTTATGGATTCATGCACAAGTTTTTCCTTTTAATTTGATATAATGAGGCAGAGGGAATTAGTGCAAATTGGCTCAGTTTTTCGAACTGCTTTTCTTGACATTTTGATCTTTAGATTTGCATCTCAAGCTGTTCTTTGTTTATTTGTTTTTTGGTGACACTTGGTCTCATATTTCGACTTTTATATGCAGGTGGACTGGTGGAGTCAAACAATCTTGGGATTTGGGAGTGTGTGTGCCAATGATGGGCTTCAATAAGACTTGATGTTGAATGCGTTTTTTTGGGATTTTATAAGAGCACTGTTTGTTGACGGTTTGTCATTCTTTCAAAACTAGGGTTACTAAACTAGGGTTACTCTGAGATGTGATTATTTGATCTTTATGCTGTCTGTCTCCTTAGGGCTTCACAAATTTAGGTCAAGTTTTGCAGAGGTGATACAGTGCGTGAAGTCAGATTAATGTTCTAATATGTTAATTTCCATTGTACCCCAAATCCCCAATTGATTTATCTTCAAATTGATGTAATACATTTGGCATATAAAACCAGTGCACATCATTTTGATTCTGTGTAAATGTGGTTATCATCTTTACTTTCAAAGTGTACAAGAAATATAATGTAGCAATTGTATGGCTTATACGTGAAATTGGGTTCTTTTAATTTAGGATGCCAGACTTGATGGCCGAAATTCATGGTTCCTAATTCTCATGTCATCCAAATTATTATAATTTAACAATAACAGAATAAATAAACTCTCCACTGAAGAATATGGAAGTTCTATATATACATATTAATTCGTTGATAGATGCCTTTGTGACGCATTCATGGTTTCAATTATTTGACAAAATGAAGAGATTCTTATATTATAATACAAATAAATATGTCATCATACACAATCAACTGCACTTTAGATTAATTTGTTGAATATAATCGCTAATAAAAGTAACCTTATTTAGGATTTGCATTTTTTTCTCCAGCAATGTTTCTTTAGTTAATACTAGTTAGACTACTTCAATGATTAACTATTAAGAGGATATTCAAATAAAAGTTATAAATTAAATATACCAATTAGCCTTAGTGGGTTTTCTTTGTTTTTTGTTCTTCCAATACTGAGAATCGCTTGACCGTAATTGGATACCATTATGTTTATTCTCATCATGCACTGTATGTAGTCCAGACTACATTACAAGGTGCAACATGGTTTTCATTTCTTTAATTATATATGCATAAAAAAAGGTCAATTGATCTGATTTTAAAATTTGAACGCAATCCATGTCGCAGATATATATCCTCCAAATAAATTGTTGTACAACAAACTAAAAGTACTTTTTTTTTTAATTGATGGCAAAAGCCCCCAGAATATCCCAGTTGACCTAGCTAAAATAGTCTTCGTAGGGATTAATTATGAAAGGAAGATGGGTGGAAATTATTACAATTTGTTGACTAAAAAAATAAACATTAAAACTTAAAAGTGAATCATAAAAAAATTACTGATTTTTTAACCAGCAATTTTGAAAAATACATTTTTTTTTAAATCCAATAACAATCAATTGAACCTGGTTATATGAACCATATCAGCAGACAATGGGTTAAAGAATGGGTGAAATTACACAATGGGTGAAATTAATTAAGAACAAACGATTATTCAGTGCAAACAGAAGCATGAATCACTTACGGTGACTTGAAAAAGGAATAATGTCATGGCTTGAACTATAAGAAAAAGGGTTAATCACATCTCTACAAACATTGATAATTTCATATAAATATCATTGTCAATGTTGAAACATATGTACAAATTCTTAAAAATTCATAAACATCCATATACTGTCAATAGAGGTTAACAGTAACACAATCTATCCTAGTTAACCCTAATTTATACACCTATACTATGAAATGATTAAATTGTACCTAATTTTTTTACCCCTCCAAACAATGCCTCTATAACAATGGAGAAATATAAAAGTCTTACAAGGATAATTTAGTCTTTTGCAATAACTATTTAATTTTATGATTGTTTATAAGGGCTGTAATGTATATACAATTACATGATGATGGAATATTTATTCCATCAAATTTAAATGAAAATTTGATTCAGATATGATAATTGAGTTTGTATGAGTTTTTAAGAATTTGTACATTATATGAATTAGGAATTGTTTCAGTGTTTCAAATCGCAAAATTTTAGAACTTTAAAAGATAAAATAAAATAAAATACCACCCACATAAAAAAACTTATTAGATGACATGCACATTTATTTTGCACAGACAGTAATATAAACACATATTTATCCAAAAAAAAATTTATAAGACCTTGTGCTTATCATTGGTTCACAATTAATTAAAATAGAAATTGATCTTCTTATTTTTATTTAGTTGGAACATTTGTTGTCCTCACCACAATTGTGGTGCATCACATTTAAAAAATCGAGTACATGTATTCCACGATTTCCTTCGAACAGCTATCCCAGAGATAATCCGGAGATGTAAGAATGGGAATAAGCCTTATTTGGTCTGTTTAATTATAGGGTTAAATGCATATGACCCCCTAAAGTTAGCATATATCTAAAAAAAACCTCTCATTTTTGTGAATATCCATATAACTCCTTCAAAGTTGTCAATTAACACAAATATCCTCTATCGTTATCTTGCTAAGTAACTATAATGGTTAAGTTAACCCAACATAATAAAAAGATTAATATACTCCTCCCCCACTTTAACCAAAAATAACTTCTCTCTCTTCTCTTCCAAATCGGAACCTAGCTAGTTATTGTCCCTATCAATCTCTCTCGATCATCACCAAATCAAAAACTACAGCACGTCGTCAGTTCCGTCCCCATCTAGTCTCTCTTGATTTTTTTTATATAATAAATATATGGTTAACCGTCGTCGATATATCATAAATAATTACATTTACGACTGGTTATTTGTCCACTGCAAATAAATCAAAATAAAAAACCCCAAAAGGATCAACCCCTTTGTATTATATGCCCTGCAACCCCCCCCCCCCCCCCCAAAAAAAAAAAGAACCTGGTCTTTTAAAACACTCGTTCACTCCAACAACCTCCTCCCCTCCCACCTCTCACGCGGAGGCGCTATGGCAATAATCATAAAAATGACCTTTGAGAAGAAGAAAACATTTTGTATTTTTTGTTAAAATTAGGAGATTATATGAATATGTAAAATCACAAAATGGATCATTTTGGATTTATAGAACAAATCAGGGGGTTATATGAATATGTAAATTAACGATTGATGGAATATTCTCGAAATATTCTTTTTTTTTAACGAAAAGTTAATCAAGGGATTAGATGCTTAGCTATGTTAACTTTGAAGTGATTATATGAATATTTGCATAAATAATGGGATTTTTGGATATACGTTAACTTTCAGGGGTTATATTAATTTAACCCTTAATTATATGTAACCACGTGAATAAGATTTGACTTTAACCAATCCTTACTACTTGGTACTTTATTCAGAACCAAATTTGAACTTTGGTTGCTTTCATATCTTCCATTTCTTATTCACAATTAATAAAATCAATTCAACCTTTGGAACACATCCCACTGGAATCTTTATAAATAAACCCACATAAAACAATATTTATATATAGCAAGTAGCACCAAAACAAATCAAAATGTTCCCATCATTCATGTTCCTTGAACCTCCCAAAAATAAAGTTTAAACAACAATTATATCATATCACACATGCGAACAACCTTCTCCTGTCCCGTAGTGCTGGGTTTTTTTTATTAATCAAAACAATTAAAAAAAAAACAATTTATTTTTTTGTTGAAAAAATTTGTCTTGAACTTTAAAAAGATGTTTAAGTCCTACACCGTACAAGAAATATGTCCCCCCAAATGTTGGTATATAAAAAGTATAACTAAATTGCAAGTTTTTTAAGGGAAAAATAGATCTGTTATAACTAAATAACAGCAGTTATAATTGATCCGAGGATGATGACAATAATGAATGTGAGATATGAAAAACAGAAATGACATCATACCTAACCTAACAGTCTCCGGCTAAGTGGTTGAATTTGATAGAGAAAAGGAAATACAGCTACATATTGGTCTAACCAAATTGTAAATTCTAATTTTTTTTATGATACAGTTACCCTTTATATGGACAGTGACATAAGTTATTCTATAATAGTAACTATTCTAATATAAATAAAGTTTTGTTATGTTTTTAGTTATTTCCAATGGGAAATGTAATAATAAAGTTTTTGTTATTAGGTTGATAATAAATTAAATGTGAATCAAAATTTATAAAAGATAAAAAAATGATTTGACATGTGGAATCCCTTTATATCAGTGGAATAGATTGGGTGGAATAACACATTTTTAGGAGACCTAAAATATCAATACTAATTTATTCTCAAATATTCTAACATAGCTATACTTCTTATTCTTTACAAACAAACAATTTTTTATTTTATTCATATCTATTCCTCTCTTATTCTCCCCTTAGAACAGGCTTCATCAATACGTTCGTAATCCCAGAGGCGGGCCCGGGCCGGCGCTGGGCCTTAAAATTCATAAAGGGTGATGTGCCCAAGCCCGGGGTGGCCGGGTGGGCATGACCCAACGGGCAAGGCCCAATCCCTGCTCATACTCCCCAGGTGCTAATTGGGTTGGGCCGGGCTCCTTAAGTTATCCAAGGATAAGTGCGTTACAATTTGGAACCAAACAAAGGAAAATGATATACCCAGCCCATTTGGAATCATACAAGTCCATATCATTTTTTAATTTTTTCAGAGTGATACACTTTTCAATTGAAATATATATTATTATATGAAATAAAGTATATATATTAAAATACAATAGTTTTTATTTTTTTAAAAAAATAATGTTTTTTTCTCAATACATTGTGATGAAACATCGTATATTATTATAGCAGAATATATATCAGTTATTATAGTGTATTTGACTGCAAAATAGAATGTAAAATGAACTAAGTGTATCAACGTTTTTTCATAAAAGAAAAATTTGGATTTTATTGTGAAAAGCTGTAAAAACTTCTTTCTTTCTTTTTTTGCAAATTATTTTTATTAAAATCCACTTTTAGTTAGATCAGATTTTGGAAACGAAAATGATATGTTTATCCATTTGTTTAACCCCGTCCGTAGTATATATATTCGTTCATTGAAGTATATATCATTATAAAATGTGAAGTATACATTGAGATACACTAATATAATTTCTAAATAATAAAAAAATTATTTTTCATACACTACGCAGTATGCACTATTACAATGTATAGGTGGATGCACTAGTTTGGGACCACTTCTAAATTTTAGAGGGGTTACAAAATGGCTTGAGTGTATAATAATACTCTTTGAAAAGTCAGATTTGGCATACTGTCCAAATAACTTTGACACCTATTATACAGTTTGGCGTATAAAACATAATCATTCTTGTATATACATAAAATCTATATTAAAATATATACTATATATCGATGTATATTCTATTATAATTAAAAAAATTATATACATTCAATTCATTCCGGTCGCTTCAGTTCTTATGAAAACTTGTATTTCTACTATAAAAAAAATTTAAAAATGTTCAAATGTATATTTTATTTTCCATAAAGATATCCAAGACAATTATATAATAATTCAAAACATGCGAGGGTTGTAAAAAAATATTGCAAGAATGACTCATCCTAAATAATATTACGTGCAACCCATTTTCTAACCTCAATTTCAGTTTACACTTATTTTGAGTTTTTTAAAAATAGTATACCTCATCTTTTTATAAAAAAATAAATTATATACTTTAATGAATTTCATGGACGTATTTATAGATAATGTAAAAAATTTCTATCGAAATATATACCTTGTTAATGTGAAAATATGTTTTTGATGATTTTCTATCAACAAGATTGGAATTGGGGCTACAAAAAAAAAAAAATGGTGTGTAACAACACTCATCCTAATATCCTTTCCAATAAAAGCGCTGATACACTTAGTTATTTTTGTAGCCCATTTTCAGCTCCATATATTATGGTATCATAGTATATATAGCATTGGCATAGTGTATGAGGTATTATCATAGTATATAACGCAAAAAATATTATCATTTTTTCAAAGTGAAAAAAAATACACAAATGTATCTTGGTATATACTTCATTTCATATATCAACGTGAACTTCAGTGGGTAAGTGTATGATTTAAAAATAAATAAAAACTACTAAAGACTACAATTGAGGCTGCACAAGGGGCTACACATATCATTTTCCTTCCAAAAATTAAAGAATCCATAATTTTGAGATAGTATATATTACGCTATCATATGATGCTCAATCGTAGTGTATGACACAATTTTTTTTACATTTTTTAACATGAAAAAATATACTAATATATCTCGGTATATACTTTATTTCATATAAGAGTATGTATTTCAATTGTAGAGTGTATGATTTTAAAAAAAAAACCTATGTGAACTACCATGGAGGTCGCATCGGGGTTGAATGTATCATTTTTAATTAGGCCCTTTCAATAGGTTATTGTGTTTACAGGCCTATGGACTGGAACGACTAGATGTTAGGCTGAACACGGCACTGGGTAGGCCATGATTGCTTTTAGGGTGTTATTACACTTCGTCATTTTTACAGTCTCAAATACAGTTTCATACACTTACTCAAAAATAGTTCATTTAAATTGAAATTGAGCTATATACATTTTTCATCTAAGCATATACTTTATTGGACGATGTTTACTATTTTTAAAAATGAGGTATATACATTTTTTATCTAAACATATATTTTATTGAACAATGTTTACTATTTTAAAAATAAAAATGTGTGATCAGTCTTTTGAACTGTAAAAAAAACAGATTGTAACATTTTTCTTTTAAAAAAATGCAAATGCCATGTAACATAACAAATGCAATCATAAAAATGAAATACATATGATAATGGGGGTGAATTGTATAAAATACAAGATTTATCTAATAAAAGATGGATATATCATATTATAAGTTAAATAGAATTGCATGTAGGATCGGTATAATTGATGTGAAGCACATGCATGCACCGAATGTGAAATTGAGCCATCTCTAAAACATTGTTTTAAAACAGGTTTAGATAGTTTTAAGAGATTCTACTTTACATAAATCATGGTTAATCAAAACTCGTTTCCAAATACCACTATCAAACCTAGCTTTTGAATAAAGAAAAAACATTTTTTAGCTGTAAAATCCAATTTTTCAAAAATATGTTTCTTACAAAGCTATTTTTTAAAAATTAAGTGAAGTACAAAAAAAAACTAATTTTCAAAACCCATTTTCAAACACTACTTAAAACATTGTCTATTTTCTTTCTAATATTCAATTACCAGAGACAATCATAATTTTTTGTGCGCTCTACATGTTAACCAAAATATGGAATTAATTTCAGGATTCTCTATGTGCATTTCCACACTCGATGATTTTAATTTTAATTTCAGTTTAGAGATGACTTTATCAGATAATTTTAATTTCCACACTCGACGCCTAACAAGCTCGTATGACATACAATAAAACCTACTTATAAAATTCAGAAAATTTTAGCTCTACGTGACACACATCATAGCTAGTGTAAATTAAAGATGTTTTCATCAATGGCATTCAATTATAACATATGATGGAAACTAAAGTAATCGGAGAACACGATTCCCCGCTAACAGAACAATAATTCACACTTCTGGACTCTTCCATTCCCTGTCTCTCTCATTTGACATAAACACAAATCCAATAACTTTCATTATAAAGTTTATACCGGAATAAAAGCACCATCAGATACCCTTTTATTAGATTATTCACGTTACATCAAAATGACAGCCACCTCGGAATAGTAAAGCAACTTATTATCGGATTTGCGAACTTATGATAAGAGTAAACCTTCTGTATTGGAAGGGAACATTTTTGTTTCCTATTAGCATTGCTTGAGGAAAAGTTTCAAAGATACACACACACGTACAATCTCTTCCTATATTATTCCTTTGTTCGAATAACTTTTAATCAATTGGACACTTCGATTTTCTGCACAAAGGTAACTGATTATTCGCATCAAGAAAAGAAACACTGTGTAGATATATATCACATTTTTTTTGTATGAAAAATCGGATTAGATTGTGAAGTTAAATAAGATGTTTTTTAGAGAGACACATGAAGCGTGTGACACATCTACATGATGATTAAGATATTGACTTAGATTTGCGCATCATTATTATTGAGTCTGAATCAATGGTGGATCCATGAAAATATGGTGTGGCCTGGTGAATTAGGGGGCGGTGTAAAGATTGGAGGAAAGTGTTTCTAAAAGATCCTTACAACACACAGTGTTGCAATAAGAGAGACTTAACAGTTGGTGAAGCTCAAAGAAAACAAAGATCACAAAGATCACTGATAGAGCCAAGGCAATAGAGACATAATTAGAAGGGAAAATCCATATAACCCCCTGTAAACTAATTGAAATCCATATAACCCCCTGGCTTTACTTAAAGCCCATATAACCCCCTGAAAACACATAGTAAATCCAAATAACCCCCTGAATAAAATTTACATTTACAGATGATGAATATTTTGTGAATATTATGTTTAATTAACTCTGATAGAAAATACAGTTTATCAAAAAAAACTCTATAATGTGTTAAAAATGTAAAAATCTTTTATAAATGACAATTATACCCTTTGGATCAGGGGCGGACCTACATTGGGGCGAGTGGGGGCACCTGCCCCCACTCAGTTTTTTTTTTCTTTTTTTTTAATATATTATAACCCAAAAGTTTGAGCCACGCCACATAAGACCACGGCTTCAAAGTTATCTCCACCGTCCATCTAATGGAGTTCGTATTTGAATGGACGGCAGTGATTGATGTTACCCGTTGATCTTTGTTATCAGTGCCAATTTAAATACTTGTTGGGTTCTCATAAAATATATTTTAAATTTTAGTGGGTTTTTTTTAAATACTTGTCATTATGTTGAAATGGGATAATTAATTGAATTTGTTAATTGGTTTCATCTGTTGGATGGTTTAAATTATATATTAAGTGGTTTGTTATAATTTAATTGTATTCCTAAGTTAATGAGGGATTAACTAGTCAATTTTTTGTACACACCTTATAGTTCCAATTTAATTATCGTAAAGGGTGTAGTTAGTCTCTGTTTTTGTATACACCTTACAATCTTAGGCTTGATTCTTTTTTGTTCTTTATAAGTCTTTATATTATATAAACTGCTGAAATTATAAATGAGTTTCAATGACTTTATTTTTATCCTTGAATTATTATAAAGTGGTTGTTTTTATTTGTATATCCCTTATAATTTCAGGTTTTTGGAAAAAATTAAAGATTATAATTGAAAGCCGCCCTACTAGAGTAAATTCCTTGGCTCCGCCACTGCTTTGGATAGGGTTTCATATTACATCCAGAGAAGATAAAATCGTCATTTTCATAAAAAATTTCACATTTTTAACACATTGTAGTGATTTTTTAGTATATTGTGTTTTCTGTCAGGGTCAATCAAATGAAATATTGACAAAGTATTCATCATCTATTAACGAAAATTTTATTCATGGTTTTTTTTTATTTATTAGGTGTTTTCATGGGGTTTTATGGATTTTAAGGAAAGTCAGGGGGTTATATGGATTTTAGTCAAATTTCAAGGGGTTGTATGAATTTTTCCCTAATTAGAATTATGTCTCGGATCTCGAATGGATATGATGGAATCATATTGGAGTGACACACGAGTATTTACAGATATAAATATCTTTTGATATCTTAAAAATTGTTATAGCGAAGATTATTTTTAATAATTTGGTTATAAATTGTTAGAAATTATTGGATATTTCACTTAACTGTTGTGAGCTTTCGTAAGCAATAATTGTTATTAGATTGATTGGTTGTAACTTAATTGACATATTCGTGATTATCTTTCATGGCTTACCCTAGTTACATGAATTGAACAAAAAAAAACTAATATATATAGGAGAGTATATACTCTATTATGAAAATATAAGAAACTATATAGTTAAGTATTTTATTTTTTATGAAAATATATTATATAAGCTTATACTTTTAAAAAACTTAAAATGTCTTTAGATTGTAAAAGTAAATGTAAGAATGACTGGATGTAACTTTTGTTTTTTTGTTTTTTTGAGGTGATGGATCATCATGGCCTCAATGCCACTTTTTACAAAATAATAATAAATAAATAAATTATGAGCTTTTTACATATATTTTTTTCAAGTGCATTGTTATACTCAAATTTTTTTTACAGTCTAAAATATAGTTATATATGCAATATTAAAAATCTAATAAAACATATATATCGTTAGATGAGGTATATACATCGTTAATTTTTTTATATTTATTAGAAATGAATTCATTCTATTTAAAATGGAAAGATTTTTATTTTAAAAAAACATTTGAAAAGAAAAATTGTGTTTGATGTTCACTTTGATCTCCTGCAATTCACAACAAACTAAAATTTCTCCAGCCCCATTATTCCATTTCACTTTAAAAATAATAATTGCACTTGATGCCTGGTGTCTCCGAGACAGTGACCATACAAAAGAAAAGGGTCAATTCCAAGTCCAATTCCAGGTCTCCAAGCCCCCCCATTTGATATGAAACTTGTCCTTCCTAATAGACAAACTTTGGAAGCATATGATCAGAGAGACCAGTGTCAATTCCAGGGTGAGATCCCATACATACATACTTTTTTCCCTCTTGAGTCTGATTCACTGTTCTTTCTTTGGTTGCTGGAGTCCCCACAATGATGTTGTTGTTTTTGGGTGTTTGTGGTTTTGGACTCTCTTCTCATCACAGCATAAAAAAGAAGAATATCTAAGTGGCCGCAAAACCCCTTCTTGTCGGCCACATTCCATCACCACTTTTCATATATATAAAAAAACTCAATTCATCCACATCTAATTTATAGAGTCTAATGTTGCTATTTATTTTTGGATCATTCATATATCAATGCATCTTTACATACATATAATATTTATCATGTGATGTGTTATCTTGCAGTGCGGGACCTTTTCTTTTTGTGGTGAAGCATCAATGCTTTACAAGATGGTGCCTCTTCAGGGATTAAAAATGGAACAAGCATTTGTGTATTGTGTTTATTTTTCAATAAGGTGAATACAAGAATACAGAATCCCAATTCCATATTTTGTGTAGAGCAATAGAAATACAGCTAGTGACACCTTTACCTTGGTTGATACTATCTGCTAAGGATATCCTGACTCTGAGGACGTTTACAAGTTATTTTAAAAGGAGCGTTGCGAATACAAGATAATATGGAGATCTAATGTGATATCGCTTTAGTTCTAACATAAAAAAGTCTATCCCGGGCTCAAAGTTCTTATAAGAGTATTTTTGTATATTTGTATCACTATTAGAAATAATTTATTTTTTTGTTAGGTTTAAGAGAGAATTTGATACAGATATCATGGTCATAAATTATATAGACGGACGAGATCAAATGGACCAGAAAAGAATAAGACATCTTCATTGTTTAAGAGCATTGTAACTTTCAAATGGTCATAACTTTCAAATTGTAGATCGTTATTTTAATATGTCAACGCGTTCGTATCGATAAGCCATACAGGAATAGTTCCTACACTACGCTAAATTTCAAAGTGTTCTGATATCGTCTTGGAGGTTCAAATCGATTGTTGAAAATTATTTTTACAGTTTTGAATTCGAATTTGAATATTAGTTAGGATTAAATAAGAATTTATTTGTGATTTTTACGTATTTAAATCTTAGTTTGCATATATAGATAATCAGTTGAATCCTAATATGTTAAGTACATCAGAATTATTTTTTTTATAAAAGTATGTAATATACTTTTGAGAGGAGCAGGTGGTGAGGTGAAAGTGAAAGATTAAAAGAATTTTTTTAATTTCAATTACTGGATACAGTGAATGGATTCTTTTTCCCTTCGTGGATGAAGTCAAATTGCCAAACGATATATATGAGGTTGTGTTTCACTCTGTTTTTTTTTTGTTTAAATTGTTATCCTCATTTTTCAGCGGGGATTCTATGATTGAACTTAAGAAGCACGTTTGTGTCAACAATTAACACAAAAATTAATTGATTTATAATTTTGTGCATGTACCATTATCATATTTAGTTTTAAAAACTGCACAAGGATTGATTAACATACAAATATATATTATATATATCACTTTTCATATTCATATTTAATTTTTTTCAAACATGGGACATATCATGAAAAAATAAAGGGATCATCCAATTTAAAATTATATTCAATGTATTTCTAATTCACACATGAAATTGAATCACCAATTTCAATTATTTTATAGAAAATGTTAGAATTAACCCACATTACAACTCTCCATTTAAAAAAATTAATATACATCAGCAATATATATATATATATTAAAAAAAAATATATATATTTTAACGAATATATATATATATAAAATATATAGGAATGATTTCTAATGAAATTTACATCGTTATCTGACCACGAAATGCCGTCGATCACGGGATCCAATTCGCATCAGAATTCACATCGACTGTTGGATGCGAAAATGGATCCGCGATCGGACGACGCACGTCGGATTAGCCGCACATTACCGCACCGACTCTCGCATTTAAAAAAATTAATATACATCAGCAACTATATATATATATATTAAAAAAAGTATATATATTTTAACGAATTATATAAAATCATTCATAAAATATATGAATTTCTAATGAAATTATACATCTTATCTGAAGAAATGGTATCAGGATAAATAAGTCTACGGGCCCATCTGATGTGAAGTGCTCAACTCGAGATTTCACATATGCGTGACCCGTCTGAATGTGAAGTGCCAAACTCAAGATTTCACATACGTGGCTTCTCCGCTCCAAGTGATAGTGGGGTGCATTTAGAACCCTTTGAAAAAGAAAAAAAAAAAAAATTGTGTTTGGATCACATATTTGTGTTGAGCTTATTGGTTTGGATGATTATAAAAACACCTTCTTATTCATTCAAATGGGGTTTTATTTAAAAAGGGGATATAGTGGGTATTTCTAAGAATTACCTAAACAATATAATATTTATATAGACTAACGATTGCGTTGCGACGTCCGCATCTCAAAAACATTGTTTGAAGGCAATAAAACGTTTGGTTATTAACAAAGAAAAAAGCCGGACGTATATTTTCATTTTACAGACCCGTAACCGTAATAGATCGTTTGATCCGCGATTCACGTTTTCTAGGATTCCTTGACGCAAAAGCCGCGGGACCGCAGATCCAAACATGGCCTACCAAGTAAAAAACTATGGGCCAGACTGTGTCTAGCGTGGTCCATCATTTACATATCATCATATGTCAAGATCACATACTGATAAAACAAATTTCCCATTGAAGAAGGTGGTCCTCGGTCGGTGACTCAGAAACTCACGAAGAAAGGACACATGGAGCATAGATGAGGTCAGAGTCCTGTTATTGACGGCCAACCGCGGCCATCACCACTCACTCGATCATGAATTGTAGTTGTCGGCCGCCATCTCTGTCAAAGCACAGACACACATCCCTCTTCCCCTCAATAATGCGCTATCGAAACGAAGGGGATTGGCACGGTGCGCGCGTCCACGTCACGACCCAGTAGTCCCTGGCGCGGTCGTGACGTGATCGCGCACGACCACCGGAGGGAGAGGCGGACCCACCCCAATCCACAGGTGTTGCCGTGGCGGTCCCCCTAACGAACGCGGTCGGATGTCGACGACGGCCTTCTTTGTCTACCACCAGTACCACCACTTGACCTATCATTTTTGATGGGTCTATGACGGGATTGGGTGGTTGAATTGGTGGTGGGTATTTTTCAGGATAAGATCTTATTCCACATACTTGGAGTTTTCGGTTGGATCATTCTGGAATGAATCACACTGATAGTTACTGGTGGTAGTTTTCTTGTGGCTATTTATATGTTCATGTATGTTTGATGGCTAGATCACTATTAGCTCTCGATGGGATTGGGTTAATTAGCATGGGTCAGAGATCCATAAGAATCAACCCTGAGGACTAACCAAACACCCATTTCATATCGATTACCTGATAACTGCTTTTGCTATATGGAAGTGAACTTGACACTTGACTTTGACTTTGACTTATTTAAGGATGAGTTTTGAGGTCTCAGCAAAATGTACTTTTAACCTCCATTTGTTTTGGGAATAAGTCTCCGGATAATCCCGGATAACCTTCGGATAAGGGATAAAGGGTGTTTAGAAATCTCAGATAACCCCTGATAAAGTATGTCAGAATAAACTGATATAATGTGGTATATGGATTCCAATCAACCCCTGGATGTGAAGTGTCAAACTCGAGATTTCACATACGTGACCCATCTGGATGTGAAGTGCCCAACTCAAGATTTCACATACGTGGCTTCTCCGCTCCAAGTGATGAGTGGGGTGCGTTTAGAACCCTTTGAAAAAGAAAAGAAAAAAAAATTGTGTTTGGATCACATATTTGTGTTGAGCTTATTGGTTTGGATGATTATAAAAACACCTTATTCATTCAAATGGGGTTTTATTTAAAAAGGGGATATAGTGGGTATTAGAGTTTGTTGAAATATTGAGTTATAAAAATACACATTGCAGAGAGAATTTTTTAATGGTGAAATTCCATGAAAATTTTAATAATCTCTTGTAAGTTTTATATTTCACTTGTATTATACAAAATACTATAAGATTGTATCTTACATGATCTCAGATTTTAATCTGTTTATCAGACTTAATCAAGTGAATTTGTATTTCCCGTTTGTTCTTTTTTAATCTCAAGCTCATCATGGATTGCGCTCAACACTACATTTCCTCATTGGAGACATGTTTGCTTGTTTTAATCATGTCATTAAATGTTAAAGGTTTGGAATTATAACTCAATCATTAATAATAAAATTTACAATCATAAAATTGATCGAGGATTTGAGTTTCCAAGTATATCCACGAGAAAACGTACCAACTTCATCTTTGTTCATTCTATTAGTCTCATACTTCATCTTATTTTATATTCATTTTTTCTTTATAATATAATCTATATTCCATCTTAATTTACATTTATTTAACTCTATCAATTATATTATATTTAAAATATAAAAAATAAGCATTTTATTTATACAACATACATTATTTTTACATCTCAACATGCTCGATTGGTTTGAATTCTCAATTTTTTTTTATTTGTATATCGTTTGACTTTCATTGTGGCAACCATATCATTTGAAACATAATAATACAACAATCCCACCATCAGTCAAGTAATATACAAGTATAAAAAAATAAACAGATGATCCAGACCTTTTAAGTGATACTGGTCATTGTCAACTTCTAACAAATGTCACCTAATCGAAATTTGTATACTGTTCATTAAAATTATCAAAGTAAAAAAAAATCTTTTTAACTTATGCATTTATAGTGGTGTGATATGATTTTTATCATGATGATATGAAATCCTACAATTAATCAAACAAGTTATAATGAGCTAAATAAAATATAAATGTAAAAATATAAAGCAGCAGATCTGAATCTTCTATCTGCTTTTAGTCATTGTCAACATCTATATCGAATGGCCTTTAATTGGAATTTGTCTGATGTTCATTGAATTTGATATTAATATAAATATAGAAGAAAAAAAAAGTAGAGAATATGGATCGCCTCTGTAATATAAACATTGGTCATTGTTAACTTTCGACATATATACAATCGTATGATTTTAATCACGATGATATGACAACTCTATAATAAATCAACAAGTTAAACAGAATATAAATAATAATTGAAAAGTAAATAGAGGATCCAAATCCCCAATGTAATATAAATATTGGTCATTGTCGACTACTATATCAAATGGCCTCTAATTGGAACTTCCATGATGTCCATTGAATTCGTACAACATTTTCTTTCCATATAGATCTCCTCCAACACCACGAAGTGGAAACAACTGTTACATTGTCTGCCCAACTCAAATCTAACGGTCCTCACATCCTCGATTCGCCGCGTCCCACTTACACGTGCGCATCCTTGTCTTACACGCACATCCACTTTAACAAACCTGTGACACCGCAACACAAGACCTCGTACCGTAACGTAAGATACGTCTCCCTTCATTGAACCAGGTCCCCCATGTTTATCCACGACTCATCCATCACACGGTCCATGCGGCGAGGCGCGGCAGATGGACGATCGAGATCGATTGGAGCATATTCCGAACGAATATCAAATATCTTTAACTTGAATTCTTTTTTTTAAAAAAAAAAAAGGTCTCTCTGTACTGCGTCACAGCTGCCGCTGGTTTCCATAAAAAATTAAAAACAGTAAAAGCAAAGGTTGCTTTAACTGTGAATATGTTTTTATATTAATATTTTGAATAAAATGTATTCGGACCCTCACGAGTTTTAAAAACCCACAAAAAACATTCTTTGAAATTCAAAATCATTCACTTACATTCTATTTTTCATTAAAATATGACAAAAATATTTAAAAATATCCTAAAAAAAATTAATAAATTAATTTTGAATATGTTTTGTAAATATTAATCAATACAATAATCATAAATGAGAATTAGCTCAAATAAGTTGAAGGGGATATTTCTCCTTTTAGTTAAATTTATAAATCTTTTGAGAAATGAACTTCGAATGATAGCTTTTTTAGAGATTTCAGTGGTAAAACAAACTTGAACTATATGAATTTTTTGTTGTACTAATGGCTGTGCTGTTAGAGTGTTAGCGCGCGACCTCTTTATAGGCTGCCTACGTACCCCTGAGGGATCAAGTCACACGTAGTTCTCGAATTACCTTATAACTGCCTTGCCATTAAGTCCCCGTTTGGATAGCGGAATTGAGTTATTCTGGATAGATAACTATGTCAGTATAGATAACAAATCTACATGAATAAGAGATTTTCTGTTTGGTTGTGTTTTTATTTATTCTCATTGGAAAACGTAAGAATAAAGGTTGGGTTGTTTGGTTGATAAAGAATAAAATATAAATAAAGTGTAAAAAAGTTGATTTGACATGTGAGCCATTTGATGTATAAGAGATATTGATAGATGATTTGATGTGATAAGATGTAAAAAGTTGATTTGACATGTGGGCCCATGAGAATAGATAAAGTGAGTATAGCTTATCCTAGGGGTTACTTAGAATTGTTATACTCTTTTATACTCGTTTAAACTGGCTTAGTAATACAAAGTTATACTATGCAAACAAATAACAATTTTCCTTATCCATTCTTATACCACCCTTATACTACCATTATACCCGCCTATTCCGCTTTCCAAACGGGGCATAAGTGTTTAGTGGGTTTTTTTCAGGGAAACGTCCCTAATATTTATGCTCCACGTCAATCCTTGATTACCCACATTCTACTGGTAGTGGGTCTTAAGTGTCAACTTGGCAGTTACAGGTGTTAGTGGTCCTCTGACTGTTTCTTCATTCTATTTGGGGTCTCTTGATGTACTCGTCCGTACGTTTCATTTTCGAGTATGTCTGCGAAGAGTAAGATTGACCGACCAGACCTCATGTCTGGTCGTGCCTTAGACTGCTCGCTCCCGAGAAGTAAGGTCGATCGACCAGACCTCATGTCTGGTCGTGTCTTAGACTGCTCACTCCTAAAGAGTAAGGTCAACCGACCAGACCTCATGTTCGGTCATGCCTTATACCACTCGAGGTGAAATTTGCTCACGAGATGTTCGACTGTCCGACTAGACCCTTAGTCTAGTTGTGTCTGCACACCTGAGGACGTCATCATGAGGTTGCCCAACCTGGATTAGGTCTCGTGGGCCTCAAGTCAAATGGCTCATGTCCGGCTTGTCTTCACATGTGTCTTAGCGCAGGTGTTTACCTCCACAACAATTAATTATCAGATAAAAACACGATAGTGATTTAATTTAAAAGGATAAAAATCATATTTTTGTTTTATTTTAAGGGAAAATCTAATGGGAGGGTATGAGTCCATGTTTTGTAACTTTAGGAGGTGTTTTTGCATATTCTAAATATTTTAGGGGGGCAAACTCAATTTACCCTAATTTTTTATATATTGATTTCTTTAGTGGACAGAGTTTTTAATAACACAGAGAATGGGTTACCGTGGCTGACGCTCTCGCGTCGCCGCGTCCCCGAGGCCAAGAACGGCTTTCCACCCTCCACGTGGCCCACATTAAACCAGGTCTTAATTTTTTACACAGCTGTAAATATTTATTTTTGGGAAAAATTTAATATGCACCCGCATTAGACACTTTCAAAAGAGAACAGTTTTTCAATGGTTTGTGGGATCCAGTCACCCTTGTTTTAAATCTTTACTCAAAATTTGTTGAAATGTTATTAATCATGATTTTGATTTTATTGGAATCTTCATATTGTGTCAATACCCAAAAATTATAGTGGAAGTTTTATTTTCTAAAACATTGGTGCCGATCTCCTAATCTTCTTTTTGGAGAGGAGTAATAGCTGAAGCTTTTTCGTTAGTGAAATTTTTTTGTCTTCCTTAATTCGATGTGTATGAGTAGAATTTAGGTCCAGAACCAAAAAAATCACATTGGTTTCAAACATCATTGAAGATGTTTAAAACTTCTTATCAAGATTGAGAAGAAATAGTGAACAAAAGTAAAAGAAAGGAAGGAAAAGTTTACATTCATTTCTCACCAAAATTTACATTTCCCGACACAAAAATGAAAGAAAAACCAAAAAAAAAAAGCCAAGGCAACAAAAACTTAAAAAAAAAAAAAAAAAAAAAAAGAGCTCAAGATCAAGAGAGAACCTCACCCCCCCAAATCAAACCCACATAAAAATTAATGAAAGAGAGAACAACAGAAGGAGTCTCTCTCTCTCTCTCTCTCTCTCTCTCTCTCTCAATCACTCACTGTGACTTTCAGCCTCCGAAGGCGCCTCTCGCTTTTCATCCGGTTCGCTCTCGACCTTGGCTCCTTCGACGACCTCCTCCTTCTCTTCCTGGCTTTTGGCGGCGCCGTCGCCGAACGAGGAGGCCCGGCTCGACATGGGCGTGGCGAGGAACGTGGGCTTCTCCTGCCCGGCCATGATCACGACCACCTTCGCCTCGAGATTTCCGCCCGCCTTGAACCCCGCGTCCGCCCGGGCCTTCTGCGGGTCCTCACCTCCGTCTCCGCTTTCGAGGTCCCTCTCCCCTTCCCCTTCCCCTTCCAGGTACCCGGAGAGCTTCCAGTAAGAGCAGGCCAGGATCAGAAGCGCGAACGCTATCAAACCCAACATCGCCGCCAGCCCCCCGAAGAGGTACGGCACCGGTGAGTGCCACGGCGAGTGTTGCCCCGCCGTCGCCGCCGCTGACGTCGTCGTGTTCAGTCCTGTTGAGCTCCTCATAATATTTTTGTTTTCTGTTTTGGGGGGTGTTGAGAAAGATGAAGAGAGCGAGAGATGAAAAGATGGGGAGATTGATGGAAGGATTGGCGTTGTATTTATAGTGGGGGAAGGTAAAGGTGGTGAAGGGTGTTTTTATAATACTGAAAATGATACATTCAACACCCTGCAGTTTTATTCGTAGTCTTTTTTTTAATTATATTATTTTTATTAAAGTTTATAAAAATAAAATATATATTAAATACAGTAATATAGTTTTAAACTGTAAATAAAGTTATAAATAATATGTAAAACAAGTTATACTATTATAATGTATGGATAGAATTGGAAACGGATTAAGTGGGAACGCTCATTTTAGATATGTAGGGATAGTGTCGTCATTTAAGTGAAATTATGTAATGTATATTTTGTTTTTCCGGAGTTGGGACCCAACCGTGCCATCTCGCATAATCAAAGACAGTGAAACCGCACTCAATTTATGATGTGTGTGTGTATGTTGATGTATTGATTGTAGTTTTTTTTGTGTTTTTGGTTGGAGATGAATAGATTGTAAATTTTGTCAGCGCAAAACATCCCTCCTTTTTGAGGGGGCCGGGGACATGTTAACGCCATCTAGAATTCGTGTGTACATATTTGTAAGCAAGTTTGGTGTTTTGCATCATTTTGGTAATCGGGGTTTTGTCCCATCATGCTTTTGCAGAGTTTGTCCTTATTTAAAACTGTTTATAATAGATAACTTGTTTCAATTTTATTGTTAAAAGAATGTTTATATTCAAAATATACAAAAACAAAAAAAAAAGATCAAAAGGAAAAGAAAATTCTATAAATGAGATACCTATAGAGTCCTCAGCCCAATCCGCCACAATCTACCCCCCCCCCCCCCCCAACATAATTTTTTTCATTGTCTCAATTTAACTTTGAATCTACTTAGCGTCATACTCAAATTTTTTAAATTTTTTATAAATAAATTTTTTAATTAATTAAAATATATTTTTTAATTTCTATAAAAATATATATATAAACTTAAACATGAACGAATTGGAATCATATAATATTTTCCATGATATATATAAAATCCATTATATTTTCAGTCTTAAATGTAATTTACACCCTTTTTAGTTTTAAAAAATAATATAGTATTTTCTATAAATGGAACTGTAAATTATAACAGCACTCATGTAATATATTAAAATAATAAAAGTTGAAATGATCACGTGATTGTCACGCTTGGTCCCGTGAAGGGAAAATAAATGAGGGAGGCTCGGGTGGTTCGGTGGGTCATTCAGATGAGATGAACCCTTCAGAGGGACAACCAACCTGAACCGTCTGATTAATGAACGGCAAAAATGAAAATCCTAAAGTGAGAGGGGGCATTTCCGTAAATGTGAGAAAGGGAAAGCGGTTGTGGTGACGTGTACAAATTGGAGTCCACGCAGCCCCCGCATTCTGCGATGCCATGATTGCCTTTCATCATATATGACGTGCGATCCTGGCTGTCCATCACCCCCGAATCAACCGGCTCGGCTCTTGCTGTGAGCCGTCGGTTAAGTGGACCCCCAGGGTGCACCCGTGCAGGCAGTCCTCGCCGAGCATCTGGGGCGACAAGCCCAACCGAACATAAGGACCACATATTGGACGGTTCAGATCGTTGACGGGTATTTTGTTTTTACGGAAATGACAGTGTAAACGTATTCAAAGGGTTCCCAAAAATAGTATTTAAATAAAATTTTGTTATAGGTTTTAATATAAAAGATATTTTTAAAAAAAATAAAGAAAGTGAGTTTCTATAGATCCAATTTTATGAGTTTACTTTCTACAATTCTACAAAATTAAACTTTTCAAATAAATTTCGAAACAACCGCTAAGATCCTTCAACACATGCATGTTAGTCAAATTAAAATATCAAAATTTAAGTGGAACTTTATGAGAAAAAAATTCTTAAGAAACTATTACCTTTAGCTTATCTCACAGAGAGCAAAATAAACTCCTTTTATACAAACAAAAGATTAATTTTTCATTTCCGGAATTAAAATATTATTTTTAATAATTATACAATAAAAAATATTTAACACATTATTATGACAACACATCTTACTATTATTTATTTACTATTTAGTTACCAATACACATATGCATATTATTTATTAAAAATACATTTTTAATATATAAATTATAATATGTAATATGTGAATCAAATAATAATATTACATACAACTTCTTTTCTAACTTCAATTCCACTTTATAAATATTTTAATTTTTTAAAATATTTTATATCTCATATAATGAAGTACATATTTTTATAATAATATTATATTTTTTAAAATATTCGATAAATTAAATTAAATCGGCTTAATTCGGCTCAGATCGACGGCGCAAGTGTGTTTGGATTTTGGAAAGGTAGAGACAATGATGAGTGAGTGGGGTGGGGATGAGACACGGCGTTGGGTCCTAGCCAGGTCAAGTCAGCTTTTTATACAATAAATAAAATATTGGGGTGGGGTTGCCGGCCACCCCGTCAGCCAGGGATGGTCTACAACCACCCCACCAAACCGAACCCGTACGAACCGGACGAGCCCACGTGGACCGGTTACGGGTCCCCAGTATCCACGTCGGTTGTCCGCCGTACACGCCGAGGACATCAAAATCATTTCAATAAAAGAAGGCAAAAAATCAAATAAACAATTAAAAAGATTGAAGAACCAATAAAAAAAGATTCAGTTTGCCCTACATCATTCTATTCTAATAATTGATGGGGTGGGTGCCTTCACCTTGTGTAGCACTCACTTTGATGGTTTTTTTTTCTTCTGTTTTTGGATTGTTTTTGGATTGTTTTTGCATTAAATGAATGCTTTTTGTTGGAATGCATTTGAATTAGGAGGTTACACCTGCAAGATATGCCAAATGATTATGGTGCGCTATGGTTTTCAGCTCTGCCTCAGATTGGGTCAGTTTTTTTTTTTTTTTTGACCTCTTGTGTATTTGATCAACCAGCATGGAATGAGACTTGTAACCATAGTGTGTACTATTCTGAATTTAGTTCATGAAATTTTATTGATTGGATATATATTTTGTAATATCGTATATATGCACATAGGACATTTAAGATATCTTATGATTAGAATACATTCTCATAATGATTAGAATACATCTACAAAATAATTAAATTATCTTACTTATGAGAGATATAGTTAATAATATATATACACTTACCAGTTACCAATATTGTCAACTGATTAGGTGCGGCGGCCGTCCGATCGCGGTGCGGCAGCCGTCCGATCGCGGGTCCATCGCATCCAACGGTCGACGTGAATCGCACCCGACCGTCCGATGTGATGGACCCGTGATCGACGGCCCGTGATCGTTGCCGCACCGTGCGGCCGCCGCACCTAATCATCCCTCTACCAATATTTACCATTTACTAATTTTATGGCTATGCTTATAACAAGTTCACACCACATAGTATCTAGTAGTTAGAAAGCTCTTTCCAATGGCAAATAGGACTGTAAAATGAATTAAATTAAATGTCGATTAGATAACTCTGGTTTCATTATTCCCAAGAATTCAGTTCTATAGAAATTAATATATATATATTCAAAAATGAACATATAAGAAAGGATAATTACCAAATACAATTTTTCTTAATTGATATTACAGCAAAAGAATAATAAGAATGAATATCAAATTAACCCCAAATAATAGTTGATCGAGCACAAATGTTAACCACTTTATAGTAGTAGTTTCTCTACTTGCATGACATAAATCCATTATGAATGTATAGGCTCTCTAAATGTCACCCAAGAGTTTAATATATTATAAATTCTAAATAGAACACCAAAATGCCCCAATTTGTAAAACCTTTTTCACTTATGTGTAACCAAAACCGGACACGTTCAATATTTTGCTCAGCTTCCACAGTTCCACTGGCATGATTGGTACTAAAAGGTTAATACAATCTTTATAAATTCAATCTTTTACCATTTCTGTGAACTTCAATTCAAAACTTTTGGTTTAACAATCTCCATTAGTGGCTTTAGCACCAACCATGATGTTGGAGGCGGCTCTTATAAAATTAAAAACCCACACTCCTTTATTTTATAAAGAATAAAATCCAATTAAGGGAACATATCTGCGATTTGTTTTCTATACTTTCTTTATACTTAAATAAAGAGAGAGCAAAGCAAGCTATAATGGCTGCTCATGATCACAATTAGCCAAAACACGTTTTGCTTGTTTAATGGCCACCACTTTTTATGTTAATGATAAAAAAAACACAGAAAAATAAGTCGCGAAAATCCGCATCCGATCTGTATCCAAATCCGAATATTAAGATGGATGATTTATTCGACTAACTGGATGTAGATACAATTTGGATAGTGGGGTATCCGCTAAAAAAACATTAATTTATACTTATAAAAAAATTATAAAAAATATTAAAATATTATAAAATTGAATGATTTAGATAATTATCCGAATTTGAATCTTTACTATTGTATTTTAACTATTTGCCGAGATGAGTCCATTCAGACTCCAATACCGATTGAAAATTAACGAAACCTTGAGATCCAATTCTGATTAGATCTCATCCCGACATGGGTATTCAATCCGCATGCTTACAAGGCATGGAGAGAGAGAGAAAGAGAGACAGAAACAGAGAGGGATGAGGAGGTCAGTTGGAATCTCTCCTCACCCTCTCACAGCACCATGAAATCATAGGCTGCCAAAAGCCAGAGTTGGGTGATTTGTTTCACACCACCTTCATCACAACAGCAAAATGCATAATAAGGTGGATTCCTGACGTATGAGCGCATGTTCTCTTCCCCAAAGGCCATCATTCCATGAATTGACACTCAAACCAATAGAGACATAAAGCAGAGAACATGTGGGTCACACCACCCTCTCCCCCACCTCTTTTAAAAACCCATATAATAGGTTGGCCTTGGATAAGGATGATTTAACACCTTACACTCCCCTCCACCCCCACCTTAATAATGTTTGTTAAAACCTTTAATTGTTGTGTGTTTAATGGAACTATATTTACGTATGTGAAGTTGACAACAGGGCCAATGAGAGGAGGAGGATATCCAAGGTATTGTTATTCTGATAGGCTAGCTATGGATGAGGGTATCCGAGCATGGAAGGGGAGGGGGGTTGTACTCCACTCTGAGATGTGGTTACATCTGAACCCCTTGTAGACCCCTCCACTTAGCTTTACAAGTTGGGGGGAGGAGTAAGTTGGTTTTTAGTGGAGCAAATAATGGAGGGGATCACTTCTAATTAACACAACAAGAGTTGCATTTAAAGAAGACACAAAACAAAGATCTTCCAAGGGACATGCATTATGAATCTGGGACTTCAGGCTGAGAACGTTCACTGGAAAATTATTCGTGTGTGTGAAGGATTGTCCTGGCCTACATATGGCTCATATAAGGGCTGATGAGGTATATGATTTATTAGATTAAATATATGTATTTTCTTTTATTTTTTGAGTAAGGGGGTTTATACAAATCATGGAAGCATGAGTTTTACTTTTTTTATATAAAAGCTACATTCTTTATTAACATATAAAAATATTTAAAATATATGGGGAATGTAAAAAAATATTGCACGCAAGAGTGTCCCTAACATTCCAAAACAAATGCTAGATTATCTATTTTCTTCTTCTTTTTTCCTTTGTTTTTGTGTTAGGAAAAAATGATACATCCAACCCTAAAAATCGCCCTAGCAATCACCATATACATTTTTTTGAGGTCAAATGCATTTATATGAAAATTTCTTCTCTACTGTATATGTGCATATGACCTCCAAATAAGTGCATGACCCGGAGGTAATTTTATGGGTGATTTTTAAGATGGTGTATTAGAGCTCTTTTGTTAACCCACATTTGTTGACAAGACACAAAAAAAAGAGGTGAATAATAGGTATTTAGGAAAGAAAAACTCAAGACTTGCTGGAGAAACTTGGCAAGGGACACAAAGTAACTTGATTCTCCAGGTGAGGGAATTGCTGGATATCCATCCCATTCTTGTTCCTCTTTAAGGTCCATCTTTGTGGGGCATCTAGAATTGACTACCTTACATTTTGATTCAGGTCATCCCCAAGTCAATAATTCCTCCTTTAAATGGATAAAAATTCAAAATTTAAATGCATGACTAATATTCTCTCTGCTAATGCTGGGTTATATCAACTGTAACCCAACCTGTTCTCATATAGACCGCCTTGTTCACTTGTCCAAAGTTCACGCAACACAAACAGCCAAGCAGAGTTGATCTAACAAAAAGCAAGACCTGGAATAAGGATTGCAGATATTAAAACATCAAGAAGTCCACTCCAAGTGGGAAAAAACAAATGTTGTGACATACCCTACCCCCCCCCCCCCCCGGTTTGGGGTGAAAAATAAAGGGTGAATAGGGAGAATACAGTAGAATAAGCCCCAAACAGCTGTTTATTTGACAAGAATAAACCTTGATAGTTATGTCTGGATAAACTAGGATAAGGCCTGATAACTATTCTAAGAAAATTGTGGAATTGTTTATCAGATAAAAATACTCTTCTTTGTCATTTTAAAATATTTATCTCACCTAACACTCTCTGCATACATTTCAAAAACTGTCACATCTATCATATCACACTCATATCTCTTATACTTATTCCCGAACACAAATAACTTATGCAGGAGTATAATTGTCATTTAAAAAGTCATAAACTCTTATCCATCTCTTATCTACCACTTATCCATATTTTATTCAAGGTGAACCAAACAACAAAAATATCAATTTTACGTTTTCCAATGAGAATAACAAAAAAGACAACCAAACAAAAATTTACTTATTCAGCATGGATTGTTATCTATCCCAGTATAACTATCAAGGGCAAATGATCTTATGTCTCACCACAAACGGGCCCACATAATTAGATTATATGTTTTCATGGATATCAATCCTGTTCAGACAGATATGTGTAGAGATATATATGGCTTTTTCACTAAGATACGCGCCTTGTCAGACAAACATTTGAACCTTTATTTCCTTTCCCACTAGGTGTTCTCAAGTGGGAATCTAAGCATATCAACCTTTCCCAAACGTCAAGTTCCTTCGAACCAAAACATCACCTTCGTATTCGTTTGAGCACAAGAACAAACAACTTTACTATGGGGTTTACTTTGGCCTGGGTTTTGGTATTGAGAGGGTGGGATACCACCATGACTTTGGCTTAACCTGCCTAAAATTCTCAAAGAATCTTAAATAAAGAGAAAGGGTTGGATGATTAATCATATCTATGAAACTTGTTTAGAGAAAAGCAGAGCAGAGATGGATAACATGGTGGGATTGAGCCGAATACGTCTCTGAATTATTTAATAGAGGTGGATCAAATCATTAGTGATGAAGAATATCAGATTAGTAGTACCTTCAGGAGATGAAAAAAGAAGAATCTGAGTGGATTTGTTGGAATCTTGCGTCACACTGTCACAGTAGGGTCAAATATCTATGGGCACATACAATTGTTTCACAAAGGATTAATCTTGCGTTGTCATTAACTATTATTATATATATAATTGACCGATGTCATCATAGGTATGCATCAGTGAAATTAATCAACTTTCTAAAGGCAGAGATGGTTAGTTAAATACTAAGGGAAAAAAAGATCAAGCTTGACTAAGTTCATGGCCTTGCAGGGTCTGTCACATCAAGCACAATTTTTTAATTAATGGGAAAATAGATTAGGCTTGTTTTGATAACACTCATCAAAGGCTTCAAGGGTAAAGAATTTCAGGTTGGTTGGCATTATTATGGTGAAGGCTTATAGAGTAAGAATGTCAAGTAGAGATAGGTACTAGGTACCTAATTAAGAAGTCTAGTCTAGCATGTCCTTGGGACACTTAAAACTATTAAATTAACTTGATCGGTTGACGTGACTGACTAATTCAGAAGTTGCTCAAAATACAGATGGCATTTGTGTCCACTAGGATAGGGAAACTACATAGATCAAACCCAAAGAACTCAAATTGATGTGGAGTCTTATCAGTGAATTTGTCTTCTCAAAGTCACACTAAAATGCTGAGCAATCTGGACCTGTACAGATGGCATACCATCTTGTGAAGTTCTTTCCATCATGAATTCATGACACATCAAGAAAGTGCAGAACAAATTTCCAGGATATAAAAGGCTTGAGCAGAAGTTACCGTACAGACAATGGAATGATTTGGACTTTAAAATCAACAAAGAGATTCTGTGACATGGACCTGAACCAACCACAATTTATACTGAACATCATAGAGTGTGATACACCATTGGGTCCTCTAATTTTTAAAAGAGTTCTTTCTGAGCCTATGATGAAAATTTGTTCTGTGGCAGTATCTGAATGTATGTGGTTAACCTCAAAGCATCCTTATATGTTTTACAAACAAATGTATTTAGAACGATCAGCAGATCATAATCAGAGATAATGATAATTGGGCATCATGTAGTGATCACAGATAACAACCATGTCAGATCCTTCAGTCCGAGACACAATGGGCAATTCCGTAATTCTACATATAAGGGTAACATCGGATTAATCCATCGATACAAACTTCATAAAGCTGGCATAAACATATTGTGGACACAACAAATCCATTATAAACATCGCAGATAGTTGAAGAGCCTCAATTCGATAACTAACAAGAACAACTAGTCAATATAAACGTTCATGACCACAATACTGATGTAAAGATCAAAGAAAGTCGGTGAACCTTAAATATGCAAGCCCGGATTAATTACTTTTGTTGTATGCCATCATTGGTTTCTCAACAAAACCACAGTGGACACACCTGAAAAATCTGAGCCATTGGTGCACCTATCCTGATTTTCCCCTGAAAAGGAAAGGGAAAGAATTTTAAAATATTTAAAGAGTAGATAGAGTAAAAACTTATACCTAAGCCAATATAAAAAATAGTTCCCCTCACGTGCTCATCATCAGTGTAATGTTGTCCCCCTTCAAAAGAATCCTTCCTGAAAAATTGCAAGATGTACTTTAGAGTAAACCAAAGAAGCTGAAAAGCTGAAAATCAGATAAATGTGACAGTGGTGGTGGTGGGTGGGTTGAGTGCGGTTGATCATGGGTATCAATTATAATTAAGACCCACCAAGCGGCTTTCTAGTGTTTTTCTTCACACTGATTTCTTCAGCATCTTCAAGAACCAAGTTCATATACTCATCAAAGCCCTGACAAACCACCCAAGGAATCAATTCTCGTAGCATTTAATACATAACAAACAATTAAAACAAGCTGTCCAAATGTGAAGATCAGTAAACAATGGATTCTTGAAGGCAGATACATCTCTCATGGGACAAACACAAGTAATCAAAATTGAATGTGAATTTTTTTAATAAGCACAGACAAACATAATTGAAATGGTGCAAACATATCTACAAAATTAACCGATTTTATATTTTACATTATGAATATGCTTGTGCGTTTAAAACATTTATATAATAAGATTACATCAAGCAATTATAAACAACAAGGAAGATAATTAAAGAAGAAAGGAGCCACATGATCACCATCCATAAGTATAAATAACAATACATAGTTTCAAAGTACATTCAATACATCAGCACTGCACATCCAGAAGAAATTTTCAAAACTATATAGTTTTCCACTTAAAACAGGCATTTTTCAATCTCCCTTAAAAATGACAGGCATTATTCGGGCTAGAGTTACTTTGCATAGTAAATGCTGAAGATAGGTGAGTAGGAACTGATCAATTCATTGAAGAGCATTTTTCAATCTTGTTCTGGCAAAAATGGTATGTAGTTCCACAGTTTGGAGTGATCCTAAGCTACCCAAACTTTCTCAATAATCTGTGATGATGTTGGATGTAACATCCCAGGAAGGGGAGGCATGGAGTGCAGTCTTCGATGGAGACGAGTCTCCAGGACTTGATAGTTTTCCACTACAGTTTTCCAATAATTTCGGTGCTGAGTGAAAAAGGATGCAATGAAGATGTTGCTGGAGTTATACCATAGAAGGAAGGGCAATGGTTGCCTTAATTCAACTTTTATCACTCTGATCACAAAGTGATTGGGTGGTGATACATTTGGGGAGCATACACCAATCAGTTTGTTAAATGGCTCATATTGGCTAATTGGATTAGATCATGAATTAATTCTCTGATTGAACTTCACCAGACTGCCTTCACCAAAGTAAGGTGTCTCCTGGATGTGTTCATGGTTGCCCACAAAATTCAGAGTTGAGGCTCAAAATCAAAAAAGAAGGCTTTGTTTTGAAAGGTTAATTTCAAGAATGCTTATGACTAAAATTTACTGAATATTCTTTTTTTTTAACGGAAATGTTGAAGCATTCATATTGTATAGGATGGCCCCGTACAAAGAAAAGGTAACAAGGGATCTTCCTGAAGAGGTTAAGGTAAAAGAGAAGAAAATTATAAGTAACCCTTCCTGAAGCAGGACTTCCCTTATAACAGTTCACCCCTATGCCTCACAACCCAATCCTTGTGTTTCCCATAATGGTAGATGATGTCTACTCTCCTAGGAGCATAATAACTCATGTTCTAGGGAGAGAAGTGATCACCGCTCAAATATTTTCCACATATATTGGTCCCTTTGTGTTGGCATATACATTTGTTATGCGTGATCCAAATACTCCAACACACCACATCAGGAATGAGTAATTGAAACTTTGCAAGAGTGCTTTGATGACTTCACTTGCATCTCTTATGAAACCATCTCCACATACCTTCGAAATCACTAAAAGAGCACCAATTCCCCAAGTACCAAACCCACATTCTCCCAAATCCGTGAGCTAAAAGAACAACTGAAGAAGAGAAGTTATCGTGTTTTTTCTTTCTTTTCACAAAGCTTGCAAATGTCATGATCGTCGTTTTCCCATTTGAACCAGTTGGCTTTGTTAGGGTCTTGTCAAGTGTGAGAATCCACATAAAGCATCGGATATTCGATAAAGTGACTGTGCTCAAGCCATACGATGAAAATGTCTTGTTTGAGAAGGGGGGATGCATGTTAAGATTTCGATACAGTCTTCACGAAAAATCTGGTGACCGTCCAATCACCAGCGAGCGATCCGACCGTGCAATCGATCAATCGTCCAATCATCAACACTAATCTGACCATGCAATCGGCTAACCATCCGATCACCGGCGATCAATCTTACTATGCAATCAATCGATCATCCGATCTGACCATTCAAGTGAGATCCCACAAATGGTCGGGTAGTTTAAAATAATATGGAAAAAGAAACTACAATTAAAGAAAATAAACAATAAATTAATGATGTGGTCAATGCAGATCCAATAATGAAAGACAATTAAATCCATCAATTAAGGTGAAGATTTGTCTCCCCGAATCAATGGAGATCTCACGATTATAAGGATTGGATGAATTCAAATTCATCCCCCAAGCCATTATAAATACGCAAGAAAGAGGTAAAAAAGGGTGCACACAAGAAATCTTCTTCTTCATTATGAATCCTAATAACTTAAGTGTCGGAGATTTTGCCCTCTATTTTGCAGGTCTCCTCTCCAGCTTCGATTGGAACTCCATCAACCGTTGGACGAAAAAATGCTCCAACAAGAGCTTGTTAAACGAATTGAAACAACCACCGCCGGATGGGATGGGAAATAATTTACAAGGACAAAAGGTGAATGATCAACAATGACTTGATGGAGAGGGAGAAGGAAGCACATAAGAGGTCAGATTGACTTCTTCACATGGGGGGGGGGGGGGGGTTATTTCCCAGTGGTGAGGGGCACAACAACCTGATGGGATGCTCATTTACAAGGGCTTGAGGACTGCCTATAGTGTGGATGACCGCCAATGACTTGATTAAGAGGGATCGACTTCTTCCTAGAGGAGGGAGAGAGAGCATCCCAGTGGTGAGGGGCATCAACAGCAGCACTAAGGATGAGATGAAGGAGATTGAGAGAGAAGCATTTGATAGAAGCCCATGGGGAAGAAGATTGATGGGCGCCCTACAAGGAGGGAGATTGCCAATGACCTAATGAGTTGTCAATGAGGGCAATCAAAGGAGGATGATTTTTTTTTCTTACAATTTTTTCAAAAAAATCTCTTTTTTTATTTTCTATATTTGGCTTTCATTAATTATGATTAACAAAGTTCAACTTTTATAAGTGTCATGCTACAAATACGTGTGATTTTCCTATCTGTAAGTACTAATAGGAAAATCTCCCTCACACGTCCCAGTCCACTAAGGCTAGTTTCCTCTCTTTTTTATGTCTTTTTTTAATGCAAACTAGTGGGAATCCTACCACCAAATTTCATCTAAAATAATGCTGGAGAAGGTTTCCTACTCTCCTCATATATAGAATTTGACATATATAAGATGTGAATGCAAGTGTATACCTCCATTCCTTTGAGGCCACAAGGATAACTAAGCCCATCCTCAGCAAGCTACCAAACTACCACTATCATTTCAAAAGATATGGAGACTCCTATACTGTGACATGAGTGGGGACCACAGATTGAGACCTCTGAAAATTTGTTCTTCAAATGCACTTTCAACAAAGCAGTGCGGGAAAAAAAATGTCACACTTACATGGGGCAAGCCCTTCAAATTGATATTCATCAAATAGCTTCTGTTGAATTTTCTTATTCAAAAGCAGAACGGAAGCTGGAGCAAAATAAAACATATTCTGTTCAATAATCCCTTATGCAGTGTTGGTCATTTGACTCTCAAGAAATGCAAAACATTTTGAAAGGGAGTGTTATGTTAAGAGTGTGAGCAGAAAAGTGCGCTTCCTAATACACTAGTGTACCCGCATTTAGAGAGTTGATACAGTCAGTATTTCTTTATAGCGTTTTTTTAATTGCAGAGCGAGACTCAATTCGTAAGGGCATTCATGATTTACCCAATTTTTTTCTTTTCTTCCTTCTCTCCTTCCTGTTAATCTTGAAACCATGTAGTTTTACTTGCTTCCTTAATGAAATTTGGAGACATAACCACTTTTCAAAAAATATGAACAGAATTAAACAACTATTGTATTAGGAAGAACCGAAGAAACAAGGGACCACCTCTTCTTTGGGTGTTCCTTTAGCAGTTGGATTAAGGAAAAGGTTGGTCTGGCCTTAGGGTCTAATTGATCATTTAGAGACTTCAATGGCATGCAAGCGTAGCGGTCAAACCAATCTTGCAAAACTTCAAGGGTTAGTTCCCAATCCGATGTGTTGGAGCATTTGGTTAGAGCGCAATGAATGCATTTTCCCATTTTCCAACATAAGAGGATTCATGTGGAGAACACTTGGGCGGTCGTCTCCTCTAACTTTAGAACATTGGTTCATTTGATAATAGGCATGGATCCACCTTCCACCATTATGGGTAATGCGTGATTCAAGTAGGTTCATTTAGGATTTGATTTTAAGCTTTGGAGTGGTCTTATTTTGTTTTCTTTATCCCTTTCCCTGTATATAATTTTGTTCAGAGAACCTTCATCTCCTTTGGGGACTTTCTAATTAATAAGATAGCTCCAACATTTCTTTCATAAAAAAGTTATTGTACTAGGAACATACATGTAGAATCGAAGCTCAAACTCAATTGTTTCTCAAAGGGAGCTATTGGAGCGTTTTTTTCGTCCAATGGTCGATGGTGTTCTGATCAAAGCGGGAGAGGAGGAGACCTGCAAAGAAAATGGCAGAATCTCCGACTCACAAATCAGTAAGATTCAGAATAAAGAAGAATATTTCAATGTGTGCACCCTTTTTTTACCTTTCTTGCATATTTATAGTGACTTGGGGGATGGATTTGAATTCATCCAATCCATAAAATCGTGGAATCTCCACTGATGTGGGGAGACAAATCTTCATTTTGATTGAGGAATTCAATTGCCCTTGATTATTGGATCAACATTAACCATACCATTGAATCACTGTTTATACTTTCTTTAATTGTGGTTTCATTGTCCATATGCTTTCAAACCACCCCACCAGTTGTGGGATCTCTTTTGAATGGTAAGATCGGATGGTCGATCGATCAATCAACCGTCTGATCATTGACAATCGATCTGACCATATGATCAATTGTTCGTCCAACCACAAACACCGATCCGGCCATGTGATCAATTGACCGTCCGATCATTGGTGATCGACCCGATGAAAATGGAAACCACAATTAAAGAAAACAAACAATGAATTAATGGTGTAGTCATTGAACATTCAATAATTAAAGACAAGTGAATTCTTCAATCAAAGAGAAGATTTGTCTCCCCAAATCAATGTAGATCCCACGATTTTAGGGATTGGATGAATTCAAATCCATCCCCCAAACCACTATAAATATGCAAGAAAGAGTAAAAAAAGGGTGCACATGGAGGCATCTTTATTATGAATTCTACTAACTTAAGCATCAGAGATTTTGCCCTCTGTTTTTGGCAGGTCTCCTCCTCTCAGACATCGATCGGAACACCATCAACCGTTGCACGAAAAATTTAAACAAATTGAAACAACCACCACCTGATGGGATGGGAAATAATTTACAAGGACAATGGAACAAGGAGGATGATCAACAATGACTTGATGGAGAGGGAGAAGGAAGCAAATGAGAGATCAGATTGACTTCTTCATAAAGGGGAGAAGTGATGATTTCCCAGTTGTGAGGTGGGATGATCTTTTACAAGGGCAAGATGACTACCTACAGTGTGGATGATCGACGATGACTTGATGAAAAGAGAGAAGGAACTCATGAGAGGTGAGATCAACTTCTTCTTAGAGGAAGGAGAGACAGTATCCCAGTGGTGAGGGACGTCAACAGCAGCACTAAGAATAAGATAAAGGAGATCGTGAGATAAGCATTTGATAGAATCCCATGGGGAAGAAGATTGTTGGGCACCCTACAAGGAGGGAGATTGCCAATGACCTGGTAAGATGTGAGAGAGGGTGATCAAAGGAGGATGAGTTTTTCTTCTTCAAAGTTTTTTTAATTTCTCTTTTTCATTATTTTCAGTATTGGGTTTTCATTAATTATGGTTAGAAAGTTCAACTTTTATATAAGTGCCATGCTATAGATACATGTGATTTTCCTATTTGTAAGTACTAATAGGAAAATCTCACACACACGTCCCAGTCACCACTAAGGCCAATCTCCTCTTTTTTTCTTTTTTTTTAAGCAAGTTGGTGGGAATCCTACCACCAAATTTCATCTAAAATAATGCGCGAGAAGGTCTCCTCATATATAGAATTTGACATAAATAAGATGTGAATACAAGTGTATCCCACCATTCCTTTATGAAGCCACAATGATAACTAAACCCATCCTCAGCAAGCTACCAATCAACCACTACCATTTCGAAAGATGGATTCTGGATCCCGAACGATCTTATATGTTGGCCTTCCTCCCCGCATAATTGTACTGCAAGTTTCTTTTCATAGAATCCAGGTGGTGAAATGGTATGGACCCATTGTTCATCAAAAACAAAATCTGTTGGGACCAACACATCAAAATCCAATCACCACTTCTACAACATCTGGACCACATCACATGAACAGCTCAAGAAAACTCTCTCCTCATTTACAGTCATGACAAAACCATATGAATCAATCCTTATCAAATCTTGGACTAGCATCAGAATGAACTGCCACCATCTTATACAACAATGTATTATTCATCATCACTAGCAGTGTCCTCCTCATCTCAATTACCTTTTTTATCACTATCCAATATTTTAAAATATTGTTACCCTTCTACTCAAAATCGATCATAAGAAGACAAGAATGGAGTTGAACAAAGAGACTGCAACGCCTTTAATAACCATGATTGAAAAATATATTCCTAATAGAAAAAATAATTTGACATTGAACATCCATTCAGCAATATCTTCCATCTAAAGATCGGAAAATGCAAAAAGGTTGAAGTAGCAGACTAAATTCAGCTAATGGGGCCTTGTCATTGTACGAGGGTCAGGTGATTAGCCACCTTTAGGCTTCCATGAATTTTTCTTTTCTTTTGTAATTGGAGATCCCCCATCTCCTTTTTGTCCAAGGAGCGTCATTCTAATATGAATTGCTCCTATCTTTCATTCAAAAAAAAATCTGCTATCTCCAAATTCCAACACAGTGCTTCTTGTATGATTTCATATCGAGTATAAGAACAATAGCAAATCACATCACAAAAAAAAGGAAAAACAAAAAACAAATCAGACCTGAGATCAAATTAATCACATAATTGCTTTCTGATGCACTGCCATAAGCAACATTACAAATACTTCATACTCACACGTTTAATATAAATTTTCAATGCCGCCTAGAACCCTAAACCCTAAAACTCATCCAGACAGCAAAGAAATTGAGGACTTACAATGATACGCCCTTCGATCCTCAGATCCTTCTGTTCGAAAAGCCATATCTGAATTCGAGCTTTCTGGGACCATTTGAGACGTAACAAAGCAAGCCCAACAAAAAGGTTAATTTTCCACTGTATATGATACCAACAGCAAAGAGAGAAACAACTGGAGGAATCAAAGAGAGAAACGAAACTTGAAACAGAGAAGACGCTGAACGACTGGAGGAATCTAAGGGTTTAGATCGAGACCGAGATTCTATTTGCACTTTGGTGGTCGCCATTGCTGCACCTTTCCCTTCTCTGCCGCTGCTCTTGCGTCAGAAAGATCGCCGGAATGAGGAGAGAAAAAAACCCTTTAAAACCCTAATTTGGTCCTAAAGAACTAAAAAACAGTTCGAAGCCCTAAAAAAAGAAGGCTTTCTTTTGCTACCTTTAAAAAACAGAGAACTCCTTTCTTTGATTTTTCTCTCTCCAAACAAAAATAAAAAGAATAATGAAGGCCCCAAACAGGCTCCAAATGAACGACTGTCATTTTACTTAATAACTACCCCAACATATATCCAAAGATATCATCAATTCTAAAAATCATATATTCCTTCACCATTATTTCTTTATTATTATTTCTTCACCAAAGGCCTCTCCTTCTCCTCCTCCCCCTCCATTCCGGCAAAAAACGCCGCCTCTTTGATACATCCTCGTCTCCTAACGCCTTATCCGGAACCATATCCGCGGTGAAACCCTAGTACCCCTAGTTTAGGTTCCCTCCGAACCTCCTCCTCTTCCCAGGCTTGAAGGGAGGTTCGGGTGATTTTCGAAAGATTTTCGGATGATGATTGTGTGAAAGACGATTCCGCCGACACCATCGCTGGGTCCTCCTGCGACGCCATGATCCTCTGCACTCCCTCTTTCCGCCCAGGTGGTCGCCATGCCCGGACCGCCGTGCTCGCGAGCGAGACCTCGACACGCCCGAGAGCATTCCCTCGACGAGTCTCTGCCGCTGCTCTTGCGATAACTAGACACGTTGTGATGGTGGTTTTAATGAGCTTCAACTTTAAAGATCAGACGAACTTACGGAATGAAAACTACAAAAGGAGGCCTTATGAAAAAAACCCTTTAAAACCCTAATTTGGTCCTAAAGAACTAAAAAACGATGATGTCGAAGATATTTCAATTATCCCTAAAAAGGGCGTCTGCTAAGAAGTTATAAACTGCTTTCTTTTAGGTTACATTTACACTACAATAATAAGATTGTTACTTTAAAAGAGGATCATAAAAAAAAATTGAACATTTTTTTTGTTATTTAGGTGTAATTTAGGTAAATTTTGGGATGAAAAATAATATATGTAATTTTTGTATAAATTAGGTAAGTTTTGATGTAAAATTCATAAGAATTTTAAAACAAATTTTGAAATAGATAAATTTTAGAGTGGGATATATTTTTCAAAATACTTAAATTTTAAAATAAGAAAATTCAAATTAATGTGAAATATTAATAAGAGAAAAAAGGGGGATTTTTGATTTTTGAAGGGCTCGTATTTTCTCCAAAGTCAACAAACCAAAAATCAACCAAAAATAACTTGTGATTTGGGGGTATCACCACTCAAATAAAAATAACGCTGTTACACGTGATACTTTTTCTAACCCCATAAATATATTATTATATATTATTAAAAATAAATTTATATTAGAATATATTTAAAATAAATTTTTTACATGCTTCATATTAAAATATATATAATTTATCTTCGTAAAAATATAAGGGGAAATTAATTAGAGGTCCTCCCAAGGTTGGTAAACGAATCAAGCCGCTCGGACTCGGCTCAGTTTGAATTCGTTCAGGCTCGTTCAATTAGACAAATGAACGAGCTTGAACAATTTTTAAAGCTCAGTTAGGCTCAGGACCTGGATCGAGCTTCATTTTATGTTCAAACTCGATTCGTTTGTGTTATAAAAACTTAGTTGAAGTTTTACTAAATTCCTTTGTAAAATCAGAATATTAAATTAATATAAACTTATGCTCGTTTAGGCTCATGATTATTACTCGTTTAAGCTAAAATTTTGTTCTTGACCCCTAAAAACCCTAAAATGAAGAAGAATGTTAGGTTTGTTGAGGCTCGTAAACTCAGCTTGACTCGTTTATAAACGAGCTGAGCTTGAACATATCAAAGCTCAGCTCGTTCGGCTCGTTTACCACCCCTACTCCCAACCACCCCCCGATTATTTTTAAGTCTCTGGACTTTTTTTACTTTTCTCTATGTTCCTATCACCTAATCTCATTTTTTTTAGGTCCAAACTAACCCATTCCGTCAAATGTCATTTTCTGACTTTCAAAAATGTCCTTTCAACAGAAATTTTTTTACCCAATCTATCATCTCTCTCAAACACCTTCTTCAACATCTCTTAAACCATGATTTTTTCACTCTCTCTCTCTCTAAAAAAAAAAACATCTGCCTCCCCCGTCTCCTCACCTCTCTCCCCTCTCTCTTCCCGTGATGAACGACTTTTGGATCCCCCTCTCTCTAAAAAAAACTCCCCCCAAGCCCTCTGTTTCCTCGCGTCTCTCTACCCTCCCCTTTGTGTCTTTCCTCCCTCCCTACCCTAGCGGCGCGGCATCGGTCCTCCCCTCCCGTCCATTTCAGATCAGCCACCTAGTAGGTGTTGACCGTGATCAGGTATTCTCTTTCAAATCTACCACCCCATCAACTACGATCTCTTGAGTGTTTATTCTATTAAATGAGTTTTGTGAATGTTCTGTGACATGAGTTTTATGAATGTTCTGTGAAATGAGTTTTTTGAATGCTATGTGGTATTCTGTGTGTTATGTGAAATAGGTTTTGTGGTATTCTATGAACGTTAATAGCGTACCTAGATCAATTAACAATGTACGCAGTGTTATTTATGGTGTGTTTGGTTGCGCGATTGCAAAACTGATTCTGCAGGAAGCTCACTTTCTCAGTTTTTTGAAATCGCAGCTTTTAGATACTATTTGTCTGCAATCACTGGATTTAAAACTGCAATTGCAAAATTGTTTGATTGCACGATTGTAAACGCAGCTTCCTGCAATCACAAACGCTGCGCAATCGTGCAACTAAACGCACCCTTAATGATCATAATTAATTGTTCACTGTGTGTGTTATTGATGATGATGATGATATAATGTGCATAATATTTTTTAATCTATGAATACATATACACAGTGTACATAGAATCAACACATATGCATAATGTACAAATCCTTGACGTTTAAAAGTTTTTTTTGTAAAATATTTGAGATTATCCATGGAATCCTTCATGGTAGTTTGTTCTTATAATGGAGAAGCACAACTAGTTAATATTTGTAGAACTACAACATATTTAGATATTGTAAATAAAATATGTTAAAAATGGAAGTTTAATGCATCCAAAGTCACTTTGCATTATGACATTCCTGTTTAAACCAACGTCAGAACGACTCTTGTGAACAATATAGATGTTGAGATGATGTATGACATTCACAAGATATATGGTGCCAAGTTTATCCAGATGAATATTTTCGTAAATGCGAGAGAGCCTTGATGGAGATGCAGATGTAAGGTAAATTGTTATCCTGCTTTTTCTCATGATCACAAATGGTTTAACAATATGCTAATAATGTACTCGTACATGGTTTAATAGTGTACCATTGAAAATTAATAATAAACTCAATATATTTAACAATATACTAAATATTATTTTTAATATTATATTGTAGTGTTTTATATGCTTTATTATATCACATTTAATATTGCGATAAGAATGAATTACAGGATGTTCAACAGTGTCCAACCAAACCTAGATACATCAATACTTACATCTGTAGCATAGTTTCTTAAGGGAAAGCTATTTGTGGGAGTTCAAGAAGTGGGATGCTGATAAATATGTACTAGTTGTTCAGAGGACAGAGGAAAAAGGCAACATATGCATCAAAACTCCATTAACAAAAATCAAGTCAGAGAGAAAGGAAAAAATAGAATTGAGTCACAGGCAGCAGATCTGGACGTAATGTGATTGTATTATTGTTCGAGATGCAAGAGTCTTGGACACAACAGGAAGACATGCAGAAATTCAGTTGCAATTAAAGAATGAAGTTGTTAGTCTTATTTGAAAAGCAACTTGTTGTTTTAATTATATATTCTCATTGTCATGTATGAACATTTATTTGTATTCTTATTGCTTATTGAGTGCAGTTGATATGATGATGTTTATTTGGCATGCTTATTGCTTATTGAATGTATGTTAATTCTAGTGATGCTTAAACTATTGCGAATGTATACAGGGTAGTAGATAACAGTGTACTTAGATGAATTAACAATGTATTGGTAATACATAACAAATACCCAGATGGACTAACAATGTACTAGAAGTGAATCATAGTGTAACCAGATAGACTAACACAACAGTCGCAACTATATCATTCATAACACAACTATCATTCAGAACACAATTATAATTAATAATACAATTCCATTCATAACACAAATATAATTTATAACACGACTATCATTCATAGCACAACTATTATTCATAACACAACTAGTATTACATAAGTTATCTATTCAAAACAAAACTATCATTCATAACATAACTTATATTCATAACATTAATTAGTCAATAAATGTACATTAGATCAATTAAAAAACACAACTTTTTGTCCATTCAAGTTATATGAATAATAGATACATTCAAAAAACCAAAGATAACAATTTTTCCTTCAATGCTTCCCTTATAATATAGTTAACATTGGTGAAGCACTTGCTCTTCAACCTAGAGTCCGTTGATGTCAAGTCTATGATTGTCATCTCCCCAAAAGTAGGAAATTCTATGTTCGAATAATATCGGTGCTGAATTATTAGAGAATTGAGAACGAATGTCAATTGGATTATTCCTGTATACATGGAATAACATAGATAAACATAAATTACTGAAAATTAATAATGTACTCAAATAAATTAATAATGTACTCAAATTAATTAACAATGTACCCAGATTATATAACAATGTATAAAATATAAAACCGATACAAGTACCCATCATAGAACAAACATTCACATAATATTACAGACATTGACAATACAACATCAGAGATTGTAAGTTAAAGAAGTGGTAGATTCAGAGAGAGAATACCTCACTGGTTAACACCTGGGATGGTCGATTTGAAATGGATAGGAGAGAGGGAGGGCTGAGGTTGCACCGCTATGGGAGGGAGGGGGGAGATACGTGGAGAGGCAAAGAGCATCGCGTCGATGGTGGGCAAGGGTCAAGGGATTGAACAAACGAGGACGGTTCGGGAAATGATTCAGGGTTTAAACGAACAAGGACGATTGGGTAAGAACAAAAGCCCCCCACATCGATGGTTGAGATAGTTGAGGAAGAAAGAGTTCTTCAATTGATGGTGGAGATCAGATTTTAGGTTTAAATGGGGGACGATTTTGGGGAAAAAGGACCACGGTTCAAACAGAAAGTAAAAATGTGAGAGAGGGGATAATCTGGTTATTTGAGAAAGTTTAAAAGGTGTTTTGGGAAGTCAAAAAGGGGAGATTGACGGAAACTATTAGGTTGAACCTAAAAATAATGAGATTGGAAGATAGGGATTCAAAGAAAACTCAAAACAAACCAGTGACCTAAAAATAATAGGGGATGACTGGGAGGACATCTAATTAATTTCTCTAAAATATAATATGGTATATATTATTTTTTTAAAAATTCAAAATGTGTGCAGATTTTATAGGGATCTGGACCGTTCCTTACGAGAGATAATGTAAAATATGAGATAAAAAATAAAAATTCATAATAATTTTTAGGGCAAATTTTAAAAATTATTTTATTTTAAAAAAATCAAGACTTTAAGTAGTTTTATAATTGCAAAACTAACATGGGATCAATTTGATTGGGTGTAACACCTATACTACTTAATGTGCACCTCAATAATAACATATATAAATGTATATGAATTTAAAGTATATAAAACAGTTAAAATATAAAAAATTATACTTCAATGAAAACAAAATTATACAAGGTCAAAATATAACTGTTGAATGAATAAAGACAGCTCTTACTTGTGGGAAGTGACATACATATCATTATTAAATTTATAGACACCTCACACATTTTTACATTTTTTAAGCACTAACCTCCACTTTGGAGAATAAAAGTGAATAAGGAGACAAAAAAATGTTTATTTTAAAAAAATAAAACCCGATAACTATAATTAAATAAAATAGGAATAGACCATATGACTATTCTTGAGGGATACCGAAATTGCTTATCAAGCCATGGGAACTAGTCAATAAAAATGTTGTTGTGTAGTATTAAAAAGTTCTCTTACTGTCACACATATCTTAAAAACTATCACATCTATCATATCCCACACATACATTTCTTTCACTTTATTATCAAACATAATTTATTTATATAGGCAATATAATTGTTATTTAAAAAATGATAAATCATTATCCATGTTTATTCATCACTTATCCTTACTTTATTTCAAGGTGAACCAAACAACAAAAAGATCAAGATCACATTTACGTTTCGTTGCAGAATGTGAAGCCCAGTATAACATTCTCCTACACCATCAATACTTAAAGTACTTTAATAGAGGGGCACAATAACAACACAAAACAAAACAAGACAGATCCCAGCTTTCCCTAAACTTCTCAAGTGAAAACAAATAAGCAAAACTATAAATCCATTCACAGGTATTATCTGTGGATAGATTCACCACATTTCATGAGATAACAAAACATAGGTGGAAACCAATAAAAATTGTGGCATTAACAGTGCATTACATCCTCATTATTGGGAACAGACATTTGAGTCCTTCGGATAGTTATGATGGAAGGGGAAAAAAGGCAAATAAATCTGAGTTTTGGGTGGAGATGTCCTCCACGGCTGACCTTCAGAATGTCAGACTGAATCCTCTCATTCTACCGTGTCCGAGATAATAGCTATAAACAAAAACATTAAAAGGTTTCATGAGTATACAAATAGGCTACGAAGATAACAAGGAAACCGCATAGTGAATATCAAAGGATGCGGACTACAAGCAACCCACCAAGTAACTACTTTCATTCTCAGCACACTGAGTTATCATACTTTAATTAGCAACATTGCAATACAATATCAACACAAATCTGGTTATGATATCAGGAGATGAATATGATACGCTAAAATTCTTATATTTGTTACTCAGTTAATACACACAATCTGTTATTGAGTTGGAATTTAAATCACCGGACCATCATCAAGGCCACTGACCAATTAGCAAGTCACTGAACTTCAATTCTCATTTTTCAAAGAAAATAATGCCAAAGCAATATAGACTACTAAAAGAAGCACTTAAATAAGACTGTCATGATGATGATAATTATAGCATTCCATGCAAATTAAGGATAGGTATACTAAGGGAATTGCTTGATTTACTTGAACAAATCACATCCTTGTCTTATCTTATTTCAGTTATGGAATATAAAATCAAAACAATTCAAAATCAGAACTGTTGACCATCATAAAAATAACTTATCTTATTTCAGTTATGCACTATAAATCCAAGGTTCTGCTTCTTTTTTTTTTTGGAAGAACAGTTCTACATTGTTTTAAAAAGTTGAATATATTTCAAACCGGAAAGTCCAATTTTCACAATGAACAATTTCCTGTATCATATAAATTGTCAAACTGAATGAACAGTCTAAATTTTTTGAATCAATGAATTTATCACATTAACATTGTGTTCAAAACTAATGAAAAGATAAACAAGGATTCAGCATCAGGGGAAGAGTAACATTTATGAAGGTAAAGGAGAACCAGCAAATTAGTATGAGAGCAATGGGCTATCAACTGCTTTTAGCCTCGTTTCCCATATTTCTGTTATAGTGTAACTCAGTGTAGCTATGGCTTCTACCAACATGAGATAAGTGTACAAAAATTGTAAGTAAATCATACTACCACAAACCCCACCAACCCACATGAAGCAATACACTCTCCTCTCAAACCCTTTCTTCTTTTCCCATGTTGTCCCACAAAAGATATAATGATAATCTCCACTTACATTCAGCATATGAAAGAATCTGAGTTCACTTAGAAATGAGCATGGAATATGGATATATCATATCCATATGTCAATAGTCAATAATTTCTCTCATCTTCTCTCTATATCAAAGATATCCAATAAAGAAAATTAAGTAATATGGGATGTTTGCGAGAATAAAGGTGGGGGTTGGGGGGGGGGGGGGCGCAAAGAAAATAGAGAATGATCACAGGAGACAAAATACTTAGGCAGCCAATTTTAACAACAACAACAACAACAACATTTTTCAAGGAGGTCTAACTCTATAGATTAACTCTCCTTCCCTTCTCTTAAGAATAGCAATATTCTTCACTGCCCTAGAGAAGCTGACACACCCAGCCCCAATACAATGAAATCCCCAAACTCTTAAAGAACAAAAGCAATTCTCAGTGTTTGTTTTTTTCCTTTTTTGGAAAATAAAATAGAAGCAATATTACTAGAATAGATGCCCCCGAACAACGAGGGAGACGAGTGATCTCCTTACAAAATCATGGAAAGAAGAAAAGAAAAGAAAATAAAGGGGAAACCCCACTAAATCCCCCCGTAGTTCTAAAATATGTTAAGGTAATTAGGTGATTGTTTCTATCCAAATCATTTCCAACTGTGAATTTCTGACCCCTTGAAGCTTACCAATTATGCCATGGAAGTTTTTCAAGCTCTCTTTATCCCTCTTCATGAAGAAGGCAATCCAATCTATTCATAAATATTCTCAGTGTTACATCTTTCACATGTGACATAATAATCTAAAAACTCTCCGACAGGCATAGTGGATCGAAGTTGGTGATAAGACTCTTCTAATACAGTAACTTCAAGTTTTGTCTTTCCTCATTTTTCTATATTATAGTAACATCCTTGTTAAAAGAATGCCTCTACACTCTACAAGTTCCTACCAACTTCATGTCCTTTTGATCCATACAACATGATCCGTTCGATTCTCATATAAAATTGTTCAACTACTTGTATAGCTTTTACCATAAAGACTGCTGGAAACACCTCCATACATCCAATAAACTTCAATTTTGGTTTATTAATGTGCACATCCACATGTCTGTCTAAGATCAGACCAAAATATCTAATAAAATCATCTTGAAATATACATTAATCCACAAGCATCAGTTCTAACAGAAGACTTCCTCTCACCATTTACATCAAACTAGATTTACATATACTTTGCCTACAATAACAAAAGAGCAACAGGTGTATTATGAGAGATATTAAAGACTCCAAACCCCAAATTTGTTTAACCCCAAATTTGTTTCTCATCAACTCAATTGCTCTCCGAATTATATCGGTCATGCAAAACCCAAACTCATATTCAAGCGAATTCAGATAAACAAAAATTTCCCCCAACCAAAATAATCACTACATGCAAATTCTCATCTGATTGGTAATTTTTTCAAAGACACCAGATAAACACCAAAAACTCAATGACAATAATACAACCTTCCACGACCACAAATATCAACATTTTTGTTCAAAGAAAAACAAAAAATCATTCATGCCAGATGCTTATCCTAATAATCAACGTAACCACAGAAATCAAGAAGTCTGACATCCAACAAGACCAATCAACAGGGATATAGATTCATTCAGCAAAGGTGATCAATGAAAAAAAATCAAAGATATCGACGAATCCACCACAACAGTAAGACCGGACAAAGGAAACACTAAAATCAACCAGAGAAATCCAGATCCCATCATACAAGACCGATGACCACACAAGTCCAACACATATTCGAATAAACCAGTTCCAGAGCATCATTACAGGAATCGCAAACAAACAACATCCAATCGCTTCAGATCTATCGATAGAATGAACAAAAATAGAAACCCTAAAAACAAAATAGAGAGATAGAGAGAGAGGGAGAAAGGGACTGACAGGGCTTCTCGGGTTTTCCGGACTTCCACTGGGTGAAGGAGAAGTGGACCTTCTCGCGGGTCAAGGCCTCGGTTTTGTGGGGCTCCTTGAGGCAGCCGCGGACGAGGGAGGCGCAGATGTTCGAGTAGCTTATGTACGTCATCCCCGCCGCCCTCCAAAACGGTGCCGCCGCGTTTGACGCCATTTTTTTTTGTGCTTTTCAGCGAATCGTCTTCTTCTTCTTCGCAGGAGGAGCCTTGGCCGATTCGTCTGTGACAAGGGAGTTTCACTGTTTGGTTTGTTATTTATTTATTGTGTTTTTTATTTTTTAGTTCCTCTAAAATATATGATTTAATAATCGATCCATCATTTCTTCATATTTTTTTAAATTTAAAGAATATATTTTATCTTTAAATTATTTTATTTTTTTTAGTCCATCTCAGAAATTAAAAAAACATATCATAGAGCTTAAATCAAAATATGAAGAAATGAGAGAGAATGATTTTTAGAACTTAAAAATAAAAAATCTTTCTTTATAAGTTTGGCTATCGTGTTCCGTCGGAACATTTTTTTAAGAAGGGGATGTTTACTTCCACCCCTCTTACCGAATTTTTTTATTTTTAGTTTTTGGTTTAAAGACATGGGAAAAATTGATATAATTCCCTAAGAAATTCTTTTAATTCATGAAAAATTGAAACCGATTTAATCACTTAATTAAATTGCTTCAATATATACATTTAAATAAATCTAATTTAGTTTTTTATGACAAAAATACTTCTGCTTTTTCTTGAAAATTCTCCTGTTATCCTATATTCATTGAGGGTAAAAAAATCAATATAACTCCATCAAAACTTATGAAAATTGATAAAAGGTCTATGTCAGTAAGTACATTTAAAATCAAGCACAGATTTAGTTAGTGCATTATAATAATTTATCAAGCAAAATTTAAAAGGGTAATATAGTATTAAATCATGTATGGTCATAGTGAACCACATATCTGGTTAGTTTCGATCACAATATGGGCTAAAGTAAATATTGTCTAATGATATAATGACTTGAGAGAATTTTTATTTTATAAGAATCTTTTTCGATTTTTATAAGTTTCTAGAAAATCTATCTATTAACTAAGCGAAAGTGTTTAAGTTTTTCAACTTTGTTTCTTTGTAACACTTTTATTCCGAATTTACTCTTAATTTGTTATGATAATTATTTTTTTTATCAAGGAGGAAAAATAGAAAAATAAAATAAAGGATATGGTGATATATTCACTAAATTTATCTTATTCAAATCCACAAATCTTTTTTATGGTATCGATACAATATTATATTAAAAAAATCTAAGGAAAAAAAGAGATATTCACCAATCTATCTTCTTTAAATCCACAAATTCTTATAATAATGTGAATTAATATTATTAAAAATAAAATATCAGCCTTTTTTGTCGTTTGTTTTTTTTGTTGACTTTTTAGTTTTGGTTGTTTTGCATCCAATTTGTGGGAGTAGGGTTATGCATTTTTTTTGTTTTTCATTTATGTTTTTGGGAAAATGAACAAAAAAATCTTTTAAGAGTTTAAAATACCTAAATTAGGCATTTTTAAAAATTGTACCTAAAAAAAATCTCATTTCATAGTTTTTAAAAAAACAAAAGACTAATATGCCCTTATGTAATTAAATATTTAATGTCACTGTTTTGAAATACCCTTAAATGATATTGTTGATAATTTTTCATTGTGTATAATTATAATATGTAATTTAAATCTATGTTGTGCCCCAATACATCAGATGATATTTTAGTATTTTAAATATTTATTTATATTTTTTTGGCTATTTACATATTTTTATGATATCATTAATACATATCTATTTTAAAAAAAACATCAACATTTAATGGGGTTCATCATAAAAATTCAAATCATATTGGTACATATTTTATAAAATCCACCTAATCACAAAGAATCTACAATAAAAAAAATAATCTGCATGAAAACGTGTGAAATATATTAATAAAATAAAAATGGTGAAATATTTTAACAAAATTAAGATATATGGAATGTATTAAAGATCTAATTGTATAGGGGTATATTAGTCTTTTGTGTGTTTCAAAATTGTAAAATGAGATTTTTTTTTAAGTATAATTTTAAAAAGTGACTGATTTTGATATTTATAAATTTTGTGAGATTTTTTTAGTCATTCTCCCTGTGATTTTTTGTTAGGATCTCACTCTAACCAATCTAAAATCTATCTATATTACTAACCATGTTTTCAACTTTATAACACCAATAATTTTTTTAAGATATATTAAATGAATGGTGATAATCATATCGCGTTATCATATTTTTTTTGTTATTATTTTTTATTATATTTAAAATGAGATAAATCATAAAATCTATCACTAATTTCTTGTCAAATATGAGATTCAACATTGGATCTCACTTTTTATCATAAAATAATCATTTTGAGAAAAAAAAACTATTTCACAATCATAAATGTATATCGAAAATATTTTTCTAATAAGCTGTTAATCACCGCAATAAATTTCAGTTATAACATATCTCTTTTACGTATAATTAGATAGTAAATTTTAGAAACAATTTAATTAATCATTATTAAAATATTTATGTATATATAATATGATACATTATAAAATTATATTGCAACATGATACATCAAAACAAAAAAACATGATACATTATATTGCATGTACATGAATTGAAAAAACTATTGATGGTTCGTGGGATTTAAAAATAAAAAATCCTGGAATCCAAGAATCTGTCTAGCTTACACCCACCGGGCGGTGACTGCACACACACCGAAAATAAAACCCCAATTCGTCTCACTTCCGAAGAGCCCGTAAGCGATACAACCCTTCGATCGCCCATCCGTATTTCGCTACAACCCAATCTGTCCTCGATCGATTCGATGAAAATCCCAAACAAAGCGGATCCGTCGTAGCCCTAGGCCTGTTAGATGCTCTTCTTCCCCTCTCCGCCCCCATTGGACCTCCCTTCCCTCCTCCGGTTCGCCCTCACAGCCCTCGCCCTTGCCGCCGGATTCCTGTATCTCCTGAGAAACGCCGCCTCCAGGTACTTCGTCATCGGCGACGATCACGCTTTCGAGGAGGCCAGGGATCGGCGGATGATGGCCAATCGCGCGGCGTCGGCCTCCTCCAGCGGAGGCAGCGGCGGCGTCTCTTGCTTCGTCTGTGGCCGGGGTGGTTCCATGAGGTGCTCCCGGTGCAAGATTGTTTTCTATTGGTGAGTTTGCCATGTCTATTTTCCTTGATCAAATTTTTTGGCACATTATGATGAGTGAACGGTGTAAATCGAGTTTCTTGATTGATTTTTTTATTGAATCAATGAAGAAGATTATTGAATTTAAGTTTGAATATTAAGAGGGATCTAGTAGGTTATCAGGGTCAATTGGGAAATTGGGCTGTTGAAATTTATATCTAGTGATTAGAATTGAAAAAAGTGATCCATCATTCTCTATAATTGTCTGAGCATGACAGCATGTTTGATCATCATAGTTACAGAGGAGAAGACAGGTTTGACTGGTTGAAGCATGGCCAGAAACTGAATCCCTTTTGTTTCAAAGTGACTTGTGTTGTTCTTATGGACAATCAATAATCAGATTTTATAAAAAAAAATCCTTTTTTCATATGTCTTTAAAAAAAAAGGGTTATCCTTAACTGAATTATCATGATTGAAAACACCAAAGAATGAGGAGAATAGGAAGTTCTTACTGAACAAAACAAAGGGATATTTGTGCCTTTGGATTGTTGTACAGTGTGCTAAAATAAAGAATGCAATATTCTATAAGGTTCTCTCACTATGCACAATTCAATATAGCAATAATTAAATCGAAAGAACTAAGCAAAATAGGTGTGCACCAATATCATTCTGATGCTTGACGCTTTAAATTGCCCGATGATGTTTTTGCCCATTGTATATTTGTGTGCGAGTGTATCTCCAACTCCCTGCAGCATTTAAGAATGAAATTGACTATCGCAAAACCAGGGAAGGCTCCGTTTCTTAAAACTTGATGCAAGGGGACCTCATACTGGGATCACATATAAAATACATAGTAGTGGACCTTTGTAGATCTTTAATTAACCTTTTTTAATTGAGATTACATAACAGCGGTGACACATAAATTGTACCAGAACAAGAATTTTAATTCACAATTGTATTTGTAACCCAAAAAAAAAAAAAAGAGATTAGACCAAACCCCAAAACCTATTAAATGATTGTAAATAAATCTGTGTAGAAATAAAGAAAATAGTGCATCATCCAATTGCATTGTGAATGTTCTATCGTGAATATTTAACTTTTATTCGCTATGTTTCCTAGCGAAATCAAAACCTTGAAAAGGAGCAAAATCTTCCTAACGAGGTTCCGTGAACCTCAAGGATTTTCTATTCTTATACAAAAAATTCAGGTGGTGCAATCTTATCTTCCTCCAAAAGAAGGAAGAAAAAAATGGATCATGGAGCACGCATGCCACCGTAAATTGGTAAAATGATGGCCAATAATTGTTTTAGAAAGCATACACAGTATGCTTTGATTTTTCCTTATTTTGAATAAACCCAAAGGATCAAGCAAATAACATATGAGATAATATAATATGATGTTAATTTATATTTTCTCTGTTTTTTTAAAATATCAATAAATTGCATTATGTTGAACTAAGTGCTTCTCATGGATGCACAATGTTCGTCTGTGAAGAGTCGCACTGTACTGATTTTGATCTGGTTTTTTATTTGTTTTACTAAACCAACAAATATCCAAGGAACAATAGTAATTAAGATATTTATTCAAAGTTGAAAAAAAATTAGAATATTTCTCTCAGGTTATCTAACAATAAAGTCATCATCCCTATGGAGCACCTATGAGGTGGTGCACACATCATGCCTAACTGAAGTTTTCAGGCACTATTCTCAACATAATATTTATCATTCAATTTCTTGGTGCAACGTGTAACATGGAGGTCAATTTTGATTTAGAATTATGATCTAGACTCGGCCACTTGGGTGTAGAGATGGAGTTATTATTGTTGTCATTTTTTTTATGATCTTTTCCTATTCATATGTTTACGTGAATTATTTTTATTGGGCAACCCTTACACTTTTTACAATCTTATGCAGCAAGAGGCCTTTTATGAATTTGATTGAGTTCTAGCCGTTCAACTGCTTTCTTATATTTTGGCAATTGTTTTGCAGAAACTTGCTTACAATAAATATTCGTTGTATTGGTATCACTTGTTCTAGGAATTATGGCATGCTTGTTGATGATGATTCCATTACTATCCTTGGAACTACTATTACGCTGATTTTGAACCATGTACATCCGATATTTCCTACATCAGTTTCACGAATATTTTCTATGACATCTGATTTTTTTTGTTAATAAATATCTTCTTTTGTTTTTCTTCTTTTGATATTTTTTTCCTGGATTGTACATAATTTTGTGGGAATTCTAAATGTTCACACCTCACATTTCAATTTTGCCGGAACTATTTTCAGCTCAAAAACCTGCCAGGCGAAGCATTGGCAATCTGAGCATAAAATGAAATGCAACATACTCAAATCATCAAAAAATATTGTTCCTGTTCAGTCGGCAAATACTCATAGAAGAAGAGAATTTTCACACTGGGGGGACAATTTCAGTGCAATTAAGTTGGTCCCCTGTGGATCCTGTAAGGTGTCACAGGTAATCCATTATTTTAACTTTCAAACTAGTGCTTGGTATTTTTGGTGGTTTCTTTCTCACATAATTACACATCATCCAATTGCAATTGTGCAGATTCTTTTTCCATATGATGAATTTGCGAAGCTTTATAATTGGGACAAGCTAGGATTCCCTCCTTGTGGACTTCAAAACCATGGAAACAGGTTCATGAAGAAAAATATTTTTGCAATAAGAGACAACCTCTCTGCATATTCTGTAATACATCATATAATTTTTCCATGTATCATATGTCCCTCACTTGATTTTTTTTTCTGCAGCTGCTATGCTAATGTGATTCTTCAGTGTCTTTCCTGCACTCGACCACTTGTTGCCTATTTATTGGGAAGGGGCCATTCTCAAGAATGTTAGTGTTGAAAATTGAACAGTTGATGGTCATTCTATTTTGCTATTTACTTATTTAACAGGAGGACAGTTGCTAATCTATCATTTGTTTATTTAGGCTATCGGACAAACTGCTTCTTGTGTGAGCTTCAGTCCCACATTCAAAAAGTGAGCCAAAGTCTACATCCTTTCTCACCAAGTAACGTTCTTTTGCGGTTGACCAACATCGATGGTAATTTTGGCTATGGAAAACAAGAAGATGCACATGAGTTCATGAGGTTAATCTCTTTCTGATTTGTACATTCCAAAAGAATAGCTGGTTACCATTCACTGAATATACTTCAAATTGATTATTTGATATTGATATACTTTTTCTCAATATTATATTATTTTATAGGTTGGCAATTGATACAATGCAATCGGTTTGTCTCGATGAGTTCGGAGGAGAAAAATCTTTGGATCCTAGCACTCAAGAGACCACTCTTATTCAATACATATTTGGTGGTCACTTGCAGTCGCAGGTTTTATTATCATTCTAGTGTGTTTCTTTTTATGTTTTGATTTGGTGATTATTAAATTGTTGTTATTGGGTTGAAAAGGATTTTTTATCGATCTTTTGATGGGCAGCATTTCCTTTTATCTGATATAATTTTTTTGCTAAATTCAGTATGTATTATGTAATCTTATTGCTAAATTTTTTTTATCCCTCTTCCACCTGCTTAACAACTACCTCATCATTATTCTATTTCTACTAATGTTGACTATTACTAACATGACTCTGCAAGAGTTAATTAATTGAACTTAGTTTAGCTTACATTATATACTGAAGTTGATCTTGCATTATAATTTTGTTATGAATTCTATGAGTTTTTTTTCCATATGCCTAGAAACATAAAGCAGTTGGCTAGCAACCTCATTTCTCTCAATATCCTCTTTGAGTGGAGATCTTTCTGATTCTTAAAAAAATTACGACGACTATACTAACTGTAATTGGTGAAAGATACATCAAGGTTAAGATGTTGGGTCATCCAACTGCAACTAGTACAATTTTGAATTTGGAATGCTGTTGGGGTTCTCCAAAATTCTAACATTGTTAGATCTTGGTGTGTCTATGCTGTTCTGTGGATTTGAAATTGATGAAAATGATGATACAGCTTGTATAACCTATGCAGAAAATGAACGCTTTTTGCAAATTTCAATCCGTAGGTGGGTGCATTTGTGTTGTCCTTTTTTGCATGACATGAAGGTCATGCTCCAACTACCTAAGTATAGTCCCCTATAGCTTGTCCCTTTGTGGCGCATGATACATGTCTTCCTAAGTGTAACAGGGCGGCTTAGGGTGCCTGTTAGCTGCTGATTCTATTAATACACTTGATTTGACATTTTCAAATGCAAATGAGCTTTTTTACACATCTTCTATTTGAAGGAACCATGCATTGTTTGGAATTTTAAGGCGTCGTGTCTGATAGAGAGATGTACATGATGATGCTTCATGGTGTTAGTTTACATTGTGAAAGTGTTTTTTATATTTTATACTGTGCAGTGTGTGCTGAGTATTAAAAAGTACTATATTTGTTTATGGTGATAGACATTAAGTATCAGGCTATCAGTTGATATTAATAAATTTTATCAACTTTTGTTTTATTTTCTATGTGAAAGCATTCTTTCAGTATTGTTCATTATCCTGATTTACTATCTGATATCTTCATATTAGTAAATAGGCGCATCACTGTACGCTTAACCTATGCTTGTACGCATCCAATTGCAGTTCGATCAGGATCAAACTGTTTAGGGCTTGTGTTCTATTTTCTACCATAAGTGACTGTTTGTGGTCATTCCTGTTGTAAGGTGTATGAAACACCCAAGCCTGATTGAAACAATTATTAGGACTCACACAGGTTTTTCAATGTTTCTATCTGACCCTCCACACTGTACTGAGTATATGAACTCCAGTACACATGCTTAATCCACAAAAAAAAACGTGAAATTAATTTTGGATATTAAGGAAGGGTTGCTCATTTGTTTGTTTTTTAATTATTTTGAGTGATTTTTGCAAGAAATGGAGATACATTGAAATTCTCAAATCTGAGTTATATTTGATACCAAACGTTGCATCTTAGGACCAAAGGGTGAGATGATGCTAAATTTAGGCATCTTGTTCCTTCTTGAAGTGGGATCATTCTTGCATTTGGCTTCCTCAAACAGGCAAATTATTAGAAACCCGTCCAAAAAAATTATTATTATTGTCAGAACCCTTCAAATGTGAACTGCCTTTTTTCAAAAAACACAGATGTCCATTTTGTTACACAATCTGTTTGAAAACAGTGGATGGACAAAAGTACTCCCCATTAGATGTAAGATCCCTAAGGTCTGTGGATGGGCAAAACTAGCCTTGTCAATGGTTGGATCCTGACCCTGGCTCGACCCGATAGAAGGGGCACGAACCTGATACTATGGACCTGAGACCCATTTTGGACCCAGACCTGACTAACCCATATCGGGTCAAGTTTTGTGTCCACCCCAACCTGCTCCCATAGATCTGGACTTGGATATTCCTGTTCGGTTGATCAGGGACCAACACTGGATTCTTTTGACATATTTTTATCTAAAGAATCAATAAAGGCATATCACCTAGGTGTTATTGCAGAAATTGAAATCCCTCAAGCAGGACCTGTCGACGACATCAGGTCCCTTGTTCGGGTCCATGTATGCAGTCCCGATCAACAAAGTGAACCTCCATACCCACCTCCCTGAAAAACCATCTCCCCCACCATATATAAAGGTCACCATATCTGGTCTGTCAACGAAGAAGCGAAGCAGCCATAGAGAGAGAGGTCGACAATGCGAAAGATGAAATGGCATCTTCCGCTGCCTTAGATGCAGAGGATCCTCCACCTTCATTGGCGGAGCCTTTGCTTCAGATACCCTCTCGTGCTCTTCTGCTGAGACCTTCACACCACCACTACCACCTCCACCACCTCTGTCTCTTCCAGGCTTGAGGCACTGTTTGACATGAAGCACAGTTCTTGCTGCAAGTCGGGATGAAATCCAATTTTATGTTGATAACCTCTCCTCCATTCTGCCCTTGGAGATTTCGATCTAGGTTTTCAATCATCTTCACTAGTTTTTAATCAAACAAGTCCCAAAAAGGATAAAAATAAAATAAAACAAACCTCTTTATATTTCGGGATTGACTTGGGCCCGTTGGGTCCAGATCCAAGTTGTCTTCGTCTAGGGTCCGACAATCCTAGACAAGACCCAACCCAATGGAGCCTCTATCGGGTTGGGTTTGGGTCCACACCCTGATCTGACTTGAACCCGACTTGTTGACAGGTTTAGTCAAAATTGTCCAAAATTAGTTTTAAGACCCCTCCTCCTTGACCTAGACGACCTAGACCCCTCCTCATTTATTGTGCATCTGATTTTGTTTCCTTTCCTTCTTTTTTTTCACATTTTATGGAGTTGTACCACATTAATTTTCTATATAATGGTGGTAGGATTTCTACATCTCTCTCAAAAAAAAAACTTTCGGTTGGAGTATTCTTTTACAACTCAATCTATTACTAACAAGGAAATATTAAATTATATAGATTATAGGAATTTGCTCTTGGTCAGGACAAGAAAAGAGCAAATAGAGGATAAGTGGGCGAGGGATTTTGTTTTTGAACTTCTCCTACTGTTTGGTCACCTGAACTATTTCACAAGGATGAAGTTGATGTAGGTGGGTTATGTTGAGTGGAGCTTCCACATTTGAGTTTGTTCTAAATTTTGGTCAAGATTTTAAAGATGATTTGTTCTGAATTACGTCCCTGGAGGTCATCTAATAGTTTAAAAACCAGTTGATATTTTTAAAATCTGTTAGTATCATTTTTTGTAAAAAAATCCTTTATATGATACCTCCTTGTAAAGGAAATGTTGATCAGGTAATTGAGGACGCATGAGCTGCATCGTGGGCTCATTATAAAAGATGAGTTAGTCACTTAAGGGGAGTGAAGTTTGTCTAATCTGATGATCAAAAGACCTCCCTTCACTTTTCTTTTTGCACCTTGTCTTGTTTCAATCGTTCAAGGGGAGTCAACTGGTGTTGACAGGTTGATTATAACATGCAGATGTTGTATGCATGCATGCTAGTAACCTGGTACTAGTGTCTTTTTAAATCAATTTAAATGACGATCTTATACAATCCACGTAAAGAAACAAATGTGGTTGATTTCCTTACCGTCTTACATAGTAACAAACAACCGCTGTAGTAGGTCACTTGCTACTGAATTACCTGAAGGTCATCTAATGACTTCCGAGACTTATTTTGGTAAGCCTTCCAAGACTTCCATGCAATTGCAAACAAATGGACCTTATTAATTAATCATCATCTTCTTCCACATATTTTAATTTATTTAACTGTTGCTCATTTTAAAAGGAGAGGATTCATGTTCTTTCTCTATGTTTCTGTTTTCTCTGTTTATATCAGTATTAGAAAGCGTGTTGCACCAAAAATCTCTCCCCCCCCCCCCTCTACAGATGCATAATACACAGAGGGAGAAAGACATACACGTGTCTGTGTCTGTATTTTTATATAAGATTTCTGTTTTGAAGGTCATATAATGAATTAGATCGATAAGTTGCAAAAAAGTAGAATTAAAATTGATAAGTTCTATCTTTTTTCACATTTAGCTCTCTTTTTTGAACTTAATATGTAACGCCTGGATATTAAACTTTAGAAACTTAGGTTTTTTTCAAATGAAAACAGACATATGGTAGGAGCATCATGAGTTGAAAAAGGATCATATGAATCAGTTTGTGATTCTCCTATAGATCACAAGATTTCTGATCTGGTTAAGACTACTCTGTGGTGATTAAAATCAGTGTTCGGATATGCGGCCCGTATGATCACTTTTTTTTAAAAAAAAAGCAAACCTAAATTGATGCCGTCCCTAACCTAATCAACCCTAGTCTTCGATCTTCTTCATCGACAACACTAGACAGTAGACACCTTCTTCATCGACTTCTTCTTCGATCGACGACACTCAGACCTGCGGCTTCTTCTTCTTCTTTGTCAACGACACTCTTCATCAACTTCTTCTTCTTTTACATCGACCAGACTCTCTTCTTCACAAGCCTTTTGATATCTCTCTCTCTCTCTCACCGTTTTTTCCTAAATAAGCTATTGAAGGGGGCAGTCAATGTATTTATGCATTGTGACTGACACCTGTGTTTTTTTTGGGTTTACAATTGGGAATTTTTTTTAGTTTTTACAATTGTGACACGAGTCTTGGGTGTCGTTTATAATAAATGATTTACAGTTGGAATTTTGAGTTTTTTTTTTTTTTTTGGTTATTCTTAGTTTTGTTGGATGTATATGTTGGTGATCTAGAATATCTATGATGTATCCTTTATATTGTGACAATTTGGTTAAAATAGATATCTTGGGGGTCTTTAACAAATCCTTTGTATGTATGTCTTTAACATTTATATAAGTTTAGAAATTATATTTTTATTAATAAAAAATTACAGAACCGCATATACTCCCGCATATCGCATATACTTTGTGCAGTATTACAATTGCACAGAAACTTCATACCGCATATGCAAACATTGATTAAGATACATTAAATGGAAAACTAATTCAAAAACAAAATTCTTGGGAATAGTAATATATTAGTTTTTAGATTTGGACTGTTAAGATTTTTAAATTTCCAGATAAGAGTACTATTTGCAGTATACTATGCTCTTAAATCTGTAATAGTTGGTCCAACTTGCAGTAATTCTTTTGTTTCTTAGGCATGAGCTCAAAAATGTTATCAAATTTAAGCACATTCTTATATTTCTTTGAGAATCTTATTGTTTTAGGTGCATCCTGAACATTTATTCTTTTTTCGAGAAAAAAAAATCATGTTTTGTTTCTATAAACCTCTACACTTCTCCAGGATATGTTTGATGCATTGTATCCCAGTTGTAATTTTCATTATTGATTCTGTTATATACAGATTATATGCACAATGTGCAACAAAATATCGAATCGTTATGAGAACATGATGGATCTGACGGTTGAAATCCAAGGTGATGGTGGCTCTTTGGAGGAGTGCTTGAACAAGTTCACTATGAAAGAATGGCTTGATGGGGAAAACATGTACAAATGTGATGGGTATGTGTTCATTTATCATATTATGAGAAATGAGATGACTATTTAGTTTCTATGATTTTATGTGTGGTAGATCTTTGCTTTCTTATTTATCTATATGCTTTTTAAGAGTGCATTGGCGGTTTTTAGCTGTTTTTGCAAAAGTTGAATTACTAGAGTTGTCAAGTATTGTCAAAGATATATGCGGTTGGACATTTTTTTTAATTCTAAATTTTTTAAAATGAATAATATGGGTAGGAAATTAGTAATGTATTATGAATAGAGTAATTAATTGCATCGTATAAAGAAAAACAATGTTTAAAACTTCAAAAGTATGAAAATGCATCTTCGTAATTCATTATAAATGAAAGCATGTCTAGGTAACATTAGCATTTGAGGGAATTCAAATTGGATGAGAGGGAATCCCAGTAGTATTCTACTAGAAATGCATCCACCTTCAATTTTTACACACACTATTGCCACAAAAATCGCTGGTTATAATATCTTAGTGATGAAGTTATATACTCAAATATTCACCTCTTGAAACTATTGGGACATCCCCATCCCCATAATTATAATCGTTCATTAAAGTAATACCTGATTGTGTTTTGTTCAAAGCCATTCAATGGAATTTGTCTTCTTTTGCTTCTTATATGATGTGCAATCTATTGATGAGCACTTAAGCTCCTTAAGTGACTCCTTCAAAAATCTTAAAGTCTCCAAAGATTCCAAAAAGATCTTTAAAAGGGATTAGGGGAGGCAATTGAGATCAAGGAGGAACCAAGGTAAGGGGGCTGCACAGTGCAATTGAGCCTTTAGACCTGAAAAAAGGGACTGTGGTTCTATATCTGGAGGAAAGGAAAAATTTGAAAGAGGACATAATGAATATTTTGCGGATGGAAGAGCTGGAATGGAGGCAAAAGTCTAAGGCTTGGCTTAAGAGATAATAACACAAAGTTCTTTCACAAGACGACTAAGTCAAAGAAGAAGACACAATTGAATAGTGTGTATTAGGGCTAATGGTGATGTGTTGGAGGTGGTGGATTAGATTCAACAAACTATGGTGGAGCACTTCAAAGGGGTATGTGCCAAACAGGTGGAAACCGGATTGGTGCGATGAATATCTCAAGCGCCGACCAGATACTTGTATGGAAAAGTTGGAGGCCTTGTCACGGAGGAGATTCAAGATGCAGTTTTTGAGGCAGATGGGGAGAAAACTCTAGCCCCAGACGGGTTTGGGTTGCAGTTTTACCAAGCTTTATGGGGAACGGTAAATGATGAGGTCATCTAGATGTTTGACGAGTTTGACAGGTGTGCATGGCCTCAATTGTTTGAACTCTTCATTGCGTTAATCCCAGAGAAGGAAGGTGCCCAAGATATTTTGGACTTCTGTCCTATTAGCTTGATCAACGGGATAAAATGATTGTCAAAGTGCTAGGGAACCACTTAAAGTTGGTGGTGGGTGATCTTGTATAAGAAACTGGTCGACCTTCATATCAAGGAGATTGCTTCATGTTGACTTCATGGTGGCACAGGAGATTGTCTCAATGGCTCGCAAGGACAAAAGGAAGGGTGCGATCTTGAAGTTGGTTCTCCAAGGCATATGACAATGTTGACTTGGACTTTTTGGCTCATTGCTCGAGGCTCTATGGTTACCGATGTTACATCAGTGCTGTGGGACAACAAAGACGTCGGTGATGGTGAATGAGAACATGTGGGTGTTTTCTGATTAACAGAGGCTTGAGGCAGAGCGACCCTCTATCACCTCTTCTTTTCATCATGGACGCGAACACATTAAGTCTCATGCTGAAGTCTGGTTATGTGACGGGATGGGTGATTGGTCGTTGCTCATCAAGAGCATTTTGCCTGCTGTTCCCTTAGTTTGCGCCTTCTTAGCCTGGGAGGTCAGTTGTGGAGATTTTGTGCATTTTTGGAGCGACATTTAGTGTGACAACAGAGCCTTGAAAGATAGTTTCCCAGGCTGTTTGATTTGGCGGTATGTAAGATGGGATGGGTGAGGATTTTTTTGGAAAATCAAGGGCAAGACCAAAGCTTGGAGGCGACATTGAGCTTGAGGCGTAACTTGGAGGACTAGGAGGCGGATGAGAATGTGATGTTCCTTGTTTCCCTGTAGGGGGTGCGGGTAAGGGAGGAGACACTTGATGTAGTCAAATGGACACCGACATTAGGGGAGGGCGTCACGGTAAGGTGACTACGATTGGTGGAGAAACGAGAGGGCAATTATCCAACTCATGAAGGAGAAGGCCTCCATTATCTCAGGAATTAAAATCTCCTTGAAGTGCAATGTTTCTTTGGCTCATGTACCAAAATCGGCTCCTCACGAGGGTCCATAGAGTGAGATGGCGCTTGGCGAGCCCACTATATGTGTATGTACAACTGGGAGCTGGAAACAGTGGAGCATGCCCATGGCTAAAGAGGTTGGACCATGCTTAGTAGATTGACAAGCTTCAACGGTGCCCCAGATAATCTTGAGAAACTATGGAGAGGGGGAAGGAGGTTAAAACCAAAAGGTGAAGGAGCAGAAAAGCAAAGATATCTGAATCTCTTGGTTTTGCGGGTACATGGGCGATTTGGTTGGCGAGGATTCAAGCCAATTTTCAAAGGGATTACACCAAGTTTGATTAACATTTGGCAATTGAGAGATCCATTGTGCATTGGGGTAGATTTGTTGATAATGCATCGTGGGTTGAATTTATCAACTGGGTCAAGTGTTGATTATAGAGGAGTGAGTGTGTTGGCGGGCTGGGATTGTAACAACCTCAGCTACAGTCTGTGGTTGGTTGTGTGGTGTGAGTTTGTATGTTGAAAATGTTTTCCTATTTTAATGAATCGCGAGTAGATTGTCTACCTTTCTTGGGAAAAAAAGATATTAAAGAACTATTTAGAGAGCTTTCATGAACCTCCTACAATCAAATTTAAAAATTTGAAAGGGCTAGAAAAAATAACAATAACTTGAAATGAAAAAAAATTAAGACAGTACGCAAAGATCTATGAAAGAGAGTTTTGAGAGTTTCTTTGAATTATGTAATGCATTTTGGATGCAGATGTACCCCTATATATAGAGAACGGCCCCCAAAATCCCCCCAGTGGAACCATGGGCAGCGCACATGCGCTACATATGCTCGGCACATGTTGCGTACATGCCGAAATTTGTGCGCCACATCAGTATGTGCAGCCACACTTAAAACACTAGTATGCCATCTATAGAGAAAATATTTTAGGATTTGTTTTTTTCCATTTACTGGCCAATGAACCTTGTAATTCATATTCTACGACTACACGGAAGGATGAATATATTGTTTGCGTTCCGTGTATTATTGTGCCTGTTCTAGTACTATGGTCTAGTCATCCTGCTTTGTAGGATTTTTATCTATTCTGAAAGGGGATTATTATATCATGGGACATGCTGATCAAATCTTATATGGTAGTTGGTAAGTTATATTTTGTTAATGATGAGCATCAGAGTCCACAAAATGCTACTTGGTATTTCCAATTTCTATTATGGCGTGTTTATTTTTATCTTTTTATCCTAGTCTGATAACAGTGGCACTCTAAGATATCTTCAAGTTTTCGTATGTTTTGCATTAATTCTTATAATGTACCAATGTACCATGCAATGGTACATATTAAGAGAATGGTGTTTTACCCATCATTTGGCCGCTTGGCTTTATATTTCTATGTTTTACTTGCATACATGCTAAGTCGAATGCTACTTTATAAAGTAGGGTACATTGATGAAATAATTATGGACTGGTTCATGACTATATCGGCACCCATCTCTACAGATGCAATGAATATGTCAAGGCATTGAAGCGATTAACGATACATCAGGCACCGAATATCCTCACAATTGCCCTCAAGAGATTTCAGGTTATAATTATTACTCTTTTCTTCACCTTGCATATCTTCTTTGAGGTCAGCCTTCTGATAAATTGTCTTTTTGGCATTGCAGAGTGGGAGGTTTGGGAAATTGAATAAGAGAGTAACCTATCCTGAGAAATTAGACCTTTGTCCATACATGAGTGAAGCAGGCAATGGTGACGTGTACACGCTCTATGCCGTTGTTGTCCATGTGGACATGCTAAACTCATCATTTTTTGGTCATTATATTTGTTACACCAAGGATTTTTATGGAAATTGGTACAGGATTGATGACTGCATGGTGAGTATTTATGCTTCTTGAATGTGAGGTTTTCAACTTGATCCTTCAATCTCACTGATATTTTGCTCAGGTCTCAAAAGTCGAAATGGAAGAGGTACTTGCTCAGGGAGCCTATATGCTCTTGTATAGCAGGTATGAGATGTTTGGTGTAATTTTATCCATTTCTAACAGATGTAGTTGGTTTATCAATAATCTGAAAATTAGTCATACTGAAACTGCATAATCAGACTTACCACACCCATCATGTAATATATACTATCCATTTTTAATAACAGATATAGTTGGTTTATTAACAATCTGAAGACTTGGTCATACCATAACAACATAAGAAGATTTCGGCATCCCAAATGTTTTCTGCTTGAATTTTATGAGAATTTCTGATTTCTGTATCATTTTACATTTTATCTTGGGTCGCGCATATGGTTGTGTGTATGTGTGCTGTTTTTTTTTGCAGGAATTCAGCCAACTATAAACAATCAGCTGTACATGTGGATAGACAGATTAAAATTTCGTCTTTCTAAATTTATTGCTAAAGTGGGTTAATTTTTAAGATCCAAGGGGGGTTTATTTGATATTTAATCTTCTTTAAAACCTGATAATTTGTTTTATCTGTCAATTATATAGATCATTTATGAGAGACTTCATTAAAAAAAATTCATTCAAATTTTCTTCCATGTTCTGTGTATAAAATTGGTTGTCAATCTATTTGTCTTTCCATGTCTACCTGTATCCAGTAAATGTAGAGATGTATAGTATATGTTTAAATACTAGATTTTTTTTCCCTTTTCAAAATGCACAAACTATTCATACTGTGAGAACTTTTGTTGAACAGGGATAGTGTGCGGCAGCCATTTATCAAGCCCATCCAATCTACTGAGAAAAAGGAATGTCAACTGGTGGAAGTTGCTCGAGAGGCAGTGAAGTGCTCGACTGAATCTACAGAATCGTCCAGCATATCTGGGTCAATTGAATCTAAGAATTCTCAATGCGTGTCCTCCAATAGCTTCTTGGAAACAATAGATGCTCACCAGGAAAATCCTATCGAAATCTCTCAGCCGATGATAGGTGTTGGCCATAAAAGTGACCTATTGAACAAAATTGACCCTGGATCTGTGCCAGAGGATTCAAAGGATACAGAATCAGTTGAGAAAGAGGATGTGCTTATCAAAGTTGACCCCGAAAATGTGAGACGGGAACTAGAGGGTATGCACTCAGCAGAACTCATGATCAAGGTGAACTCAGAAACCATTAAAGAAAATCCGGATGATATAAAAATGGATGATACTGTCACCCACGCGGCAGACGACCCTAGCCATACAAATTTGAATGATGGGGTTCCATCCAATGTAATTTCCTTTGGTGGGGATGATAAGATACAACCTGGAGAGCCTTGGAAAAGCTCATGTGGGAATTGCCACTCAGAGGGCAAAAGTGGTTCAATGAGCAATCATGGTTTCCATCTGGAAGAATCTAACTCAAGTAATAACCTTGACAGTGAATTGGCATCTTCCAGCACTTCCTTAAATTGTTTAGGCTCAGAAACAGAAGTCCTTGGTGAAATGCAAAATGGATGTGTCAGCAGTGAAAAGGATATCCCCTCTAATACAAGGGAAGAAACTAAAGCCTCAGCTTTCCGTTCTGGAGACAGACTGAAGCCAGTGTTTGGTACTGGCTTTCTTGACAAGACTCCTCCAGGGAAGAAGCCTTTGAATGGGAACAAAAGAACCAAGACAGGAGATGGAGAATTTTTATCATCTGGTGAGTGCAATGGAACCTCTGGGAGTGTTTTCACTTCACAAAGTAATGGCCACATTGATGAGGAAAGTGATCACCACTTGGAATGTGAGAGGCCTGTGATTCTTCCTGGTTATCTTGACAAGACATGCATAACTTCGTCCAATGGTGTTGAAATTTTGAAAGAAACGGGTGGAGATAATTTATCGAGTAAAAGCAACATCAATGGTGAGATCCATTCTTATGCTGGAAAAATATCAAATCTTCCAACCCAGTGTGAAGAACCATTGTCATCTTCTCACATTATAGATGGAAGTATGTCTGGGGAAGAGTCATCAAAGGAGAGCCCAACGGCTGATGAAGAAATGGGCGAAGTCCACCGTCCTTGTAGTGTTGAGGTCAACTGTAATGGATCTTCTGGTTTCATGTATAAGAATGGCTGTGGGATTATAGAGCAGAGGTTGGGACTGTCATCATCTCCATCCAATGACACCAAGAAACCGCTGTTCTTTCGTGGGTTTTTGGACAAGACGCCCAAAGCAAAGTTGCTTACCCAAGACGAGAAGAGATGTACATCCGAACGTAATGGTTTCCTCGAGGCTAATATTTCTGGTGGAGGTGGGAACAAGATTCATAATCTCGATAGACGGGAGGATTGTTGTGAAAGTGAATCGGGTATTCATATAAATTGCAAGAAGCACAGACAGGAGGTCTGCCGGGGCTGAACTTTGCAGAGTGAAGCTGCATTGCCTCTTCCATATGTTGATAATTCGAAGGCGCATTCTTTATATCTATTTATTGGAATTCAGATAATTCTTGCATGGCGCAAAGGGCTGTGCCAGGTTTCATTTATTTTCAGAACATCTGGTGCTCCTCGAGCTATGTCTACAGTCAAATTAACGGCCCGTATCATACAACATTTCATCTCTTGTTTTAGTTTTACCTATTCCCTGTGTTTAGTCTGTCGTTTTTTTTCTTTGTTAACATGATTATGAATTAGGATAGGGTAACCCCATGTTCGCACTTGCCTAATCTAATGATTTTCCAACTCTTGTGGAGAATCTAATAGTGATTTTTATACTTCTGAATCAGAATGGACTTTAGAATAACTTGTTCTACCCGTGCCTTTTTAATTTTTTTTTCTTTCTAATTTTTGTTGTGTGGGGCATATTGTTGATGGTGCATATAGCAAGGGCAATAGTTTATAACCCTGACATAGGATTTAATGTAAATTTCTTACACTTGTGGATAATATTATATATAATTCCGATCTTAACGGAGTTCTATGCTTTTGGAACCGTTATTCCCAGAATCACTGCCTTGTCAACACCCATGAACAAATGATGCAAAGTTTGAACAGAGTTGCGAAAGCCTTTCTGTAGAGCATAAGATTTATTCTGAAACTCCCTTTTTCATCTAGAATCAATACATGTCCTACACGCATGCATGCATGATAGGTAAATAATAATAATAATAATAATAATAATAATAATAATAAGAAGAAGAAGAAGAAGAAGAAGAAGAAGAATTTTGCGTTTGATTCTCTTGGTCAGATGCATCCGAGGGGGAAGACTTTTGAGAAAGAATATAGGGGTGTTTGGATCACACTCATTGAGATGCTTATCCTTTGGAGGGATGAGATGTGTATTATTTATTTTGAAGGATAATTTTATGGATTAGGTTATTTGGGATGGATAACTATATCATGATATGTAAATGTATTTGAAGTTATTCTTGTTGAGAAACATATTAATAAAGTTTTTTTGTTGTTTGATTGATTATGAATAAGTTATGGATAATAATGTGAATAAAGTGTGAATAATTATTTATAAAAGATGAAAATTGATTTGATATGTGGGCATTGGCCTCCTAATATATAGGTGAAAAGGTGATTTGATGTGTAACTCCCTCTCATATTAGTGTCAGATTTGGTGGGATAACTTAATTGTACGGAGGACTGTAAATACTAATATCACCTTACTCTCCCCTAAACCACCTTATTCTTTCAATCCAAAATTTCTTTGTTCACCACTATATTCCACCTCTATTCCCTTGTCCAAACAAGGGGTATCTGTTTTGATTATAAAGTATTTTATGACTAAATATGTATTTTTCAATAAAAAATGAGATATATATTCTTGTGTATTGTTTATACTTAGTTACAAAAAATTATCTCTTTTATTCAAGCCTGTCAATTGGGCAGATTCAGATCGGATATGTTAATATCCATATCCTAAGATTCAGGTTAAATGTCACCTTTTTTATTTTGATGTGGAAAGACGGTTTTGGTTCAAAAGTTTCTCGTTTAATGTGATTTTTAGTCAGTCATTTTATTAGCATGCATGATAAAGGCACTCGGTTTAATAATCAATATTGCATAAGATTATATTCCTGCTTGGATTGCTTTCTTGGCATGCATGATACAGACACTCGAGTTTGAAACAAAAAAGCATTCAACAAAGCCATCTGAGTCAGAGGGACTAGGTGGAATAATTCATTCCCTTTTGAATTATTTTTTTTATTCCATTTATTTCTTCTTAATTTAACTTGGATTAGTCAAGACTCCCAATTAGGCTGCTAATGATCACTAATTCAAGTCCTATGGTAATTAAAATATCATAATCTGTTTCACTTTTCTCTCTAATCAAATTTTGTGTATGTGTGGAAAGTTGGCATATGCTGTTTTTTAAAATTTGTTTTTTTGGTGATGAAATGCATGCATGAACTTATAAAGTTCCTTATCAAATGAGGCAGGTAGTTTACTGGTTTATGATTCATGTTTTTTAATATTATCTGCACACGATATGCACTTGAATCAATGCCAAAAGCATTGGATGCCTGACTTTATTAAAATGTGAGATTATCGTGGATTAGGTCATTAATAGCTAATCTATAATAACATGAAGAAAAGCAACAAGAAAGGCTTGGTGTTCCAAAACTCCATCAAATTCCTAAAAAAAAATGCTTAGTTTTGCTATACCCATTATTTAAATAATTTAATTAGTTACTGTGTTAGTGTGGGCGTGTCAGAGGGGATTAAAGATAGATAAGACAAATTGTAGTGGATTAGAAAAAGTATTAAGTATTAACACATGATGAATGAGAACAACGATTCTTTTGTTTTATTTTATTCTTTATTTTATTCTATTATTATTATTATTATTCTTTTTCATGAAGTGGGGTTGTTAGAAAACTTGAATACAGCCAAGAATAGGCCTTTTCTTGAGAAACATATACATGCAAATCATACGTGGAGAGAGTGCCTTTTAGAAGAATCACATGGTCTCTTTTGTTTGCTTGTAAAATATTCTGAAATCTATAATAGTTAAATATTAAATGAAAAGGTAGGTAGGAGGGGTTATTCCTTCTCTCCCTCCGGCCAAATTTACATGATATCATAATTTTTACTACTGTAATCTATTTTAACTGATCTTTCATATAATTCGTGCATGTATATATATTGAACATATTATTCTTAAAAAAAATTATAATAATATAAAATAAAAAAATACTTATTTTGAATCTATCTGTACCATCAGATTAAAAAAAAAGGGTTATTTAGTTTCCACCCCTCCTAAAACATGCAAATTATTAAAACCTCCTATGTCCAAAACACAGTATTATTGAGAAGCCGAGCATAAATGGCCGTGCCCCCCTTAAAATATTAACCGGGCCAAACTTTGTAAAAAGTCTTACAGTCAACAAACTAACTATATTAGAAGAATATTCCATCTCAACATATGTATATTGTCTATTTTACCATCTCCATTAATGAAAAATGCCATAAATGCTTTTCTTCAATCTCTTGAAATCTTTTAATGGAGGGTAAAATGAACAATATACATATGTTGAGATAAAATATTCTTCTAATATCCGAGTTAGTTTGTTGACTATAGTGGGGATGCGGGTTTTTACGAAGTCTGATAAGGCCATCCTTTTTAAGGGGACTTATCGGGGAATCGGGGTGTAATGCCGCGCCTATTGTGTTTTAGAGGGTTTTTTTTTTAATAATTTGTATGTTTTAGGAGTAGTGAAAACTAAATAACCCAAAAAAAATATATAAATCTTGATATCTCTCAGGTGTAAATAATTTCTAACATCTTTGTCGTTGAATAATCAATATTTTTGAGATTCTATGTCCAACAATAAATTGAGAAGATTTTAATGAAGTGCAACATGTTGTTGTACACTAGTTATAAGAAAAAATGAAATGCAAATATATGAAACCACATGCATTTGTTGGTTGGAGATGGGACCAGTCCCTGTCTTCATTTATCCATCCTTTCCTTTATTCATTGCATCCATTTTTTTGTGTTCAAATAATGAAATAAAAGCAGTGTTTGTCGTATTGGCCTATATATCTAGATCTAGCTTGGATTTATGGACCCCCTCCTGTTTTTTTCTTTTTTTACGTGACCCTAACGAGGCCCTTTAGAGCTAATGCATTAATTGGAAATATAGAGAGAGATAGAGACATGGACGGTGCTTATAGTTTTTGAAACTCAAAAAGATGATATTTTGTCTTGTACCGATTTTCTAGAATCCTTTTTGTACTTCATGTCACTCACAGATATTATATATATATATCTTGTATATATGTCTCGTTTAGCCATTTAGGCTAAAAAAAAAAAAGAGAAATGAGAAAAAACACAACTAAAATGTTGTGCTTAAATTATTTTTTAGACCCGGCATACACAATGAAATGATAATACGCAGTATACATTGTTCATGTGAATTATATATATGCATCAATTGTTAAAGTATATGTTTCGATAAAGAATGTACATTGTTCAGTAAAATATATGTTTCAATGAGCTCATATGCTTCTCTTATTACGCGTATATTTCGATAAGTGATATATATACGTGATTCATACATACTACACGGATCGCATCATATCATTACTCATATAATGATATATATATATATATATATATATAGGGAAATGATACGGTGCGGGACGTGCGGTCGTGCGCGAACGACCACGGGCCGTCGATCACGGGTCCATCGCGGGTCCATCGCATCGGACGGTCGGGGGCGATTCATCTCGACCGTTGGATGCGATGGACCCGCGATCGGACGAACGACGTCGTTCCCGCACGACCGCACGTCCCGCATATTATCATCGACCTATATATATATATATATATATATAGACGTGCTTACGTGCGGTCGTGCGGTCGGTGCGCCTGCGATCACGGGCCGTCGATCATGGGTCAATCGCATCGGACGGTCGGGTGCGAATCACGTCGACCGTTGGATACGATGGACCCGCGATCGGACGGCTCGCGACCGCGGGCGCACGACCGCACGTAAGTATTATATATATATATATACGTCCGATCGCGGGTCCATCGTATCCAACGGTCGACGTGATTCGCACCCGACCGTCCGATGCGATGGACCCGTGATCGACGGCCCGTGATCGCGGGCGCACCGACCGCACGACCGCACGTAAACACGTCCCATATATAATATATATATATATATATATATATATATATATATATATATTAAAAAAATAATCAAAATGAAGACTTTAAATGAAATTACAACGGGGGATTAGACATAACATTTTTCTTGCTTTTATGATGACAAACCCTAACATTGACGACAAAATTAGATCTTTTAAAGCTATAAGTCTTCCACCTCCACCTCTTTTTCCTGGACCTAACTTGGAAAATTTGGACCCTTTCCAACTTTCAATGCATTCAACTTGCAAGTTCAATGTACAATTCAATAAATACAAAGTTATTAAAGTCAGATGCACCATATATATATATATATGGTGGTCACACTTTTCGTATACGACCAAATGGAGCTCCAAATCCATGTGACAGAAAGGGATAAGTTTGTGGTCATCTACATGAGTGTGGTTTTAGGTTCATCCAAAAGTTGGAGGTGTTCACATTTTGAACATCTTCTACTTCAATGTCAATTGCCAACTTGTTTGGCCAGCTGATTCACTCTAGGGTTTCATTAATATCCAGAAGTCTATGTGCATGCAAGCTTTTGATTGGTGAGTGCATGTGATCTACACCAAAAAAAAAGGTTTGATAATGGACGGCACGCTGATACAATCAATCATTCCTATATATTGTCTTTTTATATTCCTAAGCTTAATTTATTAGAAAATATGTAAAAAAATCAATATGCATTCAATTTATTCGAATTGTTTGGTAGTCAGTTTGAGGGGGAGTAATTGTTCTTTTAATGATAATAGTAAGATTTCGTATTCACACACACTTAAAAAAGCTTATTTTCTTGAGCGACTAAATACATTGATGGAGAACTAAAAATTAAACTAGGTGTATCAAAGTCCATATAAATATGGGATTTTTTAAAATTTCTGTGTATCTCTTGGCAAAATGCCTTGTTTAGTTGTCTTTTTCCATTGTGTCACTTGATACTCTCGTGGCCCCACATCAATCTAATTTAATTTCTCATTTTGCTTGGGAGACATTTAATTGATTCTGCTTTATAGGAAACCAAAAAATTACAAATGAGTTTTCAAATGATCAAAATTTTAAATCATTAATTGAAAAAGTGACACAATTTCTCAATTATAATGATCACTTTAAAATAGTTTTTTAAAAGTAAAAAAATGTCTTATGAGAATCAAATTTGTAAAGTAAAAAAATTTTTTTTTTTTTTTGAGAAATAATTATGACACACCCTTAACCCCAAAAAAAACTTTCACAGCTTAGTTGATGATAATGTGCATGTTTTTTTTTATTTCGATTGAAACGAAGATGTTCACATTTAAAAAAAAAATTAAAAGTGAAAAAAATAGATAAAGTAATATTCAAGTTAATATTAAAATTTAGATTGTTACAAATTTAGAACACATACAAATATTTTTAGAGTAACTGACATATCTAAATATAAATAATAATTAGATTTCTCGAGTAATATGTCATACAAGAGACCGTGTAATGGAAAAGAAACTTTAGATAGGAATCATGTTTCATTCACATATCGTGTAAATATAAAATGCAAAGATTATGGATATCTGGTTAATCATGCAAGATAAATTAATTTAAGAAGTATATACTACAACCGTATTAAATCAAATTCATGTATTTTATTAAACTGAATAATTTAATATACATATTTATTATTAAATTCAAATTCAAATATGTGATAATTGACATGCTATGTGTGGGCTAAAAAACCCTCCAAAATCCGTACATTTTTTTGCTGTTTTATTTGGAAACATGAATTGATCATTCACAGTTTCTGTACGAGATTGATTGTTCAAAGTAACCAAGAAAGAAAAAAATGAAAAATGTAGACACTTTGAAACAATAGAAAGGACATTCACTTATTTCCACTTTAATATGTGTGGTTTCTCTTTAATAAAGTGACCTTTAACGTGTCACGTGCCCCCACATAATCTGACTTTTCGTACTCCAATGCCATTTTTTTAGCACTTTCACGAAAATAAAATGCAGCAAAAATAGATTTACTCGTGTAGCTTTCTCTAAACAATTCTCTAATAGCAATCCTAAAAATATATATAAAAAAAATAAAAGAAAAAAAAAGTTTCTGCTAATTCTCTTTCTGTCCCCCTCTAAATTACCACTCCAACCAACCTATATTTACAACTATACAATACATTAATTACCATCAACATCCACAAATATCTTCTTCGGCAGAAAATCTCCACCGTTCATCCGGGTATGAACGGTAGAATCATCATCACAGGCCACAAGCCTCACAACTGTGCTTCCCTCGACCGTCAGATTAGATTTCAACGCATATAAACTGGGGACCAAAACCTTCTCAACCCACTCATCAAAAACCCCAGCCCGACCAAACCACGCTCCACCGACAATTCGATGGACCACATCTTCATCGATCTCTATCGACCGTCCATTCCCAATCCCCACGATCGACCCGAACTTCCCCGTGATCGCCTCCACCACCTTAGTCCGGATCGGGCCGAAGTCCACGGGCCTGAAAACAACGGTGTCCGTAACACACTCCATCAGCCCACGGGCCGAGACCGACGGCCCGCTCTCCACTGTGAGGTCGCTGGAGTCTTCATCCGCTCCCGCCACCAAATTCAAATCCAAAGCTAGCCCGGGCCCGGTCGTGCCGTCCTTCCTGGACTTCGTGGGCCGCCGATCATCATCAAATCTCCAATCGGGCCTCCTCTTCGGGCTGCGGTCGCCCACCAAGAGCTTCAACCGCCACGCGTGCTGGACCGCCGATGCGAGCCTCTCCTCCGAAACCGAGCCGGGCCTTGCATCAGAGTCTAGCGAGCTCCTGAGGTCGTCCGGGGTCCAGTCTGTGGTCAGCACGAATACAACGCCGCCGAGTGAGGCCTCGCGCCCGTGTGAGTCCATGAGGCGGCCCTTCTCGACCGCGCGGCGGATGCCGCTCTGGAAGAGCGCGTCCGCGCGGTCGACGTCCTCGAGCACCAAAACGGAGAATGGGTTCCTCCGCACAGCCTCCGCTACCCGGTCCAGCGAGGTCTTCCCCCTCTGGTCCTCCACCGGGTCGAGGTGGCCCGTGCGCGGGCCAAGGCGGACCGTGACCGGCCCGCACCCGCACACGAGCTCCGACAGCGCGGACGCCATCTTCGCCTTGCCCACCCGGTCGGGTCCGATGAAGAGTAGCCACGCGTCGCCCCGCCGCCTTCCCTGACCTGACTTGCACTGCATGACGGTCGTCGCCACCGCGGACGCTGCCTCGGCTTGCCAGGGAACCTTCTCCACTAGGCCTTTGAAGAGGCGCTTGAACGAATCCGCGTCTACGACGGGCCGATCGATGGAGTCCTTGACGCGGGCTTGGCGGGTCTTGTCGCGGTCTGAGACGCCGAGGACTAATTCAGTGTGGACGGGGCTTCCGGGCGGACTCGCGGGGCGGTTGTTGTTTGGGCCGAGGCTTCGCGGGGCGGATGTGAGTTTGGGTTGGAATGGTTGGAGGAGGTTTGGGTTCAATGGGTGGAAGTTTGGGTGGAGGCGCAAACAGGTCTCTTTCCATCTCTTCTGAAGCTCTTCTGTGCTCTGCAATGAATCTACTAGTACAATTAGTTCTTGAAATCTCCCCAATTTGATTCATCCGGAGAAGCGGATATGGTCGAACCTGAGGCGAAGCGGACGGTTTCTTCGCGAGCTGTAGCCATTGCGGGAGATGTTGCTGTTGCTTGGCTTCATTCGAGGACTTCTCGAAGTCCTCTGCGACGAGCTCCGCATGCTCGCGCTCGTAGTTCTCCGTGCAGAGCGGGCAGAGCTTCCCGCCAGCGATTCTCCGATGTGGGTGAGATGGGTTGGTGTTTTCCGACAATGGACGCCTCGGAACGAGCGTCGTCGTCGATGGGAAGCTCCCCTTCAATGGACTCAGAGACTCAACAGAGCTGCTCAATATCCCAGTTCCTTTGATCCTTGAATACCAAAGAAATAAAGTTACAGTTTTTCCATAACCACCAATCCAAACCAACCCAATCAAACTTAAATTTGTGTGTTTTAGCCAATCAAAAGCAGAATTTCCAATAACCACTGTTCATCAATTCACAAAACCATGGTTTCTGTAAAGCTAATTATAGTAGTATCCAAATCAAAGATTTTCAATGTCCATGCAAACCTTGGGAACAAGCCCGGAGCCGGGGACCGAGCAGCGATCGGGACGACCTGAAGATCCCAGTCGTTCTCCATTGCCGGATGGTAGACCTGGCACCGGAGGTACGTCTCGCACGTTGCGATCCCGACAAGCCAGACCCGCTGCCCGAACCGCGCCAATAGCTTCCCCATCTCCGCCACCGCTGCCCGCCCCGCCTCCATCGCCGCACCCGCAGTCCCCGCCGGTTCGACGAGCCACTTCAAGTCCCCCAAATCGACAACCACTCCGCCGCCGCCGCCGCCGCCGCCGCCGCAATCACCGCTCTTCATTCGAGCTTCGATCAGGTCGCCCAATTCTCTCAGTTTCGACGGAATCCGACCCCGATCAGACGAACCCAACAAGAGGTCCCTCTCAATCGACACAACCCCGACGTCCCGGAGCGGCCCCTCCGCGAATTCCCTCTTATTGACCCGTAAAAGAACCTCCTTTGCGAGTGATTCCGGCTCAGAATCCCCGACCAAAACTGGGTTCCTCTTCTTCTTCCTCATCAGTATCTCGACAATCCGTTTCACCTCCTCCCCTCGGTTTCCGCCGCCACTTCCCTGATGTTGCTGAAGCCTCGGACTCAAGTAAAGATTCCTCGGCGGCGGCGGCGGAGACGGGCGAACACCCGATGGAGAGGAGGAGTTGAGCATTTGTTCTATCGTGGCCTTGACCGCCGGAGACGAGAAGCTCGCCTCGCGCATGACCCGACTAACACTCGGGTCATCAAGAATCGACACGATAAGCTGCTCAAGCTCAACTTTTACGGCCAACAGCGGTTGCTGCTGTTGCTCGGGGCATCCGCGCCGCTGATGCGCCTGCGCGCGCTTCAGCGCCGCCATGAGCGCGTTCGAGATGGGTGGGTCGCCCGCGCATCCACCACCCCCACCGCCGCCGCAAGCTGCGGAGGGGATGCGGTCGAGGGCGACGGAGAAGCAGAGCTCGAGCGCCCGGCACTGGAGGGGGTGGGAGGAGTTTGGGTGGGAGCGGACGCAGGCCTGGCGGAGAAAGCCGGAGGAGGAGGCGAGGAGGGTCGCCGCCACGTGTAGGGGAGTGGTCTGACCATGGTTGCGCCGCCTCGCTTCGGCGATCGAGTGGTTCAGAACGCTCGCCGCCTCCGGCGTGAGCGTCTGCTGGATCGTGCTCAGGCCGGCCCTCATCGATTTTCCGACACCCAATTCAACTTGTTTAGATTCGGATCTGAAAGCAAAGACAAAGTTTTGATTTTGATTGGGAGATCTATTTGGGGTTCTGTTAAAATTCTTCACATCTCAATTGAAAGAACTGTTAAGAACAGAAAATTGGGTCACTCCCTAACCGGACACAGACAGAAAGAGAGAGAGAGAGAGAGAGCGAGCTTGTGAAGATAAGCACCCCCTTTTTGTCATTCAACAAATAAAAGCCAAGAAAGGAAGAAAGGAAAGTCACAAAAGCCACCAGCATTTATTGAGACTTGGGTTTTCATTCAAATAAAAAAACCAAAACAGAACAGAATCTTCTCCACAAAAGAAAACCCAACCTCAGATAGATATTTTTAATAAGCATAACATCGAATTTTCAATCAAAAGAGAACATTTTTTTTGCTACCCCCAAAAGATAAGAGTGACTTATTGACTGACCCTTCTTTTCATCTCTCCAAATTTCTGCTTTTCACACGCAACCTTTTCTGAACGAACATGACATAAAATAATATTTAAAAAATTCAAAAAATAAAAAAGAGAGAAACTTTTGTGAAGGCATGTTTTGCAGTAGTTGTTTCTGTGCATCACTTTATTTGTGATAGGCACTGTAAAAGATGGGTCAGTAAAGTCGGTAAAAACGAAAAACGAAATGATTATTGTTATTTTTTAACAACTCCGAACGATAGATAACGCACGCCTTCTCTTCACTTTTACGCGTTTTTCGAGTTCTCTGTTTTCTTTTGTCTTTAATTATGTCATCATCAACTTTTTATGGGTTTCGGCCTTCACTTTTTCCGGTTTGGTTCGTTTTTGGAACTGACGACTCTCCCCACTCGCTCTTTTGATCTTCCACGCTTTCACGTCAGGTGATAAATTGGGGCGTTCTCTCGTGAGATTTTTGGATTTCGGCAGAAACTGATAAACATATCAATTTTGTCTGGAAAATATCCAAGCCTCCCGTTTAAATACACAATATAATTTATTCTTAGGAATAAATAGTTATTCTAACATAAATGAGTATAAATAAAAATAAAATGATTTTGTATTTGGTTGTATTTTAAATTATTATCATTGAGAAACATGTAATAATAAAGTTATTATTTGAATAAAATGTGAATAAAGTGTGAATATAAATTTATGAAATGTGAAAGAATGATGATAGCTAATTTGACATGTGATTTATAAGAAGTGATGATACAGTTGATTTGACAGTATGTACCCTTATATATTCTTTGGATGGAATAACCTAAAATAACTTTAATTGCATGGGTTGAGCTGAAATTTATATACCACATTTTATATCAAGTTTATCCTTGGCATATATTATCCCTGAAAGCATTTATGGGCATCTAAACACCTTATTTAACATATTCTAACCTTATTCTAGAATCTATCCTTTGGAGTTATACTGCACGTTCAAACATGGAGGCTAAGGAGTTCGGCTTCAAATATGATATAAATCTTTGTATTAAAAAATAAAAAATTCAATAAGTTAATAGTAAATATTTTCTATTCAAAATGTATTTGAATCCTGATGTATTTTATAAACATTATATAAATTTATATTGTACATAATTTATATTTATGATCCAATATTGTTAATCACAATCATGAAATTTTTAGAAGACAATGAACCACAAAATTTTTTATTTTAATTCTCATTTATCTTTAATATGTCAAAGAGATCTAAATCCAAAATTAATATCTTATCAGTAATGAATCTCTCCACAGGATTATCGTTAACAAGTTCAGTTTATTAAATCTGAGTGCAAATAAGAACCCACCCATTTCTTATAGGATGATTTGATTATTTCTTCTAGTTTTATAGGTCACTTTAATTAATAAATCGATCAAAGTCAAACGATATGTCTAGTTATTCATTTTTTTTTAAGAAAATATATACACACTTGTCTATTAAATTATATATTTTTATTACATAAAAAGTGAAGTACAGTGTATTTTTTCCTTTACCTAACAAAAACTCGTACCCCATCCCTTATGCCGAGATCTCACTGAGAAATAATCAAATCTACAAAGGAAGGGTATTTTAGGTATTTTGGGAATGCAGATAATGTGGTGACCAACTGAACATTGAATTATGAAAGATGGCAACTGATATCGGCCTTTAGGGGAATTTGGATTGGTTGGGGACCATTATGTGCTTGTTTATTGCTTTTTGCCCCCCCTAAAGAAAGAAATGCTTTCTCAATTAATCCCTCTGCATTATATGCCAAAATGAACCCTCCCTCGAGTAAATCCTTGTTCAAGGCATTGATGATATCAATGATTCAAGCCTTCCTAATGATTTTAAATGTCATGATATGTCTTGCATTATAACACAAAGGTTTAAAGTGTAATGAGAATATATTTATCCATTCGAGCAAGACAATAAGCTAGTAATGAGGATTTGAAAGAAATATCTCAGAATTAAACTTTTATAAAGAGTATTTTGATCTTTTGTGTCTTTTATTTTATGAATCTTTTCAGTTATTACTTGTTAAGGTTAAGAGAGTATTTTTTTAGAGAGGCGGCCACATATAATTACTCAGAGAGGATAATGATAAAGAGAGATTGAATGAAATATATTCAAATTTATTAAACCCACGTAAATATTTTTTTAAAAGTTTGTTGCATCAGTTTTTGTTATTGTTTTGCAGATGTTAAGATCTAACTCTAAGAAACGTTGCGTCAACATAGAGGACATAAAATTATTTTTTGTTAAATATTTTGAATTTAATTGAAGATCTATGTAAAAATCATATATGATGCAATCTTATTGAGTTATACAAAGGCTACGTCAGTCATTTATTGGACTTTTTTCGAGCCTTGTCGGTGCCAAATTGATTGGAAATTATGGGACATGAGGGGCACACGAGGGCTCCATTTCATTGGTGTAAGCCACCGTCGCGACCACCACCACCGCCTCCCTCGCACATCATATCTTATCAGATATGATGCTTGATATCGTCGAAGGCAAAACTTTACGCAACAAACACAAGTTTACACGACCACCAAAAGGTGAGGAAATGTGGTGTATAGCTTCTTGCACCCAAAGGAAGTGCATTTTTGGAGTCACAAAAGGAAGCCCATTTGCAATGTGTTATTGGTACATAAAGTGGCATTGCTTTTTCATGGGAATACCAATCAAGCAAGGAAGACTATCCTTCTCACTTTTGCTAAAAGGGTTTTCTATCTCTTTGTGAGATGATAGGGGCCTTTTGCAATGGTTTGGCATGGGGCACCTCATGTTCTCTTTAGCTAGACTTTTTTTTAATTATTTCTTTGAAGGCTTTGGATTCCTTAAAACTTGCCCACAATGAAGGGAATTGATAGAGCGCCTTTCTTTGGTGTTTCTTTTTTATATGTAAAAGCCTTTCTTTGGTGTTGGAGCTTTAGTTTGCACTAATAAGTGGGGGTTTCTAGCTTTATGTTAGAGTGAATGATGGAGGGTGTGGGGGTTTCTAGCTTTATGTTAGAGTGAATGATGGAGGGTGTTTTGAAGATTGACTTGTCCTATATCTAGTTTCATTTTATTAAGAAGATATATATTTCATTAGATCAAATTTTTCACGTTTTATAAAAATTAATATATGAAGTATGAAATTTAAAAACAAACGTTGTACTTGTAAGGTTGTATGCTTTTATGACTGACTCTCATCTAGATTTTTTTAAAGGAAAATTTGCATTTATACCCCTACTTTTTCTTATTTAAAAAATTAAAAAAGCAAGCTAGTTTTGGAAATCCCTCTTTTACCCCTAACTAACCCTAACCATAACGAGCAAAATCCCACGAAGCCGAGCTTTTTATCCCAAGATGACCTACTTTTTTAGTTCAATAAAGTTGTGTTCTGCTTGACCGAGAAAAAGGGATCATGTGGCCCTTTATGGTCACTAGATTTTTTTAAATGGAATGCATAGCTTTTTAATTTGAGGACGTTGGATTAATATACGCAACCCTGTTTGTAGTCCTATTGTATAGCTTGATACATCATGATAGGCAGTATGCATACCATAGTTTCTATAATAGTATATGACACGGTTGATATGTTATTATATATATTTTTAACTTGAAAAAAAAACACTATTATATCTCAATATATACATTAGGCCAAAGAAAAAAAGAATTTTATATAACAACATACATTTTGAAGAATTTGTTCATAGGGGTATAGAGTGTGTATGATTTAAAAAAATTTTCCTTTTTTAAATGGAATGCATAGTTTTATAATTTGAACAGATACACGCAACCCCATTGTAGTCCCGTTTACAATCTGATACACTATGATATGATAATATATATTGTACTATCATAATTATGGCTTCTATCATAGTGTATGACACAATTTTTTTAATATTTTTAACTTGAAACAAAAAAATTTATTGCATTTCAATATCATTTTATATAACATCATACATTTTAAAGGGAGTGTTTATGATTTTTTTTAAAAGAAAAAATATATGGATGCAATTAGGGCGGGAGGTTGGAATGTATCTTTTTTCTTATAATTTTTCATTAGTTTTTTTTAAAAAAACATTATTGATAATGACTGTGGATTGTGGGAGTTGCAAACAGCAACGGCATATAATTTTTCAAAAAATATTATATGTCTTAACATAGACAATCAGATGATATAAACGTGTGGGGCCTTACATGAAGATGATAAAAAAGAAAGTCATGGTAGTATAGTTTTAAAAGGTCTCCGGATTGCATGTGAACATACCTTCTAATTAAATTGGAGGAAAAGGTGGGGATGAAATCTCCAAGATGTAGGCTTTTGATAAGGAGAAATTAATTGACGGTTATCCTGAACCCTGATGATTATAGGTCTTTAAAATATTTAGATTTATTTTTTAAGTCTTCAAACACCATTGTATATTCTTTCCGGATCTTTTGAGTAACATTCGTTAAATCCATCGTTAACATTTTCATTTTTACCCCCATCTTCATGACTGTATACACAGTTAACAAGTCTTGAAACACTATCAATAGGACGTGTACACTGTTTACATATCTGTGTACATTGTTAAAATCGGAGAAGGGAGTGACGGGAGCGAGAGAGACACCGGAGTGAGCGGGTGACAGGAGGGAGTGGTGACGAGAGACAGCGTGAGGAGGGGAGGGTGGTTGTTGCTATGGATGGGAGGGGGAGAGGGATAAATAAAAGATAAATGATGGGTTAAAAATAAAAAAATGGATATAAGATAAATCCCACTGGATAAAAAGACCTAAAAAATAATATTTTAATTAATTTGATGACTTAAAAATTAATTCAGATATTTTAAAAACTTAAAATAATTTAATAATTTTTTGAAGTACCCGAAATTAATTTTTTCTGAGAATGAATGAGCTCATGGAAAGTGTGAATTTCTTCTTTTCGGTCAAAACCAATAAAGCAAAGTCTCCTCATGTTTAGGATGGCCTGTCTTGATCTCCATCGGTCGTAATAAACAATGAGCACCTCATTGTCCTCCATTTGGGCAAACTTAATTATCCTGGTCCATTATTCATCCTTTCTAAAAATCTAATTTTTGATAGATTTTATAAAAAGAAAATTTTATTGGGAAGGATGTCCAGAAACTACTGTATCATAAATGAAGGATTTCAATTGTAATTTAGTGTTTTAAATGTTCAAACAAAAGAAGAATGAGAATAAATAAAAAAAAATATTCGTTCATTGAAATATATGTTATTATAAAAAATAGAATAAATTATTTAGAGTTTTTTTGGTAATTAAAAAGTAAAAACTTAAATTAATTTTTTTTTCTCTTTAAAAAACAAAAATCAATGTTCTAAAAATCATTTCCATCCTCCGATTAATCTCCCGTCTAAGCCTAGGCGGATCCAACCCAGCTCATCGTAAGCAGTTAAGCTTATTTGATTAACGCACTAGAACAAAGACTAATAAGCTATAATAAAACCTTGAAAACCCTAGATTATTACTTTATTTATATATATAGTTATATCAAATCTAATTCTTATTAAAAATTATTATTTTGAGAGATATCCGTTGTGGCTATTATGAAGACTTATATTATCCAGTAATTTTAGGCGATTCCGAATTCAGGGCGCCTTTTATTTCTATGTTAAACTTTGAAAATCTTAAAATATTAGGTTATATCACCCGTTCTGTATAAAATTATTATTTTTTTACAGAACTTATTTTATGTAAATGTACTTTGTTATATTTATATTCTAAAAATTAAAGTAATTGATTATCTGTATTCTGATTAATCCCTACCTAACCGATTAATTCATAGTTCCTCCTTAACTGCTTGACTTGCGCGGTTGCGCCAATCGTTTTTTTTTAACATGAACATAAATTAAAATCTTTGTTATTTGTTAATGAAATATATAATGCACTACATAATAGCGCTCTAATAACATAGTGGATTCATGTTTTTAGTTATAAATAAGAATAAATAAATAAAAATCTCCAAACTTATCCGTTGTGTCACCCTTACATTGCGGTGTCAGGATATGGACACGTGCAAGATCAAAAGTGATAACATCGATCGAACAGTCGGGAGACTGCAGTTGCGGTGGGGATCATCAAATCGTACGGTCTGGAGTCAAGACGCGGTGCAATATACATGGACCTTTGTTCGTGATAGACCTCCCACATAATCGCGACTCTCCCTCGTATCCTCACGTGCCTCGTGGATGGAAAACACGTGTGCCTCGTAAACGCGTGTGGGCTTGGGCCTACGTTTTTAATCGATTAGCCCTAATACATTCAATTTATTTTACACTCTATGGACTGTTATATTGTGTATGCTGTATCATTATAGTGTGAGACTGTAATTTTTTTTTAAAAATAAAATAAAATATTGTATTTCCATGTATAATTATTTCGTGTATATTTGTTTTTAAAAAAATTCATTTAAAGTATGATATAATATGACTCATACTTAACCCAATACCATAAAATTCAACCCCAAACTTGAGTCCGAATTCAATTAAGATTGATTTCGATCAATTTTATCAGTATCGAACTGCACAATCCATTAATCGAACTAGACAACATATGAATTAAACCGCACAATCAATTATTTCTGCTCTCCTATTAGATCTAGTCAGTTAATGAATAAACATGAATTCTTAAATATAATCATTATCCAATAGAAGAGTGAACATATACCCAACAATTAATTGCGTAATTCAATTCATATAAACTGTATAATTCGATTAATAGATTACATAATTTGATATTGACAAATCATGACTAGATCGGACTCCCCAACTCACTCTTGTTACACATTTTCCATGGATATTGTTCGAGAAGCTTCCGACGGTTCAGATCCCCATTTGTTCTCTTGAAAAAGCAACGGCTATAGGCAGTCTAGGACCACAATTTGGAGTGGGCCACGTGTCATTCTACTAGTCCGAGTTCTGAAGTTCGAAAAAAAACGTGGGCCCTTGTGGGCTCCATCGGCGAACCCAACCCAATAATCACATAATTTCGATCAAGATTTGAATACTATGTTTGACGAGTAAAATAACAATCAATTCAACTCCCTATATTTTTAGGTTCTTCAAGACTTGGAAAGTCACATGCATGAATGTTGGGAAGATTCATGTTTCAAAATCTAGTCATAAAGTTTGAAACTGGTTGATGCAGTGCAATCAAATACTTTATTGAACTAGGAAAACGTGTTTTTCATTCAAAAAAAAAAAAAATCCAGAAAGAGATTTTCAGCTCAGATTCATTGGACTGAACTGTTTAAGAGAGGATATGAATGAAAGTATCAGAGTGGCATCATTCTTTTCCCCCACATATTGCCCAACTTAAAAGACATAAGTCTCATCAACAACCAAATTTATTTCTACTCATTGTGTGTGGCTCTCCTTTTCACGTGGAAACTAGATCAACAAAAAGATTTCAAATCTTTTAAAAATTTCCACTTCTATCAGGAAAGTTATACCTTGATCTAGTGGCTCCTCCGAGAGTTTTTTTTTTTTTTTTTTTATGGACGAGGTCATTTAAAAAAAATTATAATTTTTTTTAAAATCTACTCTTATTATATATTTATCAAAAACACAAATTTTTCTTTTAAAATATAACAATTTATATTAATAAAAAATATGCCATTAAAGAAAGGAGATGAATAATGGTTTAGATCTAATATTTTTTAAGATAACATTGTAACATGGGTAGTTTGAGGATTTTAAGTATAAAATCTGAGTCGGACATAATCAACTGGTGGGATGGGTTGTCATGGTTTGAAAGGATGACGATGATAATTTTTTTTAAAATATGCTTGGGTCAATTAACCTCACCATATTATAGATGGTGCCGCCACTGCCTTGATCACTGGGGCCGGCTGATACTAACCAAAAAAACCTATTTTTTTTTAGCTAAATTAATTACAATTGAACATTTTAAAAATTTACATGAGCTAAGTGAAGTCCTTATATGCTTACATTTTTTAAAGCATATTTCATGTAATGAAAATGTATATCTTAATACAAAAAATAATAGGGCACAAATATCCGCACCCCGGGTTTCTAGAAACCCACCCCTTTAAAAAAAAAGGAATTGTACTGTAGCAATAAACGGAAACCCACCCCAAGGTCGGCAATCCCTCTGGCGACGGTGGCGAATCATGGTCGCGGGTGTACCAACCCAGGTCGGCAGGCCCTTGGCGACGGTGGTGAAACGTGGTCGCCCGAATGCCCGGCGAGCTAAAATAAAAGAGAATAAATTCACATTTTTACAGTTTCAAACCAAATAGACAAATTCACATTTAAACACATATAACAGACGGTCATAACAGCATTTAAAACACATAAAAATATGACATTTGCATTTATAATCAACCATTCACGTGACTACACAATAAAATACATATTCAAATTCCACAATCATTCATATGACTATATTGATTTTTTCATATATAAAAATAAATAACCTATCTGATAAAAAAAATTACTCCTTTTTTCAAAAAATAAAAATAAACATAAAAATAATTTGAACATGTATTTTGTAGTGTAGTAATATAAATAATTCGTTATGGAATGCTAACATCGTATTTTGATATTATAAATGCTAACATCATATTTTAATGTATTTTAAATGCCGCTATGACTGTCTGTTATATGTGTTTAAATGTGAAATTTGTCTATTTGGTTTGAAACTTGTAAAAATATGAATTTATTCTCTCTTATTTTGACACGCTGGACCTTCGGACGACCACGCTTTAACACCGTCGCCAATAAGAATGCTGAGCGGGGTTGGTACACTCGCCGGAACCTCTAGCCACCATCATTCACCACCGTCGCCAGAGGGATTGGTGACCTCGGGGTGGGTTTACATTTACTGTTACAGTACAATTTTTTTTTTTTTTGTTAAAAACCGGAGTGGGTTTCTAGAAACCCGGGTGCGGATATCCGCGCCCAAAATAATCTGAAGTAATAGATCAAAATGGCCACCAACATTATATTCCACTAATGCATTTCCTTTTCATACCCCTAGAGGTAATATATTTTAATTTAAATTCACCTATTTCGATTTAAAAGATCAATTGTATCAAATCAAAATGTAATCAAGTCAAATAACACTAACTAGATGGTCTTCACGACAAATATACGGCAAATCTTCCCTACTCATGGTATATGCTATGCATGTTAACACATCTTGCTTTGAATAGTATATATTTTAATTTTATCAATTGTACCTAACATTTTTTTTACACAATAGTTCTTAGTGGGTTACAAAATTCATAACATGCATTATAGACTATTATTAATATTTAAAGAGACTTGAATCAACACGAGTCAGAATAGGCGGTAAACCAGAACCCACTAAAACCTAACTAAGAAAATTGTACAACTCATTTCACTTGCATAGCTTTTGAACTAAATGTGGCCCTTAAATGCTGACAAGGACTCCTAACCACCAAGCCTTAGTCCATCTTGGTTAGCCACCTGGTCAACTTTGTTTAACTGATTTTATGTTTTTTTTTCTCCAAAATTTAAAACAAAAATTTACATATATAAATATTTATATGGTATACATTTAACTAAAAATAAAAAATAATTGCATTGAAATACAAAAAGAAGACACGAATTAACACTAAGAATAAATTCGGCATATTCAATATTCCATTATTAAGATTTATCACGATAGCCCAAATTACATTATCACATCAAATCAAAGATATGATTGAAAAATAAAATTTATTTCCAGCATTCATAAAAAGTATCAGAGCCTCTTAATGTATCATAGCCTCTTAATGGAATATAACACAGAACTTACAAGTAAACCCCTTCATTCGAAAGAGAATGAAAACAAACAAAACGAGACAAATAGTAGTAAAATCAATGATTTGTTTTCAACATCGCGGCAAATAAACAAATAAAATTAATTAGACTGAGACAAAATAATTAATTAGTTAAAATTTTGATTAAAAATAAGATTCATATTTTATCAACCATAATAAAATAAAGGGAAAATGACCAAAAAATTTTCTTAAAAGTTACAAAATATTCAAATCAGTTACTTTTTAAAATTATACCTAAAAGAAATCTCATTTTACAATTTTAAAAACACAAATGATTAACCCTCCCTTGTGTAAATAGATGTTTAACATCCCTCTTACCTTTGTTAAATTTAGTTATTTCTACAAAACAACAATCTCTCTATATAACTTAAATCAATTTTCTTAAAGATTTTGTTATTATATATCATATATATAGTGCATTTCTTATATATATGTTACCTGATATTGTTTATCATTTTTTATTGTGTATAATCATAATATGTAATTTAAATCTATGTTGTACCCCAATACAACAAATGATATTTTAGTATTCTAAATCCTTATTCATATTTATTTTTTGCTTGACCATTCACATATTTTTATAAGTACATACCTATTTTAAACATCAATATTTAATAGAGTTCATCATAAAAAAAAACTCAAACTATATTGAAACATATCTCATAAAATCCATTTAATCACAAAAAATTTAAGTTAAAATAAGGTTCTACATCAGAATGCGTGAAATATATTAACAAAATTAGAAATGAAATATTTTTTAAAAAATAAGAGGTATAAAATATGTTAAAAATCTAATTACAAGGTATGTTAGTTTTTTGCATTTTCAAAATTATGAAATAAGACATTTTTTTGTATAATTTAAAAAAATGACCGATCTAAGTATTTTTAACTTTTAGAAACTTTTTTTTATCATTTTTCCTAAAATAAATACCAAAATTTTTAATGAATTAATTCGTTTTCATAAATCGCATGAATGTGCTGTGATCAATGAATCGTAATACACAAACAAGCTGGTTCAGCCAGGCCGGGCAAAATTGATCATCTGACTAAACATTGAACCCCAATTCCGATGGAATCAGTTTCTAAAAATATTATATACACCTGCCATGACATTTAAATCCCATTTTTATTTGTTTTAGAGATACATAACTTCATATGGAAAGCATTTATTAATAAATGTACCTTATATATTATAGATGTATAAGAAAACTCACGTGCCACTGTTTCAGTAGAACATAGTGTCTTATTTTCCTATAAAGGAATTGAAGAACAAACACAAGTAACTGGCCCAATCGAATTCGAGATGAGCTTCAACCCCCACACACATGAACGATTGAAAAGGATGAATAAAGCTAAAGCAAATGTCTCTTTTAACATTATATATTCTTCAAAAAAAATACTAATATTAATAATTATTTTTATTCTGGTCTGAAATGGTAGATGCATATGCTCATGGGATCATCCGCATCCACTAATCTGAAGCCAAATAGGGTAAAATTAAGGAAAATGGAAAAAGTAGTGATTTTTTTTGGGATTTTTATTTTTAAGTTCATGTAAACATGTTTATTTAGGGATCGATCCTTCCATTCTTCATATTTCTTTTCAAGTCCTCATATTTAACCGCCTATTTGATTTTTAGTCCCTCCATCAAATGTCCGTCCATACACCGTTAATTTGTGAAATGTGATTTGTTTTTAAGTCCCTGTAAATTATGTTATTTATGATTAGTCCCTCCCAATCTTCATATTTTACAGGGACTAATCAGTAAATAGCATAGTTTATAGGAACTTAACACTAAATAACATAGTTTACAGGAACTTAAAAATAAAATCACATTTTAAAAATTAACTGTGTATGGATAGACGTTTGATGGAGGGATTAAAAACTAAATAGGCGGTTGAATATGAGGAAGTGGGGGACCGATCCCTAAATAGATAAGTTTATTGGGACTTAAAACTAAAAATCCCTTTTTTATGTTTATAAATGAATAATTAAGGCTATGAATGGATGATGTGGAAGCAAATACCATTTCTCATCATTTCGTTGGGTCAGCTGTGTGTCTCAGTAACTCTTTACAATCTGCAGTAGCGAGGAGTATGTTCCAAGAACTGCGCTAATGATTCCCAGTGTGACTATTCCAGTACATAGAATAACCTGAACATTGAAAAATTATAACAAAATAAAAATAAAACATATATACAAAATAATAAAAAATATATATATCACTGTCATAACCACCACATATACAGGTATGAAGATTACCTGCAAAGTAGTTGCCTTGTTCTTTCTTATCTTTAGGAAACAGAGAGTCGGCATTATGACTGCCTGCAAAAAGGCATACAATTGGACTCAGAAGTTCATTCACAATATATATATATATATATATATATATATAGATCTTTGTTTAACTGTGAAATATATTTAGGTTGTACTGTTGCAGTTGCAGTATATTGGATATGGGAGCAAAGAACTTATAAATCAACAAAATATTGTAAGGAAACCATGAACAAGTTTAGTATCATAAAATAAACATCCAGTCACATCAAGGCATTGGAACAAAGTCACACAATGAACTGGGCTGTGGAATCAAGATTGGTAACAGCATCATGGCACTGCTGGGAAAAACCAGTGATTCGAATAAGCCAACCGGTTTATGAAAGATGGCTATCCACAGCCAACTGGATTTTATTTGCATTTAAAACCATATTGTATTTGAGAAAGAAATAAAACTTTTCAAGAATTATGTATGCCCAGCCAATAGTTAATTCCATGGTAATGAATAATGTTGATGAAATAGAGTTGCTGAGGAATGTTCCACTTCAAATCTTCGTATCCTGGATATCCAGAGTAGTGTTTCTTAAGTGTGGTGCAGATTGTCACACTGTGATTCACTTATTCAATTAAGTTCCATCAGCATTCTGACACATCTCACCAACAAGAACACCATTCACTGAGATCAAAGCTTTTTTTAACACTTGACAAATTCATGACTCATTAGACATAGATTATAGATGATCTGCTCTTAGTCCCGATATTGTTTTTTGGATACTAATTATGGATAGTTTTTAAAAAAATATAAAAGGTTGTCTCAGCCTTAATTGATGCAAGCACTATGTCTTAGATTGAAAAGAGTGGAGTTGCATTCATGCATGCCTTCATCCATACTAAGGTAAGAAGTATTACCACAAGTATACTGAGGAGGGAACCAATTAAAGCCATGACGAGACCTGCAGTTACACAAGAAAACAGTCAACTCAATTTTTCTACAGTATGGATTGATTGAACTGAAATGAAAATTGGAATCAATAAATGAAAAATATTCAGAGAAATTATTCTGCTAATTTGAATCTCACTGACGTCCACATACAACCATATTGGCCAGGGATTCACTTTCATTCTTCATTCTTCTCCAAAACCCTAGAATCCTCATCCTTAATAAATCTAATCTAATCTGCATCTCTCGAAAGTCAGTCGCTCTCAACTTTTGTAAGTTCACCCATGACTTTAGTCTAAAGTTAACATAGCCTGCTAATCACTGAAGTTCAAGTCCAGCTATGCTATATGTATAACTGGAACATCCTGTAACATTAAATAACAAAAGGTCCTAGAGTACCAACATATGATCTACTTTATACCATTGAAGAAGAAAAAACAGAACTACGACAGAATTACCCAAACCACCTGTATGGAGAGATACTTCATGATTTTTATTAAAGCTTCCATAAGATCATCATAGGGAATGTAAAAACAGTATAAAACTAAACAGGGAGCAATAACCAGAGAGAATAATAGAGAATTAGAATTACACTAGGGACGGCCTATATTCTATGCTGCTTCAACAGATTTGTGCAGAAAATGCATGTCAGATGAAGTTACGGTTACAGATATGCATACAAAAACAAGAACCAATATAAGAACATGATAAAACTGAAATATGTGAACACAAGCACAACCATGGTGCTCTTCTATTGGTTGGTAAAAACTCAAGAATGCTAATATAAAAACGTGATAAAACCAAAATGTGTATGTGCTCTAACAAATGCACACCATGGTGCCCGTTTATTGGAACATGCCGTAATAGGTAAAACATTCTAAGGGATGCCACTCTGCTCCAATTTAAATTTATACTCAACAAGAAGGTCACAATTTGCTCATGTTCGCCTCCCAATGTGTTGATCCTAATGAGCCCAGTGGGGGGGGGGGGGGGGGGGCACACTCAGAAAAAGGAATTGGATAAAAGAAACATTCTACCCAGGTGTCCGTAAGGAAACTTCCGAGTGAATCGGTGTGGACATTAGGATGATTAGTCCTTGCATCGAAGGGTTTGGGATACCTCCGATAGCAAAAAAAAAAAAAAAATCCACATAAACTGCAAGTTAACTTAAAAAAAGTAGGCTGGAAAGTGGAAACCGGAAAGTCAATGAGTTGCAAATGAAGCTATCCCTTAAATTTCATATAGAAAAAGAACAAACACAGACAAGATACTAGAAAATTTTAATACTGAAAAAACTACTTCACCCAATCCTAGAATGAGAGATGATATTATTTTAGACTGAGTTAAATGCGTACCAAAAAAAGGTAGAAGAAATGCGACACAAACAGTCGAGATGACGAGCACTGTTCTGATAAGAACAAAGCACATCAATTCATTTGAAGGTCCCACGGGGAGCAGCTCCTCTACACCCCTGGCCAGTGGATTCAGCAATAAAGCATATTTGTTCGGTGTCAAGGAAGCAATCTTTTACATTGGTAAAAAATGAAAAGAAAGATAGAAAATGAGAATCACAAGTATTTTCATCCAAAAGGATATTTAGTAAGGGGATTGATCACCTGGAGAGAAGATCAAAATCAGAAAGTAATGAAAACTGATGTAATTTTAAAGATAATAGCATCAGTAAATATTAAACTCAGAATTGGATGCTCACAGTTGTCCATATTGCAACTTTTGAGGCAAATGCATGCTTTGGCAGATTCAATGTTATCTGCGACAGAGTTCTTTGGCCAAACATAAGGTATCCCATGATTGCAACACATCCATAAATTGTGGCACATAAAGCAAAGCTGCTCAGTTGAAAAATGTGTCAATTGCTGATTATTGAAGCGCAGGCAAAATGGACAATTTTAAAGATCATCACTAAGACAATGGTATCCTACCATATCGCCAACGCAATGTTGAATTTTCTCTTATCAGACATTGATTGATAGATATTTGGAAACACTGAATGCCCGGAGTAGCAAAACCCATACACCCCAATGGCATAAGGAAGACCGCTCCAGTTTATCACTCTACCACTCTGGTGAAATCCTACTCCATCAGTTGTACCAACAAAGAGGACTGAAAGGAATATCAGAATGGTTGCAAAAACACCACCAGCTGTGAAAAAGGAGGAAAGCCGCAAAAGCAAGTTAAGAGTTATCCCATTTGAAAACAAAGAAGAACATGGAACAAGCTGAGAATGCAAACCTGAAAGATAAGATATAACTCTAAGATCTCGAAGCCATACGGTAGGAAGAACAATCAATGCAGTTAACATCCCAAAGAAGTGGACAGAATCAAATTGAATACCAGCCCATGCAAAAGAAACTCCAGGAAATATCCTTGTGAGATTATCACCTTCCAAAATAATAAATTCCACGCAGTATGCCTGCACTCATTAAGAAAGCATATAGTAATTTGTAAGAAATTCAGAAACCATCTAAATAAATTCCTTTCGGTTGATTTACTCTCCAGAGATGGATCGCATCATTTCACTTACATATAATTCCATATACAAGATTATCTGCAGAAAAAATGAACAGCATCAGAGTAGTTTGATATATTGGAAACAATGCTAAAGAAGAACACACAAATCTACTAGCTTACATTTGATGGGATTTACATACAAAACAGAGAAAAAGTGAAAGTCGTGATGTATAAGCATGAAGCAACATCAGAAGAGTTCATTATGTTAAAATCAATGCTAACGAAGAATTCCAGATCCATGAACTGCATCTCGCACTCCATGGAGATGAAAAGACTAAGCAGAGAAAATAAACAGAGGACAGGTGAATCAGACAATTAGTAGGTCATGTGGAAAGTAGTGATCAATTTAGATATTAACATAAAAGTCGTATAACCACTGTACCAAAACTAGATATGATTTTTTTGTAAATTAATTGCATTATTAAATGGCATGAGGAAACTGTGAGATCATCAGTTCAATTAAACATCCAGATTTGATTAAAAGTGATAACAGATTTCATCCTTTACTTTCCATTTTTAAAGGACTTAAAGAAACACTTAAATAACTTTTACCTCTCAATGCTTGTTACAATTAATTGTGCATAACACAAACCATACATCAATATGAAGCTTCCAAAATGACTCACAGATATGAAAAGACGACCACATCTTCCAAATGCAGCTTCGCCAATATCTGGGTAGCTCAATATACCCTCTTTGCTCTCAAAACAGTACTTCATGAGAACACCAGTATAGCAACAAACAAGTGAAAATATTACTAACAGTAACAAGCTTGCCCAGCCAGCTTCTTTGATTGTATATGGCATGGAAAGAAGCCCGACACCAGCCAACACATTAACCCCTGCTCCAAGATAACAGAATGAGTATACCTGAATCACTTCAAACTCAATAACAGACACACAAGTTGCATAAGAAATTAATGGATTAGTTCATTACTGCAAACAAAAAAAACATCTGTCCCAAACAAACTCAAAGAATGTAATCAACACATAATAACTGTGTCTACATAGTTACCATTGAAGACAGTCTGGGTGAGACTGCATCCTTGTCCCATGAAAACCTCTCCAGTGTGTTGTGCATGCAATGACACCAGTTCGCTTGGCTGCAAGGTTAGAGATGTCCTCAATATCTTATCCGATTCCTGTCTCCCACGTATGTCTTCACACAAAAGAGGCGATTTTATGTCTAAATCCTGACCACTTTGAGTTTGCAGGTTGAAGCTAGAGTATCTGAGACTAGGTTCATGTCCAAGATATCCAAAAATTGGTGACGCAGTGATTGAGTAAGAATTGGTTGCCTCTCTGTTCACAAGGAGTTAGGAAACTTTAGTAAAAAAAAAAAAAGTCTAAGATCATGGACTTGAATGCATCAAATAGAACTTGTAACCGTTTCAGACAACTCTTGACAGTAGTGATTAAACTGAATGAAAAAAATCAGGTGCACAGTAGAATGAAGTGGTGGATATACTATGCCGGTAAGAATAGAAGTTGACGATAACAGGAATGATGGCATTTCTTATTTAGTGAGAAACCCAAGGAGAGCACTTACTGAGAAAACGAGTTGATCAGAAAAACTATTTATCAACTGGGAGAAGATCAAAAGACCTCACAATCCAAGAAAAAATCATCAAATTCAAAAATCGAACATCTATGATCTATCAAATCAAGTGTATATATCATATCGACCAAGTATATCATGATCTCTCATGCCAATCGGCAATCAGCCTCCATAAAGGGTACACTGTTACACTGTTTCAATATTTCAACACCAAAAACTCAAAAAAATCCAAAACGTCAAATCTGTGTTTGACATTCTTTCAATATCAACTTCGGAAGATAAAATTTCATTTGCAGTAAACATTTCGTGCTACGGAGGTCCTCGCGCCTGTATCTATAAATCCTTGAGAAGATAAACAACATTTGCTCGATTTTTATGAATCCATTCATTTTAATTGATGTCCATATTTGAAAGTAGGTCTCCCCAGAGCGATTGATGGCAAAGACTATCCCCGATGCAATAGATTTCACTAGACATGGAATCGAATTTCCAAGAAAATGATAAAGAAAAATTTGTTCAGCAATGATATATAACAATGTCACAAAATCCTCATCTTTCCACATGCAAAAACACACACACACAAAAAAGGGGTTTGTGAGTGATTATGGTATATTTTCCACTGCAGATTCTGATATTCAATTTGGATTCCTCTAAAACACATGCAATTGTTCAATTAAACATACAGGGAGACGGAGAAGCGAAAACAGAGAGGCCTACTTGAAGCTTTGCGGCCACTGCCGAGAAACGAAAGACGAATCGTCATCTTCGCTGTCGGTCGGGCCACCGACGCTGCTGATGAAGCTGTCCGACTTGTCTTCTTCGATGGTTCCCCCGTCATCACTGGCGCCATCCATGAAGAGCTCGGGGTCCTTCTCCGCCATGGATTTTTTTTTTTTTTTGAGAGGAAACAGAGATCGATTGGAGAGGCGGATGCGGAAACCCTAATTGAAGAGATTTAAAATGGACGGACAGGAAAAGCTAAGATGGGTAAAAGTCATGTAACTCGTGAAGAGGTTCTCGAGCATTCGAGATTTTTATTTTTATGATTATAGGCGGGAGAGGTCACTCTTTTTGGGGAGCGTTTTCGGGGGATGGGCCTGACATGGAACGGTCGTGATTTTTTGTCGGGGGTTTCAATCTCCGTCGCACATCAAATGGAATTGGTGTGCTTTGATGGGAAAAAAAAGTGTACCTTTGAGGTTTAATCTATGCCGTTCATTGTATGGAGAGCGAAGAGACGTACGTTACCACGGAAATTTTACTATTTAAAATATAACACTGAATGATGACATTATTGACATACTACTAGTAACTAGTTAGATGTGTACTTGTTAATAATTTGCACATACATGTTCTTTCATCACTGTGTTTTTTTTTTTCACATATTGGAAGGTCAATTAAAAAGTATTTGCCCATCTTAGGAACCCATCGTCAATTTTTTTTTTTATGAATGGGGGAGCACCATTCATAAAAAAACAAAAAAACAAAAAAAAAAAACAAAATTTTCTAGTTTTAAATTTAATTCTTTTTTTTTTTTTTTTTGAAAAAGCAACAAATTATAGTTTATGAAAAAAAATAATTGAAAACAATTATTTAACATATACATAACACTGCATATTTTTTAAAATTAGTTTCAAATATGTAAAAGAATATTAACATTTTTAAAGCAACAAATATATAAAAAGGAGAGTTGATACACGGACTCACAATATATATTGCACTATCACTGAATATATGGGTCATCATAAACACAGGGCTACAATTTTTTTATTTATTTTAAAAAATATATTAGTATATCTCATTGAATATTTTAATAAATAACAATATACAACAAGCATATAATTTTTAGAAAAAAGAAATCATAATACATTGTGAATGAGGAAATTGTACGTATCATTTTTTTATGGTGAAAGTTGTATCTTTCACACGACAGAAATGAGGAGTTTCGATTAATTTCGATCAATTCGATCAGTATCAAACTACATAACTTATTAATATAATCGAAAGCCTATAAATTGTAATGCACAATCACTTTCCTATTGAATATTGATATTGTTTAGTTAATAACATCAATATACAATAAGCCCCCATTTGAGAAACGGTATAAGCAAGTATAAGAGTAGTATAAGAATGGATAAGGAAAATAGTTGTTTGTTTGCAGAGTATAACTTGGTATTATTAAGTTAGTTTAAACGAGTATAAGAGAGTATAACAATTCTAAGTAACCCCAAGGATAAACTATACTTAGTTTATCTATTCCTATGGACCCACATGTCAAATCAATTTTTTACATCTTATCACATCAAATCATCTATTAACACCTCTTATACATCGGCCCACATGTCAAATCAAATTTTTTACACTTTATTTATATTTTATTCTTTATCAACCAAACAATTCAACCTTTATTCTTACATTTTTCAATACAATCAAACTGAAAATCTCTTATTCATTCATATAGTTTAATTTATACATATATGATATAGGGATCCGGACGAGGCTCATGTGTTTTAACTTCCGTGGGACTCCTTTGCGGTCCACATCAACACATGAGACGGTCGGGCACCCCCATCTGATCACGTGACACACCCTGTAAAACAGCCAAACAGGTACCAAGCATCATAATAATAACAATTAAACAAACACGGCTAAAATTAAAAATTAAAAATTAAAAAAACAAAGGAAGGAAAACCGTTGAAAAGAAGAAGAATCGCTTGGATTTTCACCAACAAAACGGCCGCATCTGACTGCGATGTCTCGCTCCCCACCATTTCCACGCCAGCTGTTCCCTTCGCGCGACACCTCCCCCCCTCAATTTTTTTTTTATTATTCTCACCTGCCTCAAATTTTTTCACTCCCCAACACAGATCGCGAACCCTAATTTCGAGACCTCCGTTTGGTCTGATGTGATCTCCGACGGATCGATTTATTAGGTTTTCAATCGAATTATGTCTGGTGGACTTGATGCCGTTGAAGATTTTTTTAATTTTTTTTATTGCTGATTTGGATCTCTTAATTGCAGGGTTTGATATTTGTTTTTGAGAGGGGGCGATGGAGATCGGCAGCGGGGATACGGAAGCGAGTCCACTGTTGAGGTGATGTTTGCTCCCCTTTTTTGTATGTAATGAATTGAACGTCTGTTGTGAATTCACATCTATGTGTTTCAAGATAACGAAATTTGATCATGTTGTGTTGTATGTCTGTTGAGTTTTTGTGTGGCGTTGGCTTTTCTGGTTAGCTGTGGTTTCCAGGGGAATTTATATAGTGATATTGGTTGCAACTGTTAGTTATACAGAATCTTCAACGGGTATGGTCATGCAAATGGGTTTTGGATATGTTTAGTTGGAATTTTGACAATGATAGGTTGAAGTTTAGATAAGTGATGCGAGGCTTGTATATCTTCGCAGCCCCGTGCATTGGAAGATAATTGATTCATTTTGTTGGTGTTTGCGATTATGATAACATGAAATTTGATTTTCTCATAAATCGAGCTTTGGTTAACCGGTTAACACCCCCTTGTCTCCTAAAAGGAGGTTAGGGGATCAAACCCCACCATGCCAATGGTGCACGGTGGGGCACCGATATTCAAAAAATAAAATAAAAATTGATTTTTTCGAATAGCATCAGAAAGAAGACTGTATGATTCACATGAATGGCAGAGTGTCCTGCTTCCCCATTGATGCTAATGCAAAGGTGTGAATCATGAATCTCTTTTGCACACCTATCTAATCTTTTTTTCATCTCTACTATATTATCTCATCAAGCGGCAAGTTTACCTTTTAATTAGTTTGGCAGAAGTGAAAAAAGGCGGTGGAGGCGTGGAATGATGATTTTTTATTGGTCATAGTTTTGGTAAAAATAGCAGAATTGTCTATTAGCAGTTGCTTGAAGATGAGCACTAGAAGCTTAATGAGATGAATTTATGTGACAAACAGCATGCTCATTTGATTTTGAAGTTTATTATGTATAATTTGTGTGTGTTTTTTTTTATGGAAGTCTCTCCTTTTTTTCATTTTTTATGTTGAAGCGGCAAAGTCATTTTTTTTTTCATTTTTTGGTTTGACTTTTTATTGACATATTGTTGTATTCAGTTTGTGTTCTGCCCTTTCCTATGGAGTTGCTTCTATGGCCATGGTTTTTATCAATAAGGCAGTTCTCATGGAGTATCGTCACTCTATGACTCTTCTCACTCTTCAGGTGACACCAATCATTCTAATTTCTAAAGTATCTAACTACTAGAATTATTTTTCTTAGTATTTCTTTTTTGTATCTTGAGGTGGTTTCTTTTTTGAAACCATGTAGCAATTGGCAACTACACTATTGATACATTTCAGCCGGGTAATGGGATATACAAAATCCAAAGATGTGAATATGACGACTGCTAAGAAGCTTTTGCCAGTTTCAATTTTCTATAATGCGAATGTTGCATTTGCATTGGCGAGCTTGAAGGGGGTCAATATTCCAATGTACATTGCGTTGAAAAGGCTTACTCCACTGGCTGTCCTTGTGGCTGGAATTTTTATGGGTAAAGGGAGACCATCTCTACAGGTATTTGTGTGTGTGTGCGTCTATATAATTCTTTTTAATACATAACTGGATTCTACACTAGTTTGAGACTTGGGATTCTTGTTTATTAGTAGCAGGAACTAAATAATTTCCTTTGTCATGCGTGGCATTTTAATTGAAACAACTGCATTGGGAATGGTTAACATGAAGCAAGTTTGTTGGTCTTCGCTCGAGGTCTGCCTTAATTGAAGTCTGTCAAACAACTGTTTTTTTACCTCTTTCAATAAAGGTTGTAACATTCTTATAAGAAATGCACCTCTGAACAAATGGAGACGAGGGATCTCTTAAGACAAGGATAATGATAAAATGTGTTCTTGAGGTGGTTTAGACATTGGCAATACTTGCCATCACCTCACTTGATTAAAAAAACCTTATTCGCAGTATGCATCAGCTGGGATAATCCATTCAGTCAGAAGTATAGACAGAGTGAAATGGAACCAGAGAAATTGCACATGAACCACAATAGGCTGACCTACAAAAAATGCCATATTTGGAGCAGTCCCATGTAGCACAGAGACTGATATGGTCCTAATTTGACATGTGGCGACAACAATTTTGTATTTTGTTCAATACGTAGATCAGGATCAACCGGTCTCGGCAGCAGGAGATATATCTTAGAAGCTGTGGATTGATGTATTTGCAAGGTTGTGAAACATGACAAACTCATGACAGGGATGCTTCTGTCAGAAAAATAATACCAGACCCAAATCAGAAACATAATATTCAATGATGATTTTATATTTTGGGCTGGTCATTTCTGTTTGCCATAACAAATTAATTAAATGAGTTATTTAAAAAATGTTCTGGCACCATCGCCTATCCCAAAACAACCAAGTACTGACTCCTGCTAATTGTAAAATTTGGTCATATATGAAATGTTGAAGAAAAGGCAACTGTTTATCCGTGTATGTAAATAAATGTATATTGTAAGAAATTTAACTTGTACTTATTCTTTGCTTGCTTCATTTTTCCTCAGGTTTCACTCTCAGTTATGTGTACAGCTGTTGGGGTCATCATTGCAGCAGCGGGAGATTTTTCCTTTGATCTTGTTGGTTACAGCTTAGCTCTCACTTCTGTGTTTTTCCAGGTTAGGTCATGTTTCAGAGTTTTTTTCCTTTTAAGTTCCTTCTGGTGAGTTTTCAGGTATCTGCAAAACCTTTTCTTATATCATTTGGATGGAATTGATTCTGGTTTACTCTTGCAGACCATGTATCTAGTACTTGTTGAGAAATCAGGTGCAGAGGATGGTCTTTCATCAGTGGAACTGATGTTTTATAATGGTTTTTTGTCACTTCCATTCCTGCTTTTCCTTATTATAGCCACGGGAGAATTCCCAGATTCTTTATCTTTATTATTTGCTAAGGTCAGTAATCTACCTGTTAACCATGCCTTTGTAAATACACCCATATAATGATTTTCCATTTTTTTTAGTTATATGGGTGTATCCTTTTTAATTACCTCACAATTTCCAATTCTGTTGTTGGACAAAAAATCTTTTAGCAGTTCCTAATGTGATTTTTTTTCTTCATTGGCAGGCTAATTCTTTAGCATTTTCAGTGATACTCATTCTTTCATTGGTTATGGGCATTGTTCTCAACTACACCATGTTTTTGTGTACTATAGTTAATTCAGCCCTCACAACTACCATTGTGGGAGTTCTTAAGGGTGTGGGCTCCACGGTAAGCCTTTTTTTATATTATTATTATGTTATATCATCCAAATCTGAAAGCAAAGAAAATAAGCAGGGAGCTGGGTCATGTGATTTGAGGTGTAGGCCTTGAGGCAGTGTTAAGTGAAGCCACAAAATAATTGTTATAGATTCTATAGCCCTGCAGCTTATTCACCTTAACAGAAGATTCTCATAATATTTCTAATATTTATTACATCAAGGGAGCTGGGTCATGTGATTTGAGGTGTAGGCCTTGAGGCAGTGTTAAGTGAAGCCACAAAATAATTATTAGCCCTTCAGCTTATTCACCTTGACAGAAGATTCTCATAATATTTATAATATTTATTACATTCAATTAGAATGTGTATTATTTATTTAAAGTCTTGTGCTATAACTATAACTCTTCTTGAGGGCCAGTCATTGAGGTATTTCAATGAACACAAGAAAGAACTCTGAAGACAAGTAGACAACATACAGTTAAAGTTTGGCAGTAGCAAGAAGACTTTATATTATGAGTTGATGAACATAAATTTAGAATGAGTAGATGGGACCGACCTGTGACTAATAACCAAAACAAACTAAAAGCAGAAGAGATGATCGATTGGGCTTTAAGGAGTGGAATTCCCCACCTTCTCTCCCCCTCAAAAAAAAAAAAAGGGAATTTGAGAGAGGAGAGTTTTCTTTGATTGAGAGAAGCCAAAAAAGGGATATAAAGGGTTACAATCATACAAATAAGACAATAAGCCTAACTCGTGATAGAATGGGGTGCTATATCATGATTGTTGTAGCACTTATCAATATCAACTGATTCTCACTGCTGGATTTAAAAAATATTTATTTTAGAACAACTTTTAATGTTTCATCTTAAGTAGTGCTTCACATATCAAAGCGCTGAGGTGCACACATTGATGATCTGAGTCTTATTCCATGGTCGTGGATTCTCAAACTCAAAGGACATCCCTCTTGCTTGGAGAAACCTTGCATAAACTTGACCGAATATTTTTATATGAAATTAATTTAATGAATTGCATAAGCCATTCATTCTGCAATATTGAACTTTTCATTTCATATCTTTGTCTATCTAGACCTTTGGCTTTGTCTTGCTGGGCGGCGTGAAAGTGCACGCGCTGAATGTTACCGGGCTAGTGATAAACACAGCTGGTGGCGTATGGTACTCATATGCCAAATATAAGCAGAAGATGAGCAAGCAGAGAAGATTAATCTCAGACGAAGAGGCCCGTCAGAAATAAATTCCAGTACCTTCTTATGGTATGTCTTCTTCATAGTCTGACAAACTTCAAATTGAAAGAAACACAGACAGAAGGGTAAGAGAATCAGAAGGGGGAAAACAAAACCAAACCATCTGTCATCATTTTTTTATAATTGAAAATTCACAGCTGAGTAGAACATGTTTGTAGCATGAGAGATCAAGAAATAGCACAGAAGAAGAGTCGAAGTGCAGTATGGGATTACCCATCGGAGTGAATTTAGCAGTAATGAAGATAAGATGTGTCAATAAATTTCATTGATGAACTGAAAATTTGGGATGGGGTACAGCCGTACAGGTAAAACTCAGCTAAAATAAGTAAATGCTCATTATGATCTACAGGAAATAAATTTTGTGTGGTTTAATTCAAATGGGTTAGTGTTGTTCCCGAGGCTTGGCAAAGTCATAGCTTTATTTAGTGTATTCTCACATTAGTATATAGTATTGGCTAATGGAATTGGATTGTAGTCTTTGGAGATGAGTATTGTGGTTTTATTTGTAAAATGACCAATCTAATGAGACTTTTTTCTTTGGAAAAAAATATATATGTTTTTACAGGATTTACATTCCAATTTACATGGGGAGTTTTCCAAGCAGGATTTGAGAATTAGACATTTGGAATCTTGAGTTTTTAAGTTTTTCCATTGGAGATTAAATCTCTAGAATTTAATTACGGCATTACTCAAAGCGGATTCTAATATCCAGAACATATATTCAGATTTTTTTTCCCAACAATTATTTAAGAAGTGATACAAGTTCTAAAAAAATGGAATTTGACAATCACAATAAGTGAGTCCATGTGTAAATAATACATTAAAATTTAAAATTTATTATAAAATTTGAAAGAGAACTGTTGCTCTGTCAAAATCAGATTATGATTCAAAATGTAATATATGTTATCAATACTACTATAATCATCACAAAATTGTAGGTTTATCAGATCACTCGAACCGGCGGATTCCCAACCCAAATAAAATCCTCCAACAGCCTTGAATTTTTTAAAAAAGCTATATATTTATGGGGTATGTAATTTATAAAATATATACTCAAATTAATTAAGTATATACTTTTAACATTTTGGGAAATCTGGTCGTAGATCAATAAAAGATGAAATTCCAGAATACTTCCAAAAATTGCTTACAGGCTCATAGGCTCGTGAAAGATTCAGAGTGGCCGACAAAGTCTTTAATGTAAAAAGAAGAGAAACACAGTTAGTCACATTATATATATTAATCAAAATTGACAAAAGCATAACTTTTTGTTTTGGGGTAAAGTTGGGTTCAATCTCGCGACCTCTCAAATGAGAGAGTGCATCTCGATCACTCCGCTGAGGGTTTGCCGCTAAAGGATCTTCTGCAAAAAAATAACTTGTTGAACACGGGGGTGAGGAAGCAAATGTGATCCAGGTAGTGCTACGTGGTTGACACGTCTAAAACTTTCATTAAATATTGGGGGAATTGCATAAATACCCCTCCAGCTAACCCCTTATTATTCATGTGTCCCCCCCACCTTTT